>BMAW01001293.1:661883-791681 GCA_019974015.1 Nephila pilipes | reverse complement strand
ATCAGCTTTCCAATCTATTCCATTACCACTGAATCCGATTGTAGAAATTTTTCCTCGATGTGCTCTTTTATTATTTTCCTAACCTTATATTTTTGTAACTTGATAAAATTATCAGTCCTTGAACATTTTAAATATTTAAAACTAGATTGCATTGCTACATTAATTTTACTAAGTGTTAATTAAACCTCAAGAAATTGCTTCTTTCATGAAGATGACATGCCCACCCAATTAATTTCTGGTACGCCATTGATTCTGATAACAGAACATTATGTAGCTATTTTGTGTAAGTCTGTTCTCGGAAAAATATAGTAAATAAAATAAAACCAACGTTTTATATGGTGGCAAAGTTTATAAAAATTATTAAAATATAGTTAAAACTGGTCGACTTAAATATCTAAATATTGGTCATTGTCAAATAACGAACATTCCAAAATTTCCAGAGCTCTAAGCTTGATGGAAGTGTTAAATTAATAATAGACAATTTGATGACACACTGGATACTCATACATACAATAACACCAGTGAAATACATAACAACGTTAAAACTAACTAAAATTAATTAATCCGTAAATTAAATGTTGGCATACGAGTTATAAACTACCACTTTGATGAATTATTTGGCGAGTATTTTAGCCAACATAGCTAAATTAGTCCGCGAAGTATAACATTCAAGCCAAAAATTCGCCAAGTTTGGCAATTATTCAATTGGGTGATTAGTAAACTGCATTATTTAAAAATGGTTAAAACTTGTCGCAAACGTCTAAATTGCATTGATAGGCGCAGTACGAACATTCCCAAAATTCAAAGTCTGAGCTTATGGAAGAAATTAACGATCGAAAATTTGATGAACACACACCAAAGTGAAATTCAGAAAACTTTAAAACATTGGAAAGACTTGATTTTCATTCAATGCAAAGCCAATCAAATTTAATGTGAGTTATTATATTAACTTCGCATTCAGAAACAACATATGAGCTATGGCAACGGAACTTGTAATACGGAGCCTCAACCGCGACGAAGACGACACCGGGATGAAAACCACTCAGAATCCAGCGATCCGACCAACCACTAGGCTATCGCAGCCACCTCTAAAATATAAGCTACAAGTAATATACATCATGACATAAAAAGGAACACTTGAATTATTTTCATATATTTTAACAATAATCTCTTGATATTGTCAATTTTGTAAAATTGACACCAAATTTCAAGTAAACTGATAAGTGTGAGAATCTTGTTGTTTGGCGACATAGCCATATCATGCTCTGTGGCCAATAAACTTCACATTCCTCCTCCTCAAGACCTGGATAGTAAATTGACCATTAAGAGAAACACCAGAATTGTACTATCCACTTCAACATTCTTCTGAAAATAACATAATGGCCGCACATGAGACGTGCGTGACTACGGACAAATGGCCAGAGTTCTTTCAACCAGGAGTCGTAGGTTCGATTTCTGATAGAGCAAGAGTCGCTCCAAGTTTACGGCATAGTACCTCTGCCCACACTAAAGGATGATGTTGGTAGCTTAGAGTGGAAAGATTACATGTGTAGTCTTCGTCATTTGACTGTGACTCACATGGTCACGTCAGCTCATAGTAATCGATTTTTTCGAAGTGAGATATCAATGAACAATCCAGAAAATAATTAATAAAATGTTGGACACAATAAAACAGTTTGATACAATTACTAATAGAATAATAAATACTTTGATTCTCTTTTAGAACTGTAGGTATATTAAAATACAATCACAACTATTTGGATCGTAGGAGTAGAGTATATTTTTAAACGTATGCAAAAACTATTGAAAACGATTCATCTGATATTTTGTATGTTGGTAAAATACCATTCGCAACACACAATATATGAATATATATATAGCTAAAGTATATGTTACTGAGTTCTTTCGGACATTTTCGTCAAAATTAGAAGTAAAATTGCTTTAAATCAGTTTACATTCACTTGTCTCATACTTTTGTCAAATCTTCGATGTTCAAGCAAGGATTTATCATGATTAGATAAACCAAGTCAAGTTCATAAAGGAATAAAAATGTTTTTCTTTAAATGTTCCATACTTTCATATCTGAGGCCCAGATCCATTTAAAAGAAATAAATGGACTATAGAGAAGAAAATATATTCTCAAGTAACTAGAAAGTAGTATGTTTTCAATGATCTAATTGTTTTGGCCAGATAAGAGAAGAAATTACTACATTGGTTTTCTTTCAATGCCATATAAAACAAAAAGAAAGATAGATTAAATACCAAATATATTTTCTGAAAATCAAAGACGATGAAATTGAACGGAAGTAAAACAGTGCAATGAAAGTTGTATATATTTAAAGGAGAAATATTTTTATATAAATTTTCTAGCAGATATTTTACATTGTTATCAATTTTTAATTCATTTTTAGCACAGACTCACTTAAGAGACTCCACAACGAGAGTGACACAGTACTAAATGTTACCAATGATATTTGTTCAGCCTTTGGCCTGAGTCTGACACTAAAGAACCCAATGTAAGGAAGATTACATAGAATGGAACCTCAAACTTTTGTGCAAAATTTGAGTTAAAATTCTGAGAAAACACCCTGTCTACGGTGTTTCATATCGGCCACATAAGTTGTTGATTCTATCATATTTTTACATTAGTACCTCACGCTGCTTCAATGTATTGGTCAAAAGGCCTACTATTTACAAGGAAAAGTGTTTCAAGACTGTTGAGAACAGTTTTTAAAATATACCGTTCTCCAAAAGTTAGGTACAACTAGTCTTTAAATTCACTTAAAATTAAGGAACTAAAACATGAAAGTAGGGAAAAGCTTTAAACATTATTGAAAATTTGCATAATTTTAACATCAAACGTGATTTTACAACAAAAATTACATAAGAATAACAAAGAATTATATATTGGCAATGATCTACTGTTGGGAAAAATATTTTGTGGAAAATTAAATTATGAAATTTTACAAGAAGGCATATTTCTGCTTATAAGTCATTATGGCTCGATTTTCATGCACCTCTTAGGCTAATAAAGACACTGAATGGGATGTGTCTTCATATAAAGTAACCTATACTTGTTCCATCTCATTTAATGCCGCTACTGAAGGGAATGTCACCTGGTTTAACCTGAGATAGTTCTGAAGATGTCACTGAATAAAGAACTTTGCATTGTGTTTGAAGTTTTATTAGTAGTAAGCCTTGATTCTCAAGATAATGATTAACAAGTTTCGATTCAGTATCGGGTATTATATCCATCTGAGGAATTATCGCCAGTGGCAATTTTCTAATATATGAACAGAGCTATGAAATTATATAACTTTATTATCTTAATGGTGAACGTTGAAAACGTGGTTACACGTTAACTTAAGTCAGTATGAATTTGAATGAAAGTTAGAGATATATTTAAATGATCTATATTCAGGATATCCCTGAAACTTCTATATTGACTTGAAAATGAGGTTGTTAATGCAACCAATTACAAAGGAAAGAGACAGAAAATGCCGACTTGATAAAAGACACAGTAAGACCACACAGAGTAGTGCAAACTTTTATTACACACTGTACTTACACATCACAAGAGTTGTTCAAAATCGCACCTGACAGGAATGCACGCATGACATTAAGATGCGACATGGATTGGTAGACATATTTCGAAGAAAACGTGACTTTTCATAGCAGTAGCGATGGACATTCGTGCCTTCCAGATCTATTTCAGAATTCTACTGATGTCGTGTACACCCTTGATCATGGCACCAAGAGAAAATAATCAAGAGGAAATAAATTCAGATCTGAGGTGCCATGGCGACGAAACAGCAACCAATCCAATTATTTTCAAATGTAAGATCCAAATGGTCTCACGTACTCCTTGGTGTAAAGAGATGCACCCATCATAAGAAACCATATTTCTGCACGAACAATGGACATCATTAAGCATTTCCGGAAGAAACTTCTTGAAGAAAGACAAGATATTGGCGAGAGCAATATAAACTGAACGAAGCACACGATTACATAGAAGAAAAGTATTTCATTAGTTAAAATAAATTATTCTGGAAAAAAGAAACTTTTTTCTAAATTTTAAATGGGGCTACAGATGAACAACGATTATTGGCAAGAGCATTATGATCAATGAATTCAGACAGAGTCGTGGACTCGAATCCTAATTCCGATATAGATTACCGTGATGAATAATGTAGGCTGTTGAAACTAGAGAATAGAGGGCGCTGCTCTTCATACGAAAGACTCTCTAGGGACCTACCTCAAGTAATGACCCGGAGATAATTTTTGAAATTTAGTAGCAAATATTATTCTCTGTTTAAATTTGATGTGACATCTTCGTCATAAATTAATTTTATGATTTCAAAAGTCTGTTGAGTTTTGGATACAATGATCAACTGATGATTTGAAAAACCACCTATCTGTCAGGTAAGCGAAGTTTCCATTATTCTAAATTGCGAATTTCTAGTGTTAATTTACACATAGGCTTCTACTCGCAAAAGAAAATAAGGTTACAAAAGAACCTCGCGTAAAAGCTGTGTGGAAATTAACATTAGTGTTACTAGGATTTTTGTCACACGGTGCGATGCCCTTTTCCCCCCCCCCCAACCCCGTATGATTTTTTCTGAAATTTGATCATTTTTTCTCAACGTATTTAAAGTACTATATAGCTATATTATTGAAAAAGTGATAAACATTTGAGTTAATTGAAATTACTTTTCAGAACAAACTGTTAAGTATTAAAAAATGCTGAAAATAATTCTATTCGGTAGTATAATTAACATCAGGTTTTTATAAGGGAATAATATTCTAGAAGTGACTTGGGGGGAGGGGCAGGGATCTTTAATCCTTCTTGAATATATAATAGCTTCCAGATCTTCTCCATCAACATTACAAAGTGAAAGATAAGTGTGTGCTAAATTTTTCAGATATTTAATTTCTCTGAGCAGTTTTATAAGACAATGCATGAAATTAGATTACAGAAAATTTTACGCGTGTCATTAAATTTGATTATGCAGATATAACTATGCTTGATATTTTTATTTCTGTTTATAGATATTTTGTTTCGGCACATATCACGAATTCAGGTATCACCCCTATCCCCGTTACCTTATCCCACTTAACACACTACTGACGCCACTGGAAGTTAGTAGAGTGAAGTACGAACTCAATCATAGTACTTGTCATTTGCCCGTGGTTCAAAATTATGAAGTCTGTCACCAGTAACTCTCATGTTACTCGGGAGAAAATTCTGTTCAAAACAACCAATTAACTAATTTTCAAGGACACAGTAACTTAAAAATGACCAAAATAATGAAAAACATTATATAGTTATAATTTAATTGTTTGACTTTTCTAAGCACATATATAAAAAGTCATAGTTCTAGCTATATTATTTAGCGAGTTATTTAAATTTTCTTTAACTGTGTTTTAAGTTATTCCCTGACTTTCAAAACATTAAATTGCTTATTTCCAGCTTTTTCATGCACTTAAAATACTGTAGTTTTTTTTTTTTTTTTTTTGTTATCAAAGTAAAGTTTTGAAATTTTCTCTGTTCTTTTTAAATACGTTTGATAATTCCCAGAATGGAGTTAAGCATTTAATTAAATACTTATTTTTGAAAATATTCTCAAAATTAAATATTGCTATTTCTTACTTTTTTTTTTGTTGTTGTTGTGCGTGTGATAGGGAAAAAAAATTGTAAAACTATGAATAAGATTAATACAACTAAATACATGCAAAGAATTGTGAGAAACCCTAATAAGAAATTGGACAAGAAAAAATTGCTAAAAAATATTAAAATTTTTAGAAATGAGAATTTTAAAATTCTGAATAGATTTTTTTTTTAAAAAAAAAAAAAAATTAAATAATTGTCTGTTTGAAAATGAAGTCCTCTCTCTCCCCCCTGAAATGCATGTTTTACGTGTGTTTTAATACGGCAAATAAAATATTTTCCATAAAAATATCCAATTAAAAACAGTTGTGTTCTCTTAAAAATAGAGCATCGCTTGAAATATCGAAAGAAAAGAAAATAGTGTATTTAATAATACAGTTAAAACATGTTGAAACAAGAGTAAATTTTCCTGAATATCACTGAAGTATGTAATTCTCGTTTTATTCAATCTTTCTCAATTCAAAAACTCCATTATTTTACCTGTTTTAAATTTTTCCGACGCACTTCACACAGTTGCCGCCCGTTTTTCTATTATTTCAACATTGGAACCTGAATGGACGATTTCACACCATTTATGCAAGGTTTCTGTGTGACTCATCGGAATCACGGCCTTGATAGTTAACGCTTCATAACCATGCTGCTTTAGCGTGACCCATGACCTACTATTTGAAAATGTTTTTATGTAACTTTTAACAGCATTGTAAACAGTTTTATTTTCATAGATACTTAAATCTTCTCTATTTGACTACCATTTTGAATTGGTTTTTGCTTACTATGCCTTTCACTTCAAGCTGTTGTGTTTGTTAGATAGCAATAAAATGCATCTTGTGTGTATGAAAGCATGTAAAATTTAAGAATTCCTAAAAGCTAATTTTCTACCTTCGATTTTTGTGTATGTGATAGAAGCTGTCAATATTTTTTCTCTCCAGAAAATGTAACGTTCACAATTGAATAAACAAAATATTCGTAAGAATGCTTTTTCAAAAATAAAAAAAAAAAAATGTAAAATAAGTAGGAAGAAATTACTTTTCGTTATCCTTACTTTTTTTCCTACTAAAATAATCAGAGGTATGTTACTTTTTTAATTCTGTCTTTTATACATATTTATTTATCAGATGCATTTCATTGCATTCAGATCAATTAACTGTGACAGATCTAGACTGTGGCACTGGGATATTCTCTTCACTTACCTAGTGGACGTTTCGATTATTTGAATTGCATAAAATAACTACTTTACAATCAAAATGAAACGTGATTGAGTAAATTAGATGAAGATAAAGAAGTGCAATGAATTATATTAAGGATAGTGATATATAAGCGAAATAGAATTGAAAGGAAAGAAAAAGGAGATAGAGTATAACAACAAGCTGATAGAAGAAAAAAATTCAAGTGAATTGTGGTTATTAATCATTCTGTTTTGAAAAATAGTTGGAAGCGACTCAGTAGAATTATAGGAATCGAATATATTGTCATCGAGAAGTGTTTGATTCTGAATGAGTGATTTGGAAAGCTAAGATTTTATTATTTGAACATAAGCAAGGACTAATCGAGATAAGAGGGATTCAAAAGAGAGTGATCTTGTACATTCTTTGATATAAAAAAATAAAATGTGTTGTCTTTCTCTGGCGTATCTTTAGTTGGAGTCTTCAATTTATTAACTATTTAATTTGACTTTAAGATGGCTGTAGAGTTAAATAATGAATAAATACGTCATAAAACTATCACTGTAAAATAAAATTAGAAACCATAAGGAGGATTTATACTACTTCTATAAACTCATGAACCATAAAAATCAATAAAAGTTGTTGCTATTATTAAAGCTTTTTTATATATTGAATACAGATTTGAATGCGTAAATAGTAAGAGTAAATTGCAAATATGCAAATTACTCAAAGCATGCGTAGATGCTCATAAGCAACAACGAAAGCGTTCGAAACAAGCCTGTTTTTATTCCAATTTAAGTCAAAACTCGCGAATCATGTCTTCATTTGTTTTTACCCTGATTTGCTTCATGTGTGCATTGATGTCTAGAAAGGCTTAAGAGCCGATATTTCTCTTTTTCAAATATTTTATGTTCGTATTGTAACATGAGCTATTCGAGATTTACTTCCCTTCAATTAATATCTAGTTTTGTTTTGTTTTTCTGATTTTACTCTTAAGTACCCAGCTTCTTTCGAATCAAATGGAACGTGATGCAAATTAAATAAATTAGTTCAAAAGTGCAGTGAATAGAATATTCAAGTCATACGAAAGCGACAGAGGACTGAATTGAAATACTATTTAAGGTTATGGTAATAAGCACAATGCTAATGGGATGTGCACGGAAGTGATTTGGTGTGCGGTGAAATTAGGACTCAACGAGGTTGGAGCAATTGCAGGAGGTACTCGCATCGAATTCCGGTAAGAGTATTCTTTGACAGATTATAGAATGACAGATGCTGTCACAGTGTGAATATTTTCCTATAATCTATTTAAAATTTCTCGAGATTTAGGTATATAGATAATAATAGTTTTCAGTATTAGCTCAAAAGGAAAATAACACCTATACCCACAGTGACTTAGAATGGTACATTTTGTTCATTTTCTGACATAACTGATTCTATACTCACATTTAAATCTTTTCTAAAACTCTATTGTGTTTGGATTATTTTTTTTTATTTATTTATTTTTATGAGAAGTTGAAGAGGCCACTGTAGCTGAGTTGTCATACTCGTGAACTCATGGTCCACAAGCTGCCGTCGAGGCATGGGATCGAGTTCTGATGCCATAAATATTCGTGTAGCGAAAGGATATTGAACTTGAACGTTAAATCTGTTCAGGCTCAATATCTTCACGTTGGGATGATGTTATAGTTTGCAGAAGGTGTGCCAACTCAAGTGTCATCTTTTTCTTTACTTGACCGTGGATCAAAATCGGTTTATATATTGTGTGTTTTCGGTGCAAAAATGATTAAATGAATTGATCTAAAATAAAATAGCATGTTTATAATATGAGCTTACTGAGAAATATATATTTTCAAAACCTGTAAAGCTGTTTTTATCGAAATAGAGAGACTAGCTACGACCAATCAAGTTACCGGTAAATTTGTGTAACAGAATGAAAAGAGGACATGTATTAAAAATATACTATTTCTGCTTTAATATGTTTTCCTTATAATGTTCTACCAAAGAATTTATAGTCCTCGCGTTCGAGTAATGTGGAAGTTTTGAGAGGGAGAACTTTCCAACTCAGGTGTCATCCTCGTCACTTGACTGAGGTTCAAAATTACGAGGTACGTCACCAATTTTCCCTCGTATTGCTCCGAAGTGCAATGTTAATAAATAATTAATCAATCAATGGGCTGACAATTTATCGGACTTTGATAAAAAAAAATTTAAAAATTATAACTCTTTCGGACAAAGAATATTACTCATTCTGTAAAGAATTGAGAATTTTCTGTCAAGTTGAGCCCATTTTTAACAGTAAAAATGTCAAATGTGAATGGCTACCAAATTAACACCCACTTTGATTTTAAAGATTTAATGCCTTTTAATAAATTTCAAATTTACAGTAGAATGAAATCTTCAGGAATTTAATGACAATATTTTAAATGCTTCCGAAACTTTCTAATCTATTTCATAAATGAAACCCAAGTAATTGAAAAATATTCTAAAATCCAGAGATAGTTGAGTCCGTCATAGCCGCGTCGACGAGGGGTCAGGTTGAAGCATAGCTTCCAAAAACCAAATGGGAAATAAATCGATCGACGGAACTTCTCCGCCAGGGCTTACGCAACATGTTTACATGGAAAATGTGAGCAGCCCCGTGCCTTTCTACCCTCTTTCATCCTCTCCCTCTACAGATGAGCGCGTGTGTGATCTCTACACCATCTGTCAAGGTCATTGAGGACAAATTTAGCTTCAGACTTTAATGTAATGTAAATAACAGAAAGAAAATGGTGCAGGCGTAATTGCCTAGAAAAGGTCTCTCTTTTTTGAAGAATGACAATATTTCTCAAGAACGTTTTTACAGATTTATTGTCATTGTTTTAGATTTCGTGCGTATCTCGTGAGTTCCGAATCTCAAAGCGCAGCTTTTCAATCATATTTAGATCGAGATAATTTCGCATTAAGAACTTGTAGAAAATGTTGCAACTGAAATAGATTTTAGGTATCTTGATTTAAAATGGCACTGGCGTTTTGAAACTATTAATTCGCAATAAGTAATTTTTAAAATTCTTACTTTTTATGCTGATAAACACGCTTAATAAATGAGGATACCACGTGAACATTCACAACTCAGGCAATTAAAGGCCACAAATTGCAAAAATAGAGTTCCAATTTTTTTGGAAACGCAAGATTTTCCCTGACACACATCACTCATGGCTTGATTGAAAAGTTATGCTGTGACTTCCATAGCCACATTTTTTTTTTTTTTTTAATTTCTCGCTCAATTTTAAAAATTCTAGTTCTAACAGAAAGCTACAGGTGTACTCATTCCATGCATTTGTTTTCTTTGTTTCCAGGTCTCGATGGTTTGTTAAGAACGAAAGAAGATGGAATCCTATACATGAAAATGGAGTTGGGGCATCAAAGCTCTATTGCACTCGACCTTGCACCTTACAGCTTTTACTTCTTCCCAAAGAGGAAAAAAGCACTAAAAGAGACACCGCTATTGGCGACGCACCTCGTAATTTTGAGCAACGGTCAAGTGACGAGGACAACACCTGAGCTGGCACTAACCTCTTTTAACTTCCACATCACACCAAGGGCGGGGGGAGGGTTCTTTGAGCCTCGACAGATTTAAAGTGATCAGATCCGGTTACACGGCGGGTCTTTTGTGGCATCAAAGCTCGAACCCACGACTCGACGACAACCCCCGCCCTCGAGTCAGCGACCATGACCACTAAGCTACCGTGGCCACAATAAGTTATGAAGCCATTAAACATGCGCATTATATTTTGCGAATTATTAAGAATCATTTTAATTATTTTGTAATTATGAACAACTCTTGAAGTCGAAACCTAGTAATGTATTCCATTTGATGGGGCCGCGGTAGCCTAGTGGTCAAGGTCGTGGATAGCGGCTGGCGGTTTTCGTTCAGTCGCGGGTTCGATCCTTGGCCACCAAAGACCCGCCGTGTAGCCGGGGCTGATGCACGTTAAATCTGTTCGGGGTCCAAAGTCCTCCCGTTGGCGTGGTGTGGATGTTAGGAGAGGGGGGTGCCAGCTCAGGTGTCGTCCTCGTCACTTGACCGTGGTTCAAAATTACGAGGTCCGTCGCCAATAGCCCTCGTGTTGCTTCTAGTGCGACGTTAATAAAACTAAACTAAAAACTATTCCATTTGATGATATAACATTTGATGATATTCCAGTAGTTTTAGTTATTATTCCAGGATTTTTAAAATATATCCTTTTATGAATAGCACAGTTCTCAATTAATGTTCACAACTATTAATGCGTTAGTTTACATTTTAAAAAATTTGCTTATTTGTACCTCAATTTTGTTTTCTCCTTTCATCTCAATTATGCGATTTTATGTTTCAATAAAATGAGTACGCCAATATCATGCAAATTTCTAGAGGTATATAAATATAAAATGTTGAAAGCAAATGTTTTGTGGGGTCTTAAAAAATTATTTCAATAACCTTTTATAATAAAAGAAAATGATCGTTAATATTCAAGATCAGAATATTCACATTATGCTCCTTTAAAAATTTCTTATTTTAACATTTCTTAAAAGACGCGACTGAAGGATATCGGGCAGTTTTTACTTTATTTCACAATTTACTCATGAACAAATTGAAGTATAGTGTGAAAGTGACTACAAATCAAAAGTTTAGAGTCAAGTTTAATTTTGATCGCGAAAAAAAAAAAGATGCCAGTGATTTTGCAGTGTGAAGGATCAGAAATATACAATCTTGACAGATAGAACGTATGGTTTAAATACAAAATTTAGAACGAAAAAAAAAATAGTTTATGGATGTTCTCGTAAAGCAATTGCAATATAATAGGATTTTCAAAGTTGAAAATATAAAAACCTATTTATCATCAAACTGCATAGCTTTTATTAAGTCTTTTTTCGGTAAAGAATTTGCTTATTATCAAAATATTTAGTAATCAATATTTATGACAAAACTTAATAACTAGCCGATGTTTATATCCATTACATTACATTAGTGTCAAAAAAGAAAGAATGGTATGAAATTTTAAGAATATTGCGTTATATACCGTTCATCCGTAATTGTGCACAAAAAACTTTTACATGTACATAAATGACTATGGATTAATTTATAATATAAATAATATTAACATAATTCGCAGTCACAAAGATTATTCATCCAAAAATTATTCATTCATTTTTTATTTATTTGAACTATTCCAAAAAAGTCATCCTGTGGGTGAACGGTGAAAGCATTCCATCAAGAAGGATAATGGAAAATGAGATTTATTCACAAATATTCTGAAAACGACACAACACAGATAGTAGAACTTGTACCGATTAACAACACAATCAGGAGCAAAAACAGAACTTGCGCAGGTCAGCAACATAAACAGATACAAAACAATATTTGTATTGAAACAGGACTTTCAATAACGTTCAGCTCACCAACTTATTAGTTCGCTCTACAGAGAAATCTTAAAAGTAATTATCTGCACTTCAAAGGCAGACTCCGATAAATGCGGACAGATTCCACAGAAGATTCTCCCAGACTTCACATCTCACTAATTTTTTGCTGTTTCGGCCAGGTGTGACGTCACAGAAGAAGTCAGGAAATTTTCATAACTTCTCTCCTAATACAGATATCGGGAAAATTCGAGCATTTCCGAGAACCTTCATTTTGTCACCAGTGGCCAAGGTCGACGTTACATCCCACCTCTTCTTGGGTGATCGACGAAATCTCTGAAATGTATCATTACCTTTGTAAGAGTAACGTGGTAGGGATGCTTCAATTCGGGTTCGTAACAACAGGAACATTAGATATTTTTTTGTCAAACATTCTGATATAATTTTATGAATCGTGACTCATTATTGTTGACTCCTTTTTATGTGATTCATGAATTGTGACTCATTATTAATCATTATATATGACTGCTGAAATCACAAACAAAAAAAAAAAAAATCAGCAAAACATATACTCATATTTAGAATTTTGTAGACGAAAAAATATGTTACTGTGTCATCCGCATAAACATAGATCGTTGTCTTTAATTCCAAAATATTTCAGAAAATTTATTAATTAGTAGTACATCCTTATGCCCTATAAAAATAGCGGTTGTTCACAAAGTTCCATACCATAAACTCATGTGACAAAATAGTATATTGATTCGGGAAACTAAATGTGTACATTATAGAATCATTCGTATTGTTACGATTTGTGATTTTGAAATAAAAATAAAAGACAAATTTATGTTTATGATGCATCAGATTTCAACTACTGAAAAACAGAAAATATTTCGTCATTATAGGTGCTGCATTCCAAATTGTGGATCAATGAAAAACAACTTGAATTTTAAACTGCGTAGTTTCATTTCGCAAGGAATCAAATGACAAGAGGAAACAATGTTGGTTTCAAAATCATTCCGTAAACCACAAAAAAAATTCTAGTTTAAGAATAAATTTGTTCTGTAAATACATGAAAAGAACAAAAACATATACAAACATACATTTGCGAATTGCGTTTATTTTGAAAATTCCTGACTTTAAAATAAACAATTCGTTGTTTAATTAATGAAAGAAAATTATAAAATAAGATCTTGAAGTGTAAAATATGTTTTACAAATCCTCTGACAACAAAATAAACAATTTATTGTTTAATTAATGTTATAGGCATAAAATATGCAGATTTTGCATGGAAAATCCAGTAAAGAAATTCTTTTATTTTATATAAAAAAAAGATTGTGATAAACCACTGTTATACTTAGATTATTTAAGAGCTTATTGCGGAAGGAAATTAAGAATATGAGATCGTAACTTCGTATCAGTGCTAAGCTAACAATTAGGCAGGTTTAGATCATGTGGCTGCAATATTGTGAAATAATTGCATCAAATAAATAAAATCTTTTCATATTTGTCGAAAAGATCATAAAATCAAATTATATGATGCAAAAAGACCAAAATATATCAGTTTTGTTGAATCCCACAGATATAAGTAAAATCAAAATTAATGTTTTAACAAATAACAATCCAGGAAGAGGCAAGTTCTAAGATCAAATCACGCTGATTTTCGTAAGAATATAGACGTTACTGTATAACAGATACCTTACTAAATACATACACTTTATTTCATAAATTTCTGACATTTAATTGCATAAATTGATTGCGTTTTCATTCTGTAACAGCATATACAGAATACTAACACAACTACATGTATATCATTTAAAAACAATGCAATTTGGAATTTATTAAAAACCAATTGAATCTTCGCACGGGTGAATTTAAAAACTGAATAATTCAGATAGCAAGCATAAAATACTTTTAATTGGAGACCACACATCCAACATGGTGCAAACCAACGCATCTGAAAATTTACTAATTCTACACGTGCAAAGATAGATCTTAAGTAAAGCTATGCATGACCAATAAATTGTCTTAAAATCATATTTAAAAGATACAAAATATCCACTAGTAAACGAATAGCTTAGCTTTACAAGTAGTAAATAATCACCGAACTATAAAAAAATATTAATACTTAATCTTGGGTGTTTCTTTATAAACAATATTAAATCTTCCCCTTATTTAATTGGTTATGAGAGGGTGGCCGCGGTAGCCTAGAGGTCATGATTTCGGATTCGTGGCCGGCGGTTTTCGTTCAGTCGTGAGTTCGATTATTTGCCGCTAAAGACCCGACGTGTTGCCGGGGCTGATGCACGTTAAATCTGTCGGAACCTAAAGTCCTCTCGTTGGCGTGGTGTGGAAGTTAGGAGAGGAGGGTGACAGTTCAAGTGTTGTCCTCGTCACTTGACCGAATCTCAAAATTACGAGGTCCGTCGCCAATAGCCCTCGTGTTGCTTCTAGTGCGAAATTAATAAGAAACTGAACTAAACTTGGTTATGATAGAGCAACGGAGGCGTTAATTTCCTTTTAACATATTCTTTTAGTTTTATAAGAACCAAAGAATTTAATTTTTACAAAAAACTCTAAACACTTTACTTTTTATCACATCTTATTCAGAAACTCTAAAAAGTTATATAATATCTTTTAATCATCTTTGGTCCATCTCGCGAATGTCTCAAAGATTGCTTTGATGAGACAAATATTTAACTAGACGCTAACAGAGTATATTCTAAATTGTCGCAGGCATTGGAACATACTCTGTTGCATTTCATTATCTTGTGTATTAAATTTGTGCATAAGTCATCATGGAGTGATGACACGATCCGCGTACTCACAATCTTCTCTCTTCTGCTTTTTGTCCAATTCGGTGAAATTGCAATGTTCGGAATATTCTCTAAGATTTCAAAATACTTGCCGGCATAAAAATTCTCATTAGTTTTTTTTTTCATTCTGTTTAAATAAATGTCAATATAGATGTCTTATGGAGCAATCCAATCGATGTATACATTAAATTTCGTTTCCTGTCCCGTGAACTTATCCGCTTGTTCATTCTAAAATATTTTTGAGTGTCCCGAAATCCAAAGTAAAATCAATCGATTATTATAATACGATTGTATGAAAATCTTTCTTCCTAATCTGCGAATAACTTTCGGTGACATAATAGAGCAGTTTTGAAGTTCAGTTAAAATATAGTAAGCTAGTACTCTTGCCTTAAAAATAGAATCGCTTACTTAATTTGTAAGCAAAAGAGGAATTCTGTGTAACTTCTGCAATATATTTAATATGTTGGCTTTTTGAAGCATCTATATTAGTAATTAAAAAGACTTGGAAATTTTAGTTATCTATATCTTTAATTAATTAGCTTATAATGAAATTCGTAAACTCTCATTTTGGAAATTCAATTCTCTTTCTCTCGTTAGTGAAAATGTTATTTTTCATTCAGGCTAAATATGTATTAGTTATCAGCATGTTGCTATAAAACAATTTTTTCTCGGTATAATTATTTTTAATATTTTCCCTAAATTCGCATGTTTGTTCTTACAATAATTTTATCAACTCGAATTTCACGTCGAATGAAAGACAGCGTTTGATAAAAGATAACTGAACACACAAACCATGTTGTCAAAACCAAAATTTACTTTTTTAAATAATACTTTTTTTAAATGATTCAAGGGGGGGGGGGGGGAAGTTGAAATAGTAAATAAATATAACGGTTTCAAAAAAATTCCGTTAAGAAAAACTGCGAAAATTAAAATGTACTATCACGTCATTTGACGTAATATGCACATTGGAGATAAATTCCTCCTTATTTGTCATTTCAACAATGAATTTTAAAAAAAAATTCTGATGCGAATTACGTAAGACTCTCTTCAAGGTGACCATGAGCATCCATAAGTTTCAGCGTACCAAATTTCGAACTTATGAGCCATTCAATTTTTCGGCTATGTCGGCCATATATACAAGCACACAAATTATTTTATTAATATAGATTCGGTCTGGGATGAAAACTGATGTGGCTCCATTATTTTTAATCAGTTTCAAAAACCCAAATGCGTTTCTTTTTTGAGCAGAAAATATTTGAGAAAAAAATTGGTGCATTTGTGGAAAACAAGGAAAAATGGTGAAAAAGGAGATTTTTTGAAAATTATCTCCAAAAACATTTATGAAAAAACTTTTTGGAGGGAACATGTTTGCGACTATTCATACGCATCAGTGAAACACCCAAAAAATTTTGGAGTGGCACAATCCACAGTGTAGTTTTGTATAAAGGACAAACACTTTAGAATTTTTTTATAAGAAACCGTGCAATACGAATTTAAGTTTCGAACAGTAAAAAATAATTAAATAAGTTGGGTTAAGGTATCCCCCAACGTGTTTTTAACTAACTATATTCTTTTCAATTTAAAAATTGAAAGAAATGCGTTTTTTAAAGTTGTAATTGATCAGGAGATAATCTTCGGGATTAAATCAATATCTTTGAGCGTTCGGTGAAGCATATATTGAGATGCTATTTCGAGATATGTTTGAACTGGCAATTTGCGGTTTCCGAGATATGTGCCTCAGACAACTTGGCCAGAAAGGAATTTCCTTCCTCTCCATTTATTAAGAGCTTTTACTCGTGCCCTTGTTCGTTTCGTCTTGTGTGTGAGGGCCGTCATCATCGGTAGTCGCTAATGGAGATGACGGGTCTACTTAACGGATGATCCGTAGCCGTCTAGGCATGATGTATGAGTGGAGTGTCTTCGTTAGACATACTGAGACAAGTTTTTGCGAAGGGGTTGACAAGTTTTGCAATTTCAACCAGTAGTACCAGGCTGGATGTAGTGTCATTTAGATTTCAAAACCTGAGTCGCCACTTTGTGGTCTCCGTTGATGGTGATGTTTGAGAGGGGTTGATTTGAAATGGATTTCTTCGGGCGTACAGAAATACGCTCATCCAGCGCCTTTGACAACTGAAACAGAAAGGAATTCTCTACTGGGCCAATAATCAGAAGTTCGTACTTCTGTCTATATTAATTTCGACTTGTGAAAGAGGGTCCCCTCAAGAGTTATAAGACTTTCAAATATTTAGAACCCTAACCAGTATTTTAAAGAACATTTAATCTCAAGAATTTATTGAGCTTTAAGGTTTATGAATAATATTATTCTTTTTACATATTACATTGCATTTTCTTTAACTTCGTTTTTACTAATCATTAAGTCCCATAACAAAAAGATGCTTCTTTTGGATGAGAACTCGAACCCATGACTTGACTCGATTAAAAGGACGCAGGCCACGAAATCATACACACACTTACCCATGATTATTCATCTACAGTGACTGCCATTACAGTGGTGAGATAAAGCTCATGTAGTTGTGTGTTGTATATGTGTTCTCCGTTTCAATGCAAATACCAAACAAATTCTTACTTTCGAAAATATTCCATATTTTACAAATTTATCGAACTCTACATTCTTTACGTTTATATTTGTGCTATATTCAGTAAATATAGAGAGCATGTAATACAAGACAAAGAAATAAATTACTTTGGATCGTTTCTATGTTTGGAATTAGAAAAGGATGCTTTTAATGCTATGTCTCGAAAAGCTTGCAATACGAAAGTTATTCATTTCGCTTTCATTCACGTTTTATATCATTACACAAAATCCTCTACGGGGATGTTGAGAAAGTAAATAAAATGTGAATGAAAGCGAAGTAAATAACTATGAGAATGAATGTGAATCAGAGCGACGAGAGAATATTTATGTGAATTATAAAAATAATTACGTGAATAAATGTGAATCAATTAATAATTTGGGGATTGAATGTTTTTGGTATATATTTTATTGTATATCGGTACAGGAGAAAAAAGGATCGAATTCACCTCAGCATTAGTCTTGAACTATTGCTTATCAATAATTTTTTTTTCATTATATTTATTATGTAATCATGCGAATTACTACAGGTGGTAATTTCAACCACAGCTGGAAATACAATACAAAAAAGAAAAGGCTGACTTTTAAGATGCTTCCACATTTGGAAAAAGAAGATTTTTAAAACGCTAAATCATGAAAAGTTTTCAAAATGCCCCCCTCTCTCTCTGTATATATATATATATATATATATATATATATATATATATATATATCTGGAATAATGTATGTCCACTTATAATGAACTGAATTTTTCTTTCCACAAGTTTTTTTTCCAGTTTCTCAAACGAAATTTTACAAATACATATTCGGATCCCTAAGCTTCCTTCTTAAATTCCACTTCTTCCCCCCTTCCCCACACCATTTCTATTAATCAACCACTGGTCCTCTACCCGATAAACATGATTCCATTTCAGCCATCCCACCTTTTCTGGAATCCACTGGTCCACTATACAGAACCAACATTTCACTCTTCCCCGGAAAAATCAGAAAGTTGAATTGACCTTCGAGGCGAGCCTGTTTCCCTCCTTTCTATCTCCATATCCACATGAAAGATTTCGAATGAAAAGACATTCTTTTATCTCAGGGATACCCTGAACAAATTGGTAAATATGACGAATCCCGAAAAGAGGATAACATTCGCTATTTAGGATAAAATAAAAATAATTAATTCGTGTTGAAGAGGGAGCCAATCAAATCGGTAATATACAAGGAATTTTTGTAATCAAAATCTAATTACCAACATTTGGAAAAATCGCTGCCAGATCAATGCTTCAACTAAACTGAATATAGTGAACCTTTTTTTTTTTTTTTATCAGCAGCGGTTCACTGTAGTTCTATTTGACTGTGCATAGTGGTCATTCACAATTTATTTTGTTCCACAAAATCCTAATACAAAGTTTTTGGTTTATATTTTTGTTGAATAAAGGTACAGAAAAAAGAATTTATCCCAGCATTTTTTGGATGTTATTCCTCATACGCAATTAATTTTCCCCCCAATACATTTATAAGCATATCATGCGAGTTATGGCAGGTGGAAACTTGTGTATAATGCTACGATCCGGCAGATGGTCCTTAGCAGATGCCCTTCCCAGCTTGATTTCATTTAATGAATTTCACTTCCTTTCAAAGATTGTTTTCTTTGTGATAATTTAACAGAAGAGAATGAAGATTTTTAAAAATATCACAGAAAAATGCTCAATACATGTGTGAAACTCATCGTTTTAGTTGTGTGTATACTTGTTTAATGATTGAGAGATTTATCAGTATTTGCTGAAATCTTATCTGGCCGCTTTTTCTTTAATCACGCCGAGCATTTAAAAGGCTTCCTCTCGGTAAATATTCTGATAAAAGTTAAAAGTCGGCAACTAAATAATCTTGACATTCTATTTTCGAAATGATAGCATTAGCGGAAAGTTTCGAACAACTATAATAGAATAAATAGTTCATTTTTTTCGAAAAATTTAATAATGTTTCTAAAACTTTTTCAATAACAGTTTACCTTGTATAAAATTAGCTAAATTTTTTTTCTGGTTTAATTTGAAGGAATTTAAAAAATTCTGCTGTTTTTAATTAATTTTAATTATTTTGACGGTTGCCTAGACCCTGCTAAATCGAATTAAATTTCTTAAGAGAGAAATTCTTTAATACTGACAAATTATGCTATTTCATTACATTATGCTGAATATTGTTTGATTATTAACAACTTTCGAAAGCTTAGACTTTTATGCGAAAGCTTAGACATTGTTGTCTTCCCCAGCAGAAAATCTGTTATGGCGGAAAAGCTACTTTTGCAAACAAGGTAAGAACATGATCTTAATATCGCATAGGTAGAGGTGACCACGCCGACAAACTCGACTACAAATTTAATCATCAAGTTACCAAATTTAGCAATGCAGTTAGACTATCTGGGCGAGAAAAGAACACTGTGTGTATCCGTTGGTTGTACAGAGAGATTTATAGCGTATATGAAGATTTTTTTGTGCTAATGTTATACTGCGACCATTTAATTGCTGCTATTGTATATTTTTCGCATTGTGTCTTAATTGTTCCCGTTAAAAAGAAATGTAGTGTATTTGCAAGAGTTTTTAAGAATAAATCTGAATTTTCTCGGAAAGATTCTGCATTTTAATTGCATTGACCTTTTTAGAATTCGAAAGATGAGTAGCTACGTAGCAATCTTATAAAAGGATATTGTGTAGTTTATCTCATCTCAATTCGAACAGTGTATATTTCTTATGACTCAAAATGAAATGTTTTTTTTAATGCGAAAGCAAATAACTTAACTAAATTATCAGTAATACAGAAACAACAAATATACTTTAATCACAAAACATCAATGAATATAAAGTTGACTTATCAAATGAAATATAAAACTTGTTATTATTAATTCAGTCATACATTTAACAAAGATAAAAAAAATAATTTTGTGCATTCAATTAAATACAATGATGTTCTAAATAAACTTACTTGTTCATTTTAATTGGAAAGTAAAATTTTTTAGAAAAAAAAAAGGTTTTCGATAACGTTCTAAAGGACAAATAAAATTTTCTCGAATCATACATCAAGAATCTAAAACAAATTTCTCTTATGATGAAAATTATAATTTTAGATTTCACTTATACTTTTCACATTTCAAGTTCAGTAACAGCAATACTATACACTATATTGTTATAATTATTATTTTATATTCATTATAGTACATTTTAAATATTTTAAGAACATTTTAAATGTGTTATAAGCAAATTGAGAAAAATATTTTAGTAAAATATAAATAATGAATTAACTTTAAAACATTTCTTTTTCCCTTGGAATGGTATTTCCTTTAATTATGGTTTATTTTTTCTATCATTTACAAGCAGGATCCAAGTAATAATGACCTACAAATTATTGAAAACTAATCATAAAAAGTTTTAAATAATTTGAAAGAATGACAAAAGGCTTCAAAACGGCTTAAAATTGCATTATACTTTCTGAATTTCGTAATTTACAGTTAATGTGATTCCACATTTATATCTCGATTATCCTTATATAGAAAAAATCCACGGTAAGCACGGAAGGAATTTCGAAATCAGAAGTCAACAACTAAAATATTATAATTTATTTATTTTATACGTAAAGATTAAAAAAGCGCATTTTCAAAAATTCGAAAAATTACTTATTTAAATAATACTTCGTAGGTAATTAATTAAAATTCTTTTTTAAAAAAAAATGTCAAAATGCTCCTCCAAACTGTTAGAAAATAAAAAAAAAAGTAGAGAAAGATTGAAAAGTAATAGAATCAAATTCATTTATTAACGTAAAAGTCAGATTTGAAATTGGCATACATGTTAGCAATATTTATTTTTTATTAGTTGAAATTGATAAATCAAAACTCAATTCTGGATATTAATATTCATCAAATACGTTTTCAAGTATAATGTTAAAATTTTTGCGAGTATTAATATAATATTAGTGAGAGAATTCAAAATATGAGAATTATATGAGAATTCAAAATTAAATCAAAGCCTTCGAATTATTCGGACGGTAATCTTCGTATAAATATATATATATATATATTCCATACCTTGGAAAGGGATTTACTTTCCTTTGTAAGCATATCGTTTATGTTGAACAAAAATGTCGCATATTTTACAAAAATTCCAGGTGCACCAATTTTTGGGTTTCCCCACGGCTTCGATTTTACAGTTTTTAAATTAAAACAAAAACAAATTGTTTTGAGTTTCACCTGCACAACCAAAGAAAACAAGAAATTTCATTTTTCGGATGTTTCCGAAGAAGAATAAAGGTTGATTTTTATTTCACTTTTTTTAAAGTTGTAGTTGTTTTTTGAACCGAATATTGTTTATCTATGTTTATGCTTTTTTTTTTTTTTTTATTTTTTTAAAATAAATAAATTTTAGAAGTTTGAGCGTTGAAGTTCATTGGAAAACAAATGAATCTATTCCCTTATTTTCGTATGATACATATCTTATTTAACATGATTTTTCGGAGATGTAATTACCGTGTAAATCAGGGATAGTTTGTTGCATTCAATAAAATTACAAATGAAATCCGGGCACTATGCTTTTCCCATAATTATCTCTTTCAAATCACACAATTTTATCTCTCAATTTTAAATATATAATTTTTTTAAAATATGTGTAAATTTTAAAATTTACCAAAACATCCGCAAGCTAAGTTTGTATTTTATGTTTTATGTATTTTTCTATCTCATTATTATAATTTATTTGTCTGTATTAGAGTAAAAGAGTTCTATCGTCATCTTATATTTTTATTCCAGCAATTAAACCGCCAACGCTGAGCCATAAATACAAAAAGGAACGTTGCCCTCAAGTTACTGCAATGTTTACTATGTCTGCTACTTGGGAGTTTTGAATTTATTCACATGTTTATGAAATGAATCACTGTTAGTGATGAAAAACATTTCCCAGGATTTATGGCACTTGTATACAGTTAGTCACGTAGTTGAAAATAGTATAACGCATGTGCGTAATTTTTTTGGTATTTTATGATCGATGGAAAAATCATTTTCGAATTTTTATGGCTAATTTTTTTACAGTTCCTTGTTTTAAATTATATGTATGTTTAGTATGTAAATAAATTTGCGCAAATCTTAGAAATAAGGTAAAAAAATACGATATTTTCATCATAATTGTATTTTTGAATCTTGAAACCTTGCAATGGCAAAAACAAACAGAAAAATTATTATATATTTAAAAAATAGGTAGTTGATTTGTACCAAATGTAACGCTATGGCCTTGAAATTTGCAATATTTATATTGATCGATAGCAATTGTAAGTGGTTAGAATGATTTAAATGAATTTATTATTGCATCCTGATAACTGGAAATGCTCTCTCTTTTTTTAAATATTTCGTTAAAAATTAGATTCGTTCATTATTTTTTTTTTTTTTATCTCAGCACCATTTTTAATTTAAAAATCATGATTAAAAAAAAAAAAAAAAAAAACATGTTATTCATCAGTTTTTAAGACAAAAACATAGCCCTGGCTAGAAATTTATGTCAATATTTATCGTATCATATTCAATTGCATAATTTTTTACAGAAATATTTTTGTAATTGCTGGGATTAATAAAAGAAAACAGAATGTTTCAACAGAACTCGTTAGTTACTTGAGATAAGCATCAAAGGAATAGAAACAATTCGACAAATGTCATTTTATGCTCCATTGCATATAAATTTCTATATTTAAAATGCTTTTCTTAGCGATGGATCATAATTTCTTTGATTTCAGAATCATTCTGAGTGTTTCCAAAAGAAAGTCCAACTTTGAAAAGTTTCAGTTAAGAAACTGAAGAAGTAACACATTTTTAGACAAATTTAGTTAAAAATATCACTTTAATGTTTATAAAATTAAATAAGCTCAATAGGACCACCACAAGAAACACAATAAATAACCAATGGTGCGATACGATGGATTAGTCACAGAGTAGATGACGACTTTGTTATTAATTCGTGGCCCTCAAGAAGCCTTGATTTTGATGCTTGATTTTTTTCTTTTGGATTTCTTAAGAGATAAAGTATTTTTTTCCCGCCAATGCCGACGAACATTGATAAGATGAACGTAAAAAAAGTAGGGTCACTCGAAATGTAACACCGTACATGGCGTGTGGGATGAGTTTTCTTATCGACTGGGTTAAGTTCGTGCTTTTTATGGAGTTCACGTTGAATATTTATAATTTTGTATACTTAACAGTATTATTCTTTTTTTAAAAAAAAAAGGGTGGCATAATTTCTTAAATTTTGTTATATTAGCAAAAGTTGGGATGTACTTTTTTATGTTTTAAAGACAAAAGAAAGATAGATAGGAAAATAAATATTTGAACAAAAGAAATAAAAATATTGATCTCAAATCAATATTTTTTACAGCAGTATTTCACTGTATAGATACATACGAATAATCGGAAGTGAAAAAATGTTATTCGTAAATAATATTTTATTGTATTATTCTTAAGCACTGATAAAAATAATTCGATTCAGAGATTAGATTTTCCAAAAAAAAAAACATCTCATTTGGTTTTAAATGGAGTTTCTTCGATGCAGTTTAGATCCATTGACCGTTATTATCGATTTTTCTAGGCAGTTTCTCGAGAATTTGATCTTAAATGAACTGGTTTTGATTTAAAACGCATTCTGATTCCCAGACATTTTCGCAATTCTGGCTCTGCAAAGCCTTTTACGTTCTAAATCTTTTAGAACACTTTTATGCAAAATTTGCTTCACTCGTGAGCAATCTACCATTTAATCTATGGTAATGAAATATAAGTAATTTTATTTGCAAACGCGAATTAAAATATGGCGTGAAAATGATTGATGAGTATGGAATATTTCTATGCTACTGAAATTTTATTTTTTGTACAACCCTCAGATTTTTTTAATTTTACCTTTTAATTATTGAGTCGCTGATGTCATTGACTTATTAATGCGACTAATTTTACTCATGATAATTGTATAAAATAAATCTGTTTTCTAAAGTTAAAATTTTCACATGCAAATGTATTGTGGTGCAATCAGAAGATAGTCATACAGCTTTTTTATTTTATTTTCAATAGTTTTTTTAAGTATCTTTATTCAATCAAATCTTATTTTATGCACAGAAAACGCTCACAAAAATAAATCGAAACATCAGAAAAAAAAAGTTATGTGCAAAGTTTTGCAAAGAACAGATTTAGAAACCGAAGGCTTGCATTTTTATAATTATTATTAAATTATTTAATTAAAATATAAGAATTAAAGTAAACGATGAAATATCGAGAGATGCTCAATAGTAAAATTTTCCGATATTCAAATTAAAGGAAACGAAAACTTATAAAATTGAACATTATATCAGCTACATGTAATTAAAATTAAAGCAAACAATAAATTATTAAATTGAATATATTTAAGCTAAATATAATTAAAGTTGAAACAAACGATAAGAAATGGAAAAGTGATCTGGTACGCTAAAACGCCCCACCTAAAACAATAGCCCCTTAGGTGGCTAATGAACCTATATAATCAGCTTATTAATTTTAATAAAAGTGATAAATGAAGTAAATATGTTCAATAAAAATTCTGGCCTGAAGAAATTCGGCATATTTGTTATACAAAACGTAGATTTTTTTCTTTCTCTTAATCAGATATATCATTGGAAGATAGTTTTTTTTTTTTTTTTCAAGAAAAAAACTGAACCAGAATTTTTCACCTTCGATTGAGTTAAAATGCATAATTGGAGCAATTCTGTAAAGTTAGCGTGTAATTTTTTTAAATTCAGCTAAAAGATATTCTACACTGCTAAAAAAAGAGGAGCAACAAAGAAGTAAAGAAAACAGTGCGAGATTTCTATGCATGGTATAAAATCGGGAGAACACGTGTGACAAAACGCAATACAAAAAAAAAAAAAAAAAAGACGCGAGAATTTTGTAAAGAAGCATTCTAATTAATTAGGACTATGAAAATATGTTCCGGTTTACTATGTTCAAGTCTGTAATTGAGTTGCAAAGATCAAAATACTTTCGTAGTAGCATTAAAGAGATAAATAGTCATTGTAGTATTTCTATGGAACCTCCGGGTACTAAACAGGAAATAACGAAAATAACTTCTCTTTGATAATTCAGAAGGGGAAAAAAAACTATTCAGCTATTTGCAATGCAAAGTATTACTGAAATATTTTAATGCGAAAACTTCTTAGCTTTCTATCAAAAATGTTTTAGTAAAATTTTTCCGACTTTCAAAATGATTTGGTAATCAATTTTTTTTTATATGAAAAATAAATTCTTTATATAGAATAGTATATATTTCTATTTTGAAATGTGTCTAAATTTACTTATGAATTAATCCGAAAGCTATTTCATTAACTTTTGTTGCTTTTGTTAGATGCAAAACTGCGCATCATTTGAGGAATATTTGCGGGTTTGATAAAAAGAATTATATATATATATATATATATATATATATATATATTTCCAGAAATTTCCAGAATGGCTTTAAAATTTCTATTTTGGATTGTTGGACCGATAAAATATGTTTAACCAGCTAATCTGTCATGAGCCAGATTAAATACATAAAAATATTATACTTCACTTTTTATAGTTTTTCTTTCCTTGGTTTTTATTGTTTTTCATGCCTTGTTTTGTACTTATTCATGATTTGAGTATAACCCCCCCCCCCTTTTTTTTTTTTGTTTATTAAGTATTTTTTCACGTATTTGTTCTCTTTATTAATTGTTTCGTAGTGTAATTCTAGGTGTTTGCTATTTTAAAAAATTTCGTTTTTCTAATATTTTTTTTTTCTATAATCTAAGTTTTAGTTGTCATTTCAAAACTTTTCTTAGGTTTTAATTATTGCTTCTGTAATAATTTTACTTAGTGATAATCATTTTATTACATTACTTGAGTTTTATTTAATAATTCGTATAAAAGCTAAATGTGCAACTGACGGAATCGCGTGGAAGTATATTTTAATGCACTAATAAAGAACAACTCTAATATTATGATTTATTTCATATTTCTTTAAAGAATTTTGCTATAAATAAAACTAAAATTCAAAATAGGGCTGCAATTTGAATTTAGAGGGAATTCTATAACAGTCAGAATTATCGTTTTATCCTATAATGTCTTATATATGTATGTATTCGTTTGTTAGTTCTATGTCCATTTCTTATAGTTCTGATTTCACATTTATTTCAAGATTTTAAAAATTGTTCCTTATTTGCCCTTTTTTTACTTTACATTTATACGAAGTCGTTGATTTACTCAATTTCCAGATTAATCTCAAATGGTAACAAATACATATTTCTTTGCCTATTTTTAAATATTATTATACCTGTTCAGTGTTCTGATTAGTGATTTACATTTCTTATGACAGCGACAATATAAAAGTTGCAATTTATTTTATTCTGCCTTTTCATTTGAAACATAAGATAGTAAATAATTAACGGCTTATTTTGTTTTAAATTATAGGTTTTTAATATTTACAAGTTATTTTTATTTTGAGCAAATATTTAAAAAACAAATTTTACGTGCATTAAGAATTCAAAAAACAAATATTTTGAAAATTAATTCATTTTTTTGTGACAAACTGTTACCGTTTAAAATATTTCGGAAAATTGTGCCATTTACTTAAGAGTTAAGATATCACCATTTCAGATGCTCATGAAAAAAAGGACAGAAATAACTTTTAAAACCTTCAATTCTTCGCATGAGTTTTTCAAAAATTCCCACTTTTAATTTATTGACTCGGTTGTTGATTTGATAGTGATTGCTTAATTTTCGTATTTGAAAGAGAATGTGTGTCGTAATGCTTTTCAATTTTAATGCATTATTTATATGACTCATATAATAATGACCAAAAAAAAATGTTTTTGATGAAATATAAAATGCGCTAAGAACTTAGATGCTGAGAAAGATGCTGTGTAATTTAAAAAAAAAAATAACGTGGCATTCTGGATAAAAATGATTAATTAAAGGCAATTCATAATATTTATGAAGGACGAGGAAATAGAGTTATGCAACGCGAACAAATTGCGGAAATTAATCACATGCTGTTTTATTATGGAATATTTAATACGTAAATATATTTGCGGTAAAATCATGATGTGCCTCATTAAGTATGCAATAACATATTTTCATTAAATGACTATAGGATTTGTAAATGTTTAAGGATGAACACGTGTAGGGTTCTTAATAGGTGCAAAGGGTGATTATTCCTAATGTGTTGCACAGGGAAGATACACTTCTCTCTCATCTCAATAATAAAAAGAATCCATTTTTTTTTTTTTTGTACTTTTCTGTCAACAATCTTGATGGGTTCCTATAGAAACTTCGGAGGAATAAAATAAAAAATGAATGTATGAATAAAATTACGATATTTGTCAGAATTTTATGTGTTTTTTTATTTCTGTTGAAAATAATTAAAACATTATTAAACGCATTCAAGTTGCAGAATCTCTGAGAATTCTCTTTGTGATAATCTTCTAAAATTTTTCCAAATTCATGCGAGATATTCACGAACAGCGAGCGAGAAATCATATTTAAAACTCTAACTTCTTCTTTTTATTTATATTTCACCAAACCTGTTAACTATTTTCAAACTGACTGGAATAACAAAAGTAATACAGATAAATAAAACTGGGCGAAGAAAGACACGAATTGCAACTAAAATTAAATATATCTATACACTTAGACTGAGCGTACCACAATCAAAATCAGCGATCGTGAAACAAACCGAACTGAATGTCTCTACACGCGGTCTCAAATCTATTTACTCTCTTGTTATCTCTCCCTGCTGTCTTATCAATAAGGGTCTTTCAATAAGTCCTTAGAATATCCAAGAGATGGTTCTCATACCTTTTTTTTTTTAAAAAGTGAGCATCATGACTCTGCAGACA
The DNA here is from genome assembly GCA_019974015.1 of Nephila pilipes. Taxonomy (NCBI): domain Eukaryota; kingdom Metazoa; phylum Arthropoda; class Arachnida; order Araneae; family Nephilidae; genus Nephila; species Nephila pilipes. Next base: position 763,175 of record BMAW01001293.1, on the reverse strand, counting down.
GTTGTCTAAGTCTTAGTTACATGTACTCATTATTATGGCACCTTTCGCCTCTCGTCATAACTTTTCCAACCGATGTCTATTTTGAAAAATATTTGCCTTTTTACGAAAATATTCACAGGAAAACAAAATCCAACGTTTTAAATTTTGCTTGATTTCCGGTGAATAATGGTGAATTTAGGTCTCACCAACGGGGTGACAACTCTCGACGAGGCAACAATCAAATTTTGATTTAACAGCAAATGACTACCAAATCAAAACTTACTTATGAATCAATGTCAAATTTGTTTCGGCTTCGTTTAACATATAGTAGCACCCAATGGCAACAACAATTTACCTTGATAATGTTATCTATCTTCAAATACGGATACCTATTGAGCCATTCTCGTATTATCTCTCCTCTCGTCTGTTTATATCAGGGGACCTCAGGGACTTGCCTTCTTTAGGTAAGTACGGGCGTGAGGCACCCTAGTGATCTTTTTCTTTCCTATGGGGTTTACTGTCTTTGGTAAACACGGGTGACGTACCCCCGGGTTACCCTAGCGATCCTTCTCTTTTTTCGACCCTCCTTCTTGTCAACCAATCTGTCTTTTTTTCAATTTTTTCACATCTAGATCACAGTATAATTTTGTTTGGCGCAGCATAGCCATATCTGGATCTTGCGTCAATAAACATTACATTCACTCACTCACTCCTCTCGTCTATAACGAGTAAGACAGAAGTTTACGAGGCTGATGGAAATGTGATGCCACCTTGGCCGTAACTTTTTTAAAATTGCAATCCAATTTCCAAAATTCTTATTATACTTAAAAGCTCCATGTATCCTCTATGTAAAGGGTTTTAAGTTCGTTTTTAGCCACGGTCCAATATTGAATAAATAATAGCCCAGCGATTCGCACTATATGTTATGATGCGACTATTAGTTTTGCTTTTCTTATTTCACCTTCATAGCAAGAATACCGTTTCTTGTAATTTGGTGTTATAGTGCTTATATTGTCCTAAGAGATGTTTTACGTAGTTAATATAACCTTTGATATACTAAGAGCATTATTACGTATCAAGTGGATAAAATTACTCTTTATGTCATAATAAAATACTTCAATTCCCACTTTTTTAGGAAACAATGGTGTTCTTAAGAGAATTTTTTCGTATAGTGTTTATACGACAAGTTTCCGACGAAGATATATTGAATGCAAGGGCCTGAAACAGATGAGTATTCAACGACAAAAATAATTTTAAAATTTTAAGAAATCGCAATGTTTTTTCTAAAACATTAACTTATGAGATACAGAATAACTGTACAAATGAGTAAGTGTAACTTCAATAAACTTATTGATCTTATTCTCTGGGAATGGAATATTTGATGTTAGGCACAACGAGCAGGACAGTAGAAGAGAAACCGTGTGGTAGGTATTATTTTATTACATTCACTAAAATAATCGTTGTATTTGCCGTGGAGAATAGCTCACCGTTTCAATAAGCCTAATAACAGGTCTTGAGCGAATGCTGTAGTTCGTTATCAATAATAAAGCATATAAGAAATTTCAAAAACGAAGCATCTGCATTTGTAGTCATATTTTTTGTTACATGCTACTATGTTGGCTGGACTGCTAAAATATTCGCTTGGGGGTCATATGCTGACCACGAATTAGACATGCTTTGTCTGTGAGATACACTTGTTTTCTTTGTTCAAAGATGTCGTTGGTGGGCTGAGAACCGAAAAAAATACTGGCCCACATTGAGATGGGGGTGAAGCAGCGTGGCATCATTGCACTGATCTTCTATCTTGAGATTATATCTCTTCACAAAGTTGAAAGAGCACATCAAGAGATACCATTTCCGTTTTGACGAAAGGTAAAAGGAGCCATTATAGCAAGGTGTCGCCAACAACCACCACCGGAACTCTTCTTCCATGAGTTTGCACGACTAGTCACGCGTGGACACTAGTGATAGGAATGAGATGGAGACTAGGTCAAATGGGAATAACACATTGCATTTTAGATGCATGTGGGTTTCAGATTTACGAATATCGGGTTACAAACAAAAAAATTGGGGACACGGAGTTATAACTTTTCAATCAAGCCTTATATAATGAAAAATAATGAGATTCAGATTCTTGCAGCTCCAACGTATTTGCCTAGTGCTAGAAATAAATGGGGACTGGCTTGGTTGAGTAGAAGTAATATTCTTATCCTTTTTTTATAAATAATTACAATTTATACGCTATGCATAGGTAATAAGTACATCCTTAATAGTGAAGATGTTTTGGGAACTGGAAAGTGAGAAGAAAGATAAAAAAAAAAAAGTTGGGATATTTACGTTCAAAAATACTCGTTGTCATGAAGTACAAATTTTGTAATAACAAAAAAAAAAAAAAAAAAATCTTAAGAAATTTCTTAAAAAAATTAATTAAAAATAAAAATGCTATAAAATAGGAGGAAAACGTCATTAAAATGCCTTTCTTAAATTGTGTGACTTGAGAGAATCAGGTGCCAACTCATGTGTCGTGCTCTTCACTTGACTGATAGTTCAAAATTACGAGATCCGTTGCCAATAGCTATCGCGTTGCTTCGAAATGCGATTCAATAAACGTAATTAATTAATAAATTCAACTGAATGACAAAAAAGTTTTGTGTGCAAAGCCATTCTTATGATATATAATATTATTAAAATGGAGTTCAGTAATTTGTTATTATTGATTTATCTATATTGTTCTCGATTATTATTATTCTTTTATGGCTTCGATCAAAAATAAAGAAAAAATTCTTTACTCAAATTTTAGTTAAAATTTCATTAAGAATACGACAAAAGCGAGTGAAAGATTGGGTACATGTCACTCTAGTATTAAGAGAAATACAAGTTTACTGCTAAACCTCATGTAGTGAAATAATGCGCCACACACAGAATTACTAAATAAAAAAATTTAATGGTTAGCAAAAACGTTATCGCAAGCAATTATTAAAAAGATGTAAAAGCATTGGACTGCGATAGTAAAATAACGTCTGAAGATCAGTAAGTAGCTAATACGCTTGTTTTTGCCGAATATCACTGAAAGGAGTAAAGGAGATTAGCACTAACTTCAACCGGGGTTTCCATATCTTATAAGGAGTGTTGTGGAGGCAGAAAAATGAGTTATCGTTCTTATCACAAGATTGTGATTCAGGTTTACGAGATCCATCACTATCACCTTATTCAACATTCTGCAAATGAACAAAAATATAACTCTCTTTTGAATGGGGAAAAAAATCAGTGTTACAGGTTTGTTTACTTTTTTAACACGTTAAAAATCTATTCTAAACTTAGAATCAGATGGCTTTGATTAATCGCGGGGGAAAATAAAATAAAATATTTTTTTTTGTTTGAAATGAAAATATTGAACTAAAATATATAATTTTTGAAGATGTATTATTCATTTAGAAAATAAACAAGAACATTCCTAATATTTTCGAAAAAGCGCCTGGCATATTGTTTTTATCACCATATGACTGTTTCACCGATAAATAACAAAATGTGACATTTTTAAATGGACAAAGGGAAAATGATCTGCAGTAAAGAAATAATGCAAGGCATTTTACACATGATACAAATAATTAAATTCAATTACTTAGCAGATTCCTTTTCAGATTCCTAAGCAGATTTTTTTACATTGTTTCAAATAGGATCAATGCACATTTTAAGGGAGTCATGATTTGTGTGACTAATACATTACGATATTTTAGTAGCATGCTCAAAATGGCGTTCAATTTTAAAAACATTCTAATTTTCCTCAAAACATTGTATCAAATCAAAAAATGGGCAATTCTGTGTGTTGTGAGCTTCGAATGTTATGGTAACGTACAGCAGAACAACGAGATGAAATCGATAACCTACATTCGACATGGATATTAATCTTGCTTCAACTGATCCACTTTGTTACACGCACACATAAATTGACTTTTTTTCACCTAATTTTTGAGAATTTCTGGATTGAGTTCAAAGATATTCCTGTCCATTGAAATCTTTAGCTTACACCCGTACTTTCTTGCATTAGAATTTTAACTTATTTCACAGACTAGAGAGCAATTTTATTCACTGCGCATGTTCATACTAATGATATTCACAAATGAGAACACGCATTCACTTTTTTATAAATTCTTTTTAACCTAAATTTTTATTCTTTGTGTAACTGGAAATGTTGGAACTAACACTATGTTTAGTTTTAATTTTACTGAATGCTTTAGGATTTCTATTTTAGTTCAATTTAATTTCAGGCACCCAATCCACTGGTCTCCTGAATCATTTTCTCATGACGAGATCGATCATGAGCTGGTTCTCGTCACTTCATCGTCAATTAGTGTCATTAAGAGGACTTTGAGCCTAGAGGCATTTAATCTAGATTGCTTATCCCCAAAATACAACATCATGAATAAAATATCCAAGCCGCGTGAAATCTTCACCATCCGTATACCGTGATGGGATAACGCAGACACTCACCATGAGTGGCTGTAGCGCCATCAACAAGCTCTAGATAAAGCGATAACGCAATGCCATTTTAAAGTACTCGAACTGCTTTTATGCGTGGTTATTTTGAGTTAAAAGCTTCAGTTTGTCTCGAAAAGGATTACCAACGTCATTGGAGCACGTTTCTGAGTTCGTCCTAGGAAGAACGAATACATATAGGGAAAGAAGATTATCCTTCCAAGAAATCGATGATCGTGTCGGACGTAACCAAGCGACAGCTAGACAAATCTGTAATCGATGGATGCAAGAGGTAACGATTGACCGACGGCACCGATTGTACTCTCTTCGTCGCACTACCACACGTTGTGACAGGCATATGTGTGCAAGGCAGTGATGAATCTCTTTGCCACACAACGAATCATATAACAAATAAGATATGTTGAACAACAATCGGTGTCCACACGTACCATTCCACGTCGTTATCAATACAGTGGGATGTCCGAAAAGCATCCACTATTCCTGCGATTATTTTTATCTCAAATCATCAGGTATTTGCGTCTGCAGTGGTGTATTGAACATCAGACATGGATAATTGAATGGAACGATATTGTCTTTACAGACGAATTATATTTTTGCCAGCAGCACCATGATATTTGGATTAGAGTCTGGAGACACCGAAGAAATAGGTTGCTTAACTGCTGCCATATTGATCCTGCACCCGGTATTATGGTTTGGAGTGGTAAAATGAATTCCACTCCCGCACCTGCTTAGTACGCATTATTAGTACAGTGATCATACAGCACCATATCTATAAATCGTTGTTCTTCCTTACCTTCAGAGTTGCCTGCAGTCGCTTTCTAACAAGCATGGAAAGTGTATACAATGTACGACCACGTAAGGCGCACAATATTCAAGACTGTTTCTTCGCCCAAAAGATTGCATTACTGCTTTGTTATTATTCCCATTCATCGCTTTCAGATCACGTATGGTCAATGATTGGAGAACAACTGGTCCGGCATATACTAACCACTGCTACACCAGATCAACTTTGGCAGCATGTACAGGCAGCCATGAACTGCCACACCTCTACAAGACATCTAATGCTTCTTTCCTTTAATAGCATGGCGCTAGCAGCGGTTATTTCCACCTTGACGGCAGCCCTCAATACTGATTTCAACTCCTTCCTCAACTTGCAGAAGGTGTTATTTTCAATCATTTCGCTTTTATACTAGGTGTTATCTCTATAATAAATTTGCTATGATATTTGCCGTCCTTCTTGATGTTACAATTTGGATGGTCCCAGCAGCATACTTTAAGCACTACTAAAGGTCAATTTAGGGGTTAAGATAGCTGAACTCGATATCAGTTGGCTACATGTATATTACTTCAAATACCATGTTACTGTCGTCTTAGTATAATTCGTGTTTGTAAGTTAACTTATAAAACATTGTGAAACAATAAAGAATAGGTGTAATGGAGAATATGAATTAAAATGTTGTTCATGGTTTTATTTAATCCAAAATCAACATTGTAAGCAATTGTACTAATGAAAATATTGTTTATTTCAACAACGAACAATTTTAAAAATAATTAAAATAATAATGCTTTCCTATAAGTCAAACAATGATAAATAAGAATAACAAATAGTTAACAAACAAGCAATAAATACTTTATTAACAAAGTTTGCTCTTAAAGCATCATTAAACCACACAAACAGACAAAGAAGTGATAAATGCTAATTTAAAAGTCTCGAAACAGTTAGAAAAGAAACTTTATTACCTTTTTTAAGGCTACCAAATGTGTTGTTTTAAAGCTCTAATTTCGTAAGTTAATAATTCAAAAACTGAGTTTCTTTTTAATTAATACTTTAAATTAAACTGTGGGAGTTGAGATCGCCTTTGCTTTCTTTGAAGAAGATTTACAGCAGGCAACTCATTACTTCGATTGTTTCTTGGTGTCTAGCGTATAACGATGAATCCTGATATCATCGAAGGTTACAATTCGATTCAAAAGGACGACAACTCAACAAAACCCCAATCAAAAACTACCTTGGCAACTACATCTGTCGTCAAAAAAAAATATTATTTGAACTGTCCTCGTTTACAGCAAACAAACAGTGAAGGGATCCCAATGTGAATTTAGTAAGATTTAGGGATGATACGACACTGATTTAAAGCATTAAATAAATATGCTGGATTGTTATTTCTACTAACAATAAGTGTAAAAAAATTTTAAAAATTTAAAAAGTTCTATGCAAAGTTTTGCAAAGAACAGATTTAGCCTCCCAGCGTATTTTGTAATTATAATTAAATTACTCGCTTAAATATAAGAATTAATGTAAACGACGAAAAATAGAGAAATAGACAATAGTGAACTTTTCCGATATTAAAATTAAAGGACACCATAAGTTATTAAATTAAATATAGTTAAGCTACATGTAATTAAAATTAAAGCAAACGATAAATGATTAATTTGAATATTATATCAGCTACATGTAATTAAAATTATAGCAAATGATAAATTATTAAGTTGAATATATTTAAGCTAAATGTAACTAAAAATAAAGTAAATGATAAATTATTAAGTTGAATATATTTAAGCTAAATATCATTAAAATTGAAGCAAACGATAAAAAAAATTGAAAAGTGATCTGGTACGCCAAAAGTGATCCACCTGAATAGCCCCTTGGATGGCTAAAAAAATGGTTGCCTCACAGCTGTCTTAAAATTCTAAATAATGTTATTTATTTTCAGTCATATCTTGATTCCAGTTTATATATGATTTAAGGTGATACATAAATCAATAAGTGAATAAAATACTTAAATTTTATACTTGTTTCACTTCAATCCAATAAAAAAATTGGGGGAAATTTATCACGACATATTTTTGGAAATTGAGTTCATTAGTGGTGAAAGCAGGAATTAAACATATATTGCATATATTTTTATTTCAATCCAATAAAAAATTCAGGAGAAATTTATTATGAAGCATTTTTGAAAATTAAGTTCGTTATTGGTGAAGGCAGACATCAAAAATATACGCAAAAATAAGATAAATTTTTGAAAAGTGGTCAGGTACAACATTTTTGGGTTAACTAAATCAATAGCCCCTTGGGTGGCTAAAATGTAAATTATGTCCTAAACGGAGTTCCAAAGAGGTATGGTAGGTCCAATTGGTATTAAAAGTAATCGAATGGTAAAGAATTCGGATTTCGTACCTAAAATTCAGTACTTTGTATTCGAAAATCGTTCCATATTTCGTTACTTTGTATACGAAATCCGAATCCTTTACCAATCGATTACTTAACACACTAATTGGACTACTTCCAAGTACTGTCGCGTAGTGGGATCGATGCAATCGAAATCTATCAGTACATACGATAGGGCTGCGGTAGCTGAGTGCGCATCGCATCGAGTTCGTTACCAGCGATATGTCTGTCGTACCACGGGTTTACTAAAACCTACTGGAGGACTGAAGAGTGTTGAAGCAATCAAGGCTCAAATCATTCACATTGGTATGCCGTTATGTAAACAATGAGGAACCAGTTCACGTATAGTTCACGTGCCGATCTCGTCGACTGATCGCGTCTCAAAATTAAGTAGTATATTGGCTTTGTTATGTGGAATTTAGAGTTTGACAGAAATTTTTTGATTAATTGATTGTTTATTAACGTCGTCTATAGAAGCAACACAAGGGACTACGTAATTTTGAACCTCAGTCAAGTGACAAGGACAATACCTGAGTTGACGCCTTTCTCTCCAAACTTCCATCCACGCAGAGAGGAGGACTTGGGACCTTGAAAGATTTAATGTCCATCAGCTCCGCTACACTGTAGGTCTTTAGTGGTATCACGATTCGACAAAACAACTCCTCCTCCGAGTTCGCGAACATTGACCGCGAAGTTGCCATTCCACATGAATACATTTACAAAGTAATAGAGCTAATTCTGTATTAAGTTGTTAGCCTTACGCTGATCGGGCAAGTTACGTTAAGGAAATTGAATAATTACAAGATAGTTATGTAAAAATTATTTTTATTTGATTTCGATAGTATTCATTGTATTTAGAGAAAGGTTCGATGCTTGTTGCACTCAAATTTTGCAATACAAATTGACATTATTTATCAGGTATTAGTTTCACTCTGGAATAGTAATTACAGTTCCCTCAATATCCGGGGATGCGTCGGTTCTAGTGAAGTCGTGAGATTTTAAGTCGTTCCTAAATCTTTCCAAATTTTCGCATGGAAATAATTTGGCCACGTCTTTTCAAAACCACGGGAAGCAATCCTTTATGTTGTTCGAAATTATTATTTTAGTTATTGTCCCTTGGTAACACCGGCAGCAAACGGATGCAGCAGCTTGTGAAGGGATGTCTAGGAACCCAAGAGATCCGACTTCTGTACGAACAAGTGACCGCGATAGTCTAACAGTCATGGCCGCGAACTCGCGGATGGCATTGCTTCCGTCTTTGCGTGACTTTGGGCCTTGCTGCCTTCAAGGAACAACCATGTAGATGGGCTGAGGCACGTTAAATTTGTCCTCGTTTCAAGTTGTCAAGTAAGCGTGGTGAGGAATTTTGGAGAGGGCGGTGCAGCTCACATGACAGAGGTCCAAAATTACGAGGTCCGTCGCCAATAGCCCCCGTGTAATTATTTTTCAGTGCGACGTTAATAAACAATCACACCCTATCAAAAAATCAATCGTGTAAATAGCCATCGCGTTACTTCTACGTGCGACTGTAATTAAAAATCAATCAATCTATGCGATTAAGTCTTGACCTCAAAATTCATGTGAAGCAGAAAGATTGATTGACCTTTCACAAGGGTTACAGTAGCATTTTACTGGGAAATATTGAAAGAAAGAAAGGTATATCTCAGACGAATTTGTTAATTAAGTGTAGTTGCCACTGATTTACTGCGATGTTGTAATGTTTTGATCCCTTTTTTTACGAGAAGGGTTTTCATTCTGTGATGGATGCTTTTTTTCATTTCACGGGAAGTCAGTTGACTTGTAGTGAAAGGAGGCGATTGTAACATCTCATCTTTGATCGGTGTTTCTCCTGATGTAAAACAGCGCCTTAAGTAACCGAAACGAAAAGAAATACCCCGCCGGATAAGTTATTAAGCGCTTTCAATTTCTGCCATGGTTAGTTTCAACTTTCGTAAAAGAGTCGCCGGCATCGCAGTCTCTTGAGAATTGCAAAAGACAAAAATATTCATGCGGAATTTCTTAAAATAGATTATTGTGATGAAAGGAAAAACTAATTACAGTTGCCTACGATGTTCATAATTCATTTCTCAAAATTGCAAAAATTCTCTCATGAAAATTCATAAGTCTTATAAAGTTATAGGAAAATATTAAAAATGTCAACAAAAAAAATTCCAAATGACCTAATTCGTATTTTTTTTTTTTTTTTTTTTTTTTATCTGGAGAAGTCACCAGATCGAGATTTGAATACACACACACAAAAAAAAATTAACTCAGAACAAAGAAAGAAGTAAGGAAACTTGTTTAGAAACCGTTTCTCAAGGTGTATAAATGCTATCCACAATTACACATTGTTAGAATAGATTAAAATGCTAAGATTTCTTTTATTTTCAAGGCAAAAATAGTTACATTTCTCTAAAGATGTACTTCATTTTAAAATGTATCGTTTGCTTTAAATACAAAACATTATATACAACTTTCCAAGAAGAATAAAAAAAAAGTTGACAGATTGCTGTCTCACTTAGCTTTTTGAAATTCAGTACTTTTACTTACTTTTTTTTTATAAATAGTTTCCTTCACATTTACAATTTTAATGTAAATATATAAATTATTTAACGAGTTTTTAATCGGAAACTATTTTGCTTGAATTTGAAGTTAGCAAATTCATTTACTTTCGTCCGTTTACAGGTTTTATATGTAAGAAGCCAATAAATTGACTTTCTCTGAAGTCTTAACAATAAATTTCTTCAATATACTGAATGCTTATTTTAACGAATTTTATTAATGAGCCGAATATGTTTTGTAGTAAAGTAAAATTTGGGGGGGGGGGGGAACCTTCTCTGACTAACAGCAGGGATCATATCATATGAGAGTTACAGCTGTTGTTGCTTTTAATAAAAAACAAGGGTGATATATTTTGCTTCTAATCATGTGACGTAAATTACAACAGGAAGAAGCCTGTACATTCATTAAGAATAATAAATACCACTTCCTCATTTTCTCATAAGAAATCGTCACAGTTGTCGGAACGTTTTTTTCGGAAAAATCTCGTAACGTAGTCGAGAAGGAGTGCAATGCCTTTTTAAAAAATCAATATCGTTTATCGAAAGGAAATAACGTTTGTGTTTCATCATCTCGAGATAGTTAATGCTAACGTCATATTAGTAAGCGTTCGCCTTCTGTTTTATTTTTTTGAGACGTCATACACAAAAAGAACTAAAATCATTCTCGAACATTTCAAAATGCATCTGCTAGGAAATATTTCACTAACTAATTGGCTAACTATTTTGACAGCTTATGTGACGAGTATTTAATTATAAGAAAAACCCCAAACTGAGTGATTTGTTGGAAAATGATCACTTCTAGTATGGCTTACTCATAAGATTTATAATTCGTGGAAGTAAATTTTATCCTCACTTGGTTTTTCCTTCTGGCTGTAAAAAATAATTTAACACGTGAGCAAAAGCAGAAATTCTTCGTTATTATTCCAAGAAATGTATTCTTCTTCTTCAGTTATAAAAATTGAAATGATAAAAATTAAAATCTTTTGGCTGATAAGACAATATGTCAGCTAAACTTTTAAATTCTGGGAAATTTCCTTTACGAAATGCCATATTTTTTGTATTTCATTATTTGCAGACGCAGTAGAAATATTAAGTGTTATGATCAGATCTGCAATCATTTCAATTCACGGTGAAATATTCTTCTGTTCTTTCGCAACTTAAACATCGAATAATATCGTAATACACTCATTTTATGGCAGAAAAAATTTCAGATCTTTTGGATTACTATTAGTCTTCTTTAGAATTGTAATTTTACGGAACAAATTCTTTTTATTAATATGAATATATTTTAACTCATATTCGTTAATTAATTTATTAATTTCACGTTACTATCAGCTGAAATTACATAAACATTTGGTGCTGATATTTAAAATCTATTTCAATACTTTTCTCTCTACGTATGATAATACAATTCTTAAGTGATTAGCATTACAGTAATTTCTCATTTGATTGGAATCACTATTTTTAGAGATGGTGAAAAGTGGAAAAACTTCTGAAAATTAAAATTCACTGCAGCGAAAATTTTACAAAATATTGGGCTGTTGCAAGAGTATTTATTGAAAATTTCCTGATTACTGTTGTATTTCATTCTAAATAAATTAATACAGTTTTAATTAAATGACAACTGTTCTTATATTACTTTTTATGCCTGTCATTCATACTTCCTTTTTGTTTGAGCTTTGCATAGGTGATATCCTCGTCATCCAGCAGTTGTTTCAAATCACGAAGTCCAATGACAATGTCCTACAGCGCAGCTGTAAAAGAAACTTTAATACTATATCTCGATTATAGTTATAAATGTTTGCTATTCTTTACTTTATTATAATTACGATGAATATAAATATAATTATCTCCCTTATTATTAGCATATAATTATAATTTGTAATAAATAAGTGCAATTTAACATTGAAAATCAATGATTCTTGATATCTTTCACGTCATAGATCCCATTTATCCGCATCGTCGCCTTAACTACAGTTAAAATTTAAGACTGAAATTATTGATATTTATTGCAGCTTAGAATGCAAGATGTGCTAATATTATAGAATGGTACGAGGGTAGTTCAAAAAGTACTTGTATTTGAAGTCAGATGACATCATCAGTAATAATAGCCACAGCACTTTACTGACGTTCAGCTCACCAGCATACTGGTTTGTACTATGGACGAATTTCTGGAGTAACGCTCTGCACTTCCAAAGCAGATTCCTCGGCAGATTCTCTTTGCCAATTCCAACCACTTCCAATCGATTTTTCGCTCCACTTCGTATCTCGCAGCATTTATATCCACGCAGCTAGGTGTGACGTCACAATAGAATTAAAAAAAAAAGTCAATTACTTTCTCCCTGGTCGAGATTTTCACACGATTCCATCACTTTCTGGAATGTCACGAAAGATGCCATATTTCTCGTAAGGACACCAAATTGGTCGTCAAGGTCAAAGGGACATTGCTTAAGTCTTCCTTTACATTTGACGAAATTTCTGTAAATGTCTCTCCTCCTGAAAAGAGAAACATTGCAGGTAAATGACATCTCGGATTCGTAACAGTATTTAGAAATGTAATATTCTATAGTGGTGTAAAATTGTCATTCAATTGACTGTCTTATCAAATGCAATATAGGCTATCATTTTTTAAATTTTGATTATACGGGGTTTCCTTCCCATTCGACCACGTTCCATTCCAACTAACAGGTCGTAATTCAGATTTATAATTTTCAACAATATCTTCACTAAAACAAGCTACAAAAACCCTGTACATAAAACTGAAAAATGCAATCCATGTACGTATAACTATTGTGCATATTATAAAAAATAAATAACATATACTTTATCGTACGTACTGTGTATAGAACTGGCATCGGTATTTATATCCTGCAACGTAAACACTCAGTCAATCAAGAAAATCTTTAACTACTTTATTTTAGTTTAAGAATTCGCTCTTTCAGAATGTATTGGTAATGTGGAGCGTTCACTTAATCGAATCCTAAACTGAAAATTATCCCTGAGAATGCTATTCATTTTAATAAGAGTAAAACTGATCGTACTTTTAGTGCAGGGATCCGAGTAAAGTAATCGCTCTTAGAATATCTCTCACATTTTCTCGCACCCGTTTAGCATGCTTTTCATTCACGCTGCTTACTCTATCTTCTCTTATCTCCAACCGCTCTAATACCTTCAATTTTCTTCACTACACTTCTTGTACAGTGCTGCAAATTTACTTAAGGCACGGTTCTTTCACAAGGCGAGATTCTCAATTCATGTAGCGTAGTAAAATAGCTCCAAAGGTTAATTGAAGGAAAATGCGCGTGAGAACTCTCTACAACTTTATAACAAAAAATGCAGTCCGAAATTATTGAATTTTTTGTGTTTGAAAGTGCGGATGGTTGTAAGTCGCTTTGATCATATGTCGAAGAAGTCTGCATTGGAACAATGAAAACTTTATTCAGATGCTTCGTGACGAATTAAGCAGAATTCATGCAGAATTGCAGACAAATGAAATTCATTTGATGCATGCAAAACAAATGAAAATCGACATTCTGAAATAATACTTTCAGCATTTAAGCACCTTTTTTTGATGCAAAACGTAAACCCCACCCATTTCCCCCCCAAAATTTACCACTTTCCAAGGAAATTTGATGAATTTTTAAATCTACTTTTCTTTTTTTAATATTCTGCAATATAAAAGTGACAAAAAAAATTACAATTACTTTTCATTTTCTGAAAATGGGAATTCGAAAACAGTTTTTCGTTACATTAAAAATTTCATACGTGACATTTTAAATTTGAAAAGAAGAAAGAAAATTGTGAAACAATGTAAACACATAAATTGTCTAAAATCTATTAGACTACTGGAGATTGATCTAACAAAATATTTTTCAAAATATACAAACGTACTTAGAACATATAAAAATGTTCGAATCTTTTAAAATATCACGAATGAATTCCAAGCTGTTTATTTTATTAAATCGATTTTTAATTACAGTTCTAAACAAATATTAGATATTTTTCACACATTGTTTTAGCTTTAAGAATGCGTATGATGTGAAACACATACACAAGCTTTAATTTTCAGTGAAATTTTAAATAAAAACAATAAACCTTCTTTTACATAATTCATTCTATTTTAATTAATACTAATTCTCTATATAAAATAAAAATGATAGTTCTAATACATACGAGTGAGGCTCAAAAAGATGGTCTGTCAAAATATGTGGTTTAAAAGATGACGCCAGATGTCATTGCTAACGCAGATTGGTGTTACCGCTGGGTGCTTCCTTCTGTTAAACGGCATCAAAACAAATATGATCTTGATTCAGAAGTTAGTTATGATTTGGCAACCATTTGTTGACAAATCAAAATTTGATTTCTGTTGCAACAGTTGTCGTCGTCATTTTATGCCGAGTAGTCACCGTCGATGAGATCGGGAACCATGATACTCCGGAAACCATGCAGCTTTCAAAGCAACAAATTGTTCCTGGTGTATCTGCTCCAAAGAAGGCGAAGACAGTCTCATTGGCTGCAAAAGTTATAGCAACGATTTTTTGGGATGCGAAAGACGTCATACTCGTGAAGTTCTGAGGAAAGGAAAATTGATGACAGGAAATGCTACAAATAGTTACGCCATTCCCATACCCCAGGGGCGTAGCAAGAAATTTTTCATAAGGGGTGAAGATTTTTTCCTATTTCAATCCATATCTCAAAATTAATTTCAAATTTTATTGTTTTATTTCAAGGTGAAAAAAATATTCATGCAGAGTGCGGAATTTCGAATATTAATTTTTTCTGAAAAATATAAAAAAAATTCAGTTTTAAAATTTCAGCACACAACAATTTTGTGGGGGACATAACCATCACCCCCATTGCTACGTCATTGTTATATCCCATTCCCAGCTCAGGTATTTTTTGAACTCCTCCCTTATTAATTCAAACTATTTGCAAAATAAAAGAGAAAATTAGAAAAATGTTTACAAATATCCTTCCTATAAATATATAGCTAATAAATCGTACGTATCCACATAGTTTTGACAGCACTAAAAAATGGAATTGCTTATTAGTTCAATCGGGATCTTATTAATTATTTGCAGGCTTTTGAGATTTCAAATATTTCGGAAGTTTTTCTAACACTAAATCGCAAAATCTTATAAGAAAATGTTTCACCAAAGGAATTTATGGCCCTCATATTTATGTGACCTTTACAGACTTCAGCTGATTGTTATTGATAATACGTCCTTGAATATGACTTGTTCATTAAAAACGGAGAATTAAAACATTCTTAAAAAAAACGAACGCAAGAAAGTAAACCTTAAAAACAAGTCGAAATACAAGGTGAAGAAATGAAGTCAACCATCTGAAGGTTAATGATGGAATTCACTTTATAATGTGCAAGATTAAGTAGATATTTACAGCTCATTTGCTTATTATGCTTTAAACAATACATTACGGATAAAACATATTAATGAACATTTTCCTTACTCTAGATCAGGTTAAAAATCTTTTACATCAATTATCATATTAACGAAAAATCATATGACGAAACTTCTCGAGAATATTGTTCAAACTACTACATTCAGAACATCATTTCCAAAAAGGAAACAAAAAGAACTGCCTTATGATAGGCTGGTGAGGTGGCGTCATTTAAAAGCATCACGTGTAGATAGATATTCATACATTATTGAATGTTGCTAGCATCGCATGCAAATCTATTCTAAATTCTACGAAGCTTCGAGATGAATTTATCCAACATTATAATAGAATTTTTTTAAATTTGATATTGTGCTGGGATATATTTTATATGTATATAAACAATTTATGCTATTATTTTATTTTTCTCAGAAACATTAACTAACGATATAAGTAATAAGATAAAAGTAGTTTAAGACTGTTTTCCTCTATTATTAAAAGATAGTATCTAAGCATATTTTTTTTTTTTCAGATTGAAAGATGTTCCATCTTTGTTATTTTATTTTGATTTCATAATCTCTCCTCTAGGTAAAATAGTACATTTTATTTTCTACTCATTTTTGCTTGAAATAACTATTTTTTTTTCTGCATAATCTTATATTGTAATGTAGATTATTATGTTGCCATGCTAAGCTGATATTTGATTTTGACTGTTAAAGTAAAAAAGGCTAAATCTGATTGGAAATTTTTAGGAAGCAGAATGCTAAACGTATAATATTGTCCGTATTTCTAAGTATATATGTATTTCTTGTTTATATTTTGCTTCGTGGTGGTAGATGAAGAAAGCCTTAGTATCCAATTAGATGTTTATTCATAACAATATACGAGTAATTATTTACAGCCATAAATATTGTTGCACAAATAAATAATATTGTTCAAAAATAATTATGCTTTTAATTGCATTTCCATGGTGTGCATCTGTCACCCATAAAAGGGAATAATATTTTTAAGGAAACTTCGATTTCTGGTATTCCAATATCAGTTCTTGATTGACATTGTTCATTATAATTTGTTTTTACCATTTATCGTAATATCATCAGAGTTTGCATTAGTTCCGAGGCTTGTGACAAATGCACTCTAAAAATGTAGGAAAGTTCTTAAGATTATCAATCTAGACAGAAAACCTGCCTTTTTTTTTCTCTTGCGTTTACATCACGACACTACTTCAAGACAAAAATCGAATTATCGAGAAGCAATTTTACATCAAATCTTCTTTTAAAATTACAGTTAGAGATACAGTTATAATAAAATACAAACGATTTTATTCAAACGAATAAATATTACACCAACAAATGATTTTTTAAAGAGAAAGTTATAAGAAATCAGAATTTTCAACAAAGTATATGGAACAAATATAAAATACCAAACGATTTTATTCAAACAAATAAATATTACCGATCAAACGATTTTTTTAGTAAATAGGAATTTTCAACAAAGTATATGGAGCAAATATAATAATTTTTATAATGTATTTCCAAGTTTTGGTTTATAAAGAGTTAAGGGTTTTAGCGCAGACAGAACAATCAGAGAATAAGAATAATCCTTAACTATTCTTTTCCTAGTAAGAACCGGTTGTTTTACTTTCGAAGGTTTTGACGACTAATATTGAAATAGAAATACGAATTTTATGAAATAGAAAAAACAGTTTGTCCATTGCAGTTGATAAAAGCAAGCTTCTTATACCAGACAACAATATTATAATTAGGATTCTGATGGTAATGACCTAAAAAATTGATAAAAATACGTCAAAACTTTTGTTGCCTTTGATACAGTTTCACGAGAAATACGAGTTCACGGCCTCTTGAGAAGGCCGTTTTCAGCCTGGAGTCATATATGAGCCGCTCAGAAGCCAATACGGTTAAGTCCAAAACACAAAAATTGAGAAAATTAATGTTTTTTGATACATTAGTTTTTAAAATTCTTGGTTTATTAATTTAATTAGAAAAGTGTATAAAGTCTTTTTTCGAGGTGTAAACTCTGCAAAAAAACAAGATATGTATAGGATGTGTAAATAAAAACGTAAGTATTTATTGAAATAATGACAGCATCTTAAAAATTTTAGGACTTATACCTTTTGGCAGCTGAAAAAGATAAGAAATTTATGTAAAAATAATAAAATAACATTTATTGTCATAAGTTTTATGTTTATTCATCATAACAAGCATCATCTTCTTCCGAGTTATTTAAATGTAAATCTTGATCTCCACGTGTTGTCCTTAATGTCCTGTAAAAGTCGTGTTTAATTGGAGGTATATACTTTAATAAACACATGATGTCTTTTTTTGTTTCTCTTGGAATCTTTCTGCCATTAGGATATAATATAGGTTGAGTTATATTTTTTAAATTTACTGGCCTACCTATTTTTGTTTTTTTTATATCAATTACATGAAAAGTATCATCCTTGTCAAAATTATATTTGAACTTAATGCTGCTTGGGTTTGACCTTTCCAATTTTATCCATCTCATATTAAGCTAATTGACTGTTAGTCCACTTGTTGATTTTTTTCTGTTGGTAACAGCTTCTTCCAATGGTTTCGTGGAAAGAAATTCTTGTGGATTCATTTCGACAACTCTGAAAGGGTTCTTTCTTTTACTATTTTGTATTATATGATACCAGTCACTAGGGTTATAAATATACGGATTTTTTTTTGCATAAGCTTCTATAACTGCAAAATCAGCATCATTTGGCAAATAAATGTGCCCACTTAATAAAAATTGAAGCTCAATTGATTCAGCTTTTATATATTCACTTTGAACCGATTTCAGTAAACTTAACACAGTTTTTATATTTCGATTCTATCCTGAACATGAATCTGAATACATTATAATTTTTTGAAAATCCTTTGCGTACAATTTAATGTGTTTAGTTAAACACGATGATACTTCTTGTGAACCCCGCGATGCTTGGATTATAGGCCAAACATACATGTAGCCCTCGTTAGTCTTTAAATCATGGCAACCAAGATTGTATATATATAAGTTTCTCTTGTAATAAGCCACTGATGTGGATAGTTTCGGAAATGGTAATGCTTTTTCTAAATCAAAACTAAACACGTAAATTTCGTCTGAAGCTCTTAATCGATCATTAGCTATACTATTACGGGCAATTTCTGCATTTCGCAAGTGTTCGTCATGTTCAACTTCTGATGCATTTTTTTCTTCATCTATTGTAGATTGTTTTTTTTATTACCAAATTATCACATTTTGCACATGTATCTTTTGAAGGTTGCTTAAAATGTAAGTTAAATTTTGTCGAAAATATATGGTAATAAAACTCAAACAATTCTAATTAGAAGTAACGGTTACAGTTACTATGAATTTCTTGTTTTTCAGTGTTACCAACAAATATCGAAAGAAGAAGAATAATTTAATTTTTATTTCAAGGTTTATGTAAAAAAAATATTGATAAAAGGTGGACTTATTCACAATGGCTTCTGAAATTATTATACTATATGTTCAGAAGCTATTAAAAAAAGGGCTGTCTAACCTAGAAAAAAGTAACCAACGAGTAAATCCTTTAATAACTAAGAAGATTATTATTTATTTCATCAAAATTTCCAAAAATCAGAAAATATCAAAAAATGGACTTAACCGCATTGGCTTCTGAGCGGCTCATATGATGATATAGCTCGAATGGGATCGTGGTTTTTGAATATTCCTCAAAGATTTATTAAGGTCATTATATATCTTACATTAGAACAAATTTAGATACTTCGGTCAGCTGTCTAACTAATTTGATAAATTAAAAACTATATTCTTGTACTTAGCTTAAAATTCATTTCTTCCCAAAAATAAGTCTTACAGAAATTTTCTTGAAAATATAATTCACAGAAAATTTTGATATCATAGTATATAATCTGAATATATATAAATTTTTTGTTAGCAATACCGTTGTAATTTTGTAAATGAGAACAGTAATAATATTCAATAATATTCTATAATATGAAATATATTGGGCAAACTCATATAAAATATTTTTGTTAGTCAAATGTAAATTTTAACAGTGAACTCTTGTTGCCAGCGTTCTATTGTACAACCTTCCAAAATACATTCAAAGTCACTATTTTCAGTTTAATTAGTTTTTATTATACATTTATTATACATTTTTGAAATACATTTCCTCGTAAAGAACACCTTTTCTGGACTCTAGATGCATGAATTCCTACCATTAACTTTTATTAATTTAATTTTTATTATATTGAAAGATCATTGTATTAAAAAGCTTCTGGTCATCGCAAAGGTCTAACATGTAAAAAAAAAAAATACAAACAAAGAAAATTTTCAAATTTAATGTCATATAAAAGTTTTGCAAAGTAATTCGAAGAAAATTGAAGGAAATAAAAGTTTTTCAAATTAATACAAGTTCACGGTACTATTAAAAATATTTAGAATGATTTCTACCTTAAATATATTAAGAGAGCCAAAAATTTAGAAGATATAGTTTTAAGAATCACGAGAAACACATAAAAATGGCGGATTCTCATTTTTTTAAAAAAAAATCTGTATGATTTGAGACTATTTTCCACCAGATTTTGTATTCCTTACAGGAAATAAATTAAGACATTAAAGGTTAAAAACATACTTAAATTGTTACGTTAATTTTGTATCAATCTATTAAAACTTTAAAACAAATTTTATTTAAAAGCAATACTTTCATAAGCAAGCAAAAGATCATTCGATTTTTCATATCGTTTGATCTCCTCGAATATTTTCCAGAAGGGGGAAAAAATTTATCCTAGACTTCAGACAATTTTTTTTAAATGTCTTGCACAACGTATTACATAATTTTTTTCTTCTGGGAAACGAAAACTGAAAGAAATTCTTATCTCAATAAAAAAGTTCGATTTTTCTTTCCCTTAGTTGGTAAAAGACAAAACTAAAACAAACGATAAAATGATATTATAATGATATACAAATTTTGTTACACATTTTTGCGGGAAGAATGACAAAAAAATCTGTCAAAATCTGTCAAAAAAATCTGTCTAAAAATTATTTTAAAATCAAAATACCAATATTGTCAGAAATACTTCTGCTTAGTTTTCTGCCTCTCCGGTATCGATCTTTCTGGAATTAAAGCCATTTTCGCTCGTAAATGCGAGGTAAAATCGTTAATAATTCTCTCTTGTAACCCTGCCATGGAATACGGTTACAGATAAGATGATACATTGTTGGCCCAGTATCAAGTAACTAGTGAAAAAAAGGGAAGATGCATTATTTTCATCACTTTTTTTTATCATTAGAGAACCGCTCTCTTCCTCTGTGAGATAAGTTGTAATATTTAGTGAGTCTGTAACATGTAGGTGTTTTTATATCGATCAAATCTTTTTGTTTCACATCTTTAACTAGTACAAAAAGTTAAAAGCGATGTACACACTTATAAAATGTGTTATAAAGTTTAAAAATGTTAAGCATATACACAAATAAAAAAATTTTTGAACCAGTGTATTTTGAAGAAGGTTAAATGTCGTCCAATGTCATTAAATTAAGTCTACATTTGCTCTTACATTTGTGGAAGTTCTGAATTGAAATAATTATTTTTACTTTGTAGAGTAGCATAAATAGCTCATGATATTGCTCCTGATCTGTATTCCAGCAAATTAAATATTCATTCTTCATTTTTAAGTTTATGTTTGTACTTAGTAATTGGCTGGCAACTTGAAAAAAAGAGAAACAAATTTTTTTTAAAAGCAGCTGAGCCAAGTTTTTTTTTTTTTTTTTTTTTTTTGTGCGAGTGTGTGTGAGTGAATTTTTAATTGTAAAAATATATTGTTTGTAAGAGGAAGTAAAAATTTGGTCAAGAACAGTAGAAAATGTTGTGGCTTAATAAATAAACTTTTTGAGTATATTAATGGTTGGAATCTTTCTTTAGCGCCAACACAACCATTTTAAACTTGCACGAAATTTCAACATTCTAAAATTATTTTTAAAATGGTGTGATATTATATTGTAACTAAAAAAAAATAATGTGGAAACTATGGCATAGATATTTCTGAGTGTAAGAGCTACAATATTATTGGGACATTTGACGAATCATTGAAATGAAGGGAAAATACCTAATAATTATTTGCAACTGGAAAATCAACAAGAAATGACTCTACTTCGTTCGTTCATGCAGATTACTCCAAAGAAGGTACAGTAAACGCTTTTTAATCCGGCATCTATGGCATGACCACATGCCGGATTGTTGAGCACTGATATCATTTTAATAGTTAAGATATCAAAATTGAATTTCCCTAGAAAAAATTTTGACGTTTAAAACTTGTGTTTAACATGTATACATACACATTCAAAGCCTGTGTAGGCGATATAAATATCCAAAAAAAATATTTTGTCATTGTAACAATTACAAAATGAAATTTGAACATTGATGTAATTGCATATTTTTGTATTGATAAAAAGAACACTGCACAGAAGAAAAATAAATGCAATACAATGAGAGTTGAAACAAGCTGAGACAAGCTATTCTAGTAACATGTGTACTCTTATTATTTGGTTTTACACTCGAAGAACACCTGCTGTGCTTCGAAAACATTTTACAGTACAGTATACTGCAAGTACACAGTTATAATATTGTGCAAATGTGACGCGAACACGCTAAGAAACAAACAACACTATACTGGAATGAAACTTGACAGTTACGTTAAATACTGGGAGAAAATGCGAGCTTCTCTTTGTGGCAAAGTAGCGGTCATGGCCAACAAACTCTCGAATCCATTCGAAAATATCTGAAATGGTATTCCGGATTGTGGAATGTACCGAACCATTGAATACTAGATTAAAGAGCACATTCTGTTTGTGTTTATTTGATTATTTCAATTATAGGTCAAGAAGCGTCTGCAGTAGCCTAGTAGTCATGGCCGCGGATTCGCTGCTGGCATTAGTTTCGTCTTGTCGTGGGTTCGAGCACTGGTACCAATGAATACCCGCCATGTGCCGGGGCTGATTCATGTTAAATCTGTCGAGGTTCGAAGTCCTCTCGTTGGCGTGCTATGGAAGTTTAGAGAGGGAGGAACCAGCTCAGATATCGTCCTCGTCACTTGACCGAGATTCAAAATCACGAGGTCCGTCGCCAATAGCCCTCATGTTTCTCATCAGTGTGACGTTGATAAATAATCACGCAATCACACCCTACCAAAAAAAAAAATAATAATTAACCAAGTCAAAGGTACATTGTTTTGGGGAATAACTTTTTACTAAAAATAAACGAAATTTCTTAATGAAGATTTAGTTATTTAAAAAAATAATAAAAAGCACACGTGCTAATTGCTTTTTGCTGAGATAAGAGAGTGAATAAATAACACAATATAAGATTTTATATGAAAATAATTTTGTTTGTATAATAGATGGAAATGTATTGCGAATGTTGGTAAAGGATGTGTTTGCTTAAATATTAGTAAAAGATCAATAAGATAGAAGAACTTCCTAAAAAATATTCATTATTGTTGATTTTCCGTTAAATGTTCAGGAAAATTGAAACAAAAATATCGAAATTCATTCGATATATATTATTACGATAGCTTTACTTTTATATCTGAAGGAGAAATATCATCACTTAATTCATATCTAATAAATACATCGATCCAAATAGAGCCATAAGTTACATTCAAAGAAATTACCAGTAAGTTTCTGTAAAATAATGAAAAGAATTCATGATTTCAATATGTACTCTTTCTGCTTGTGTATATTCTTTCAAAAAAGGTACAATCAACGAATATGAAGTCCTCTCATTGACGTAGTATGGAAGTTTGGAGAGAGTGGTGCCGACTCAGGTGCCATCCTCGTCACTTGATCAAGACTCAGAATTTCAAGATTCGTCGCCAATAGCATTCGTGTTGTTTCCAAGTGTGATGTCAGTAAATTATGGATCAATGAATGCTTTGTGCTTTGAAATTGTTAATAGTGGTAATCAAACGATGAGCTTAAAATAATGAATGAAGTACGAGAAAAAGAAACATTTCGACTTGCTGGAAAGATGTTTTGTCTTGAAATTGTATTTATGGAATGACAGTGATCATCCGACATAATTTCAAGAAATAAATATCATTAAGAATTTAATGGTGCTCTCTCTCTGTGTGTGTGTGAGTGTGTTCTATAGTTCAAAAACAACACGTGTAGCAAGTATATTTTAATTCACATATAAGCTGCGATAATGTAGCATTGGCTTTAAGATTGACTCGAATCTCTTATCTTTAACGTCATCAACCATAATGAATTCTATTACATTTCATTTGCATGCTTTGCAACCCAAAGGTCTTTCACTTAAAATTTGTAAAAACTGCTTTATATTATCTACATTCAATCACCACTGTGTCGTAAATAACAGTTTTACAGAAAACCTCAGCTAAACATGATATAAATTTCAATTCATACGCATTCATGTCCTTTCAAAGAATGTCTGACGCCATTGTTTGTTGCATGCGAGTTCCAGAAACAGATTATAAGCATTCTAGATGTTATCATGCAACTCCTTGCAGGGATGAATGAAATACCAAGAGATCGTAGTCTTTGAAGGAAAATCGCTTATCTGAGGGCAAAATTTCGATGTAAATAACAAAGCAACGGTAGCAGTAAAATATTTTCGAGGTACAACCAAAACACTCGTACACTCTAAAATTATACACGAACGACAACTGGTTCTTATCAAGGTTCTTTTAAACAGTTTCGTGACTGCTTTTGTATAAAAAAAATCGGCTCTGTATTCTAATGTATTTCAACTTTGAAATTCCAAAAAGAGTTCTGTTTGTTTTATAGATATGATTATACCATTATCCTATCAACTTAAAAAATTTCTCTGTCTTGAATGCTATTAATTCAAAATTTCTAAAATAGACAATTTACATGAATATCACTTCATTGTTTGTTTTCCATCGTAGTTTTATAGTAACAATCAATTCATATAAGCTTCTAAAATACAAAAAATATAATTTTTGGCATCAAAAAGAATCAAATTAAACTATTCTGCGATATATATCAAATTGTTAAATTATGCATTGAAATTAAAACAAGCGATAAGCGATCAAATTAATTTTTTTTATTAAAAGCAAACAATAAATTATAAAGTTAAATATATCTGAAGATAGTATTATGATTATTGCCGTAAAAAGAAAATTAAATGTTTTTTTGTGTATTAATCTGTTCTCAATATAAACCAAGCATTAAAACGTCCCGAGTTTGGTAAGACATTTCGAATTGCAAGAGATTTTTGAACGTTTCGAATTACACGTATAAAGGAGATATCAAATTATAGAAAACTTACAAAATATATGTAACTAGTTTCCTATAGGGGGCGTTTATCAACACACATTTGTAAACTTCCATTCATAATGACATACCAAAAAAAATATATATCTGTGATTTAAAACTGCTGATTGATTAAATTCTGCTCAGATGATACGGATTGTAAGGCTAGATTTAGTGATGGCTATCTTGAGATAAAATTTTAAAATAACGGGTTGAAAAAATATAAATACTTCTATAAATTATTACAGATATAAGTAATCTTTTTTGATTTTTATAAGGTTAGAATTCTAAATTCAAATTTTACTATTTTTTTTCTCGTTTTTATTTAAAATATCTAAAAAATTAAAAGTTCGAAAAAATATCAAAAAAATCGAGTGATTTATTTATAATACATGGAACCTTAGCCTTTTAAAATGGACTTTATTTTTACCCTTTGATTAATTGACCCTTAAATCACAATAAAATAACGGCTAATGTGAAATTTTACTACGTTGCTTCGGAATACTTATTATTATTTTTTTTTTGTAGGAATTTGAATATTTGGAAAGGCAAAATTCAAATTTGACTAAAATTTTGCAAAGGACTTGAACAGGAAATTTGAATGAGTATGCATTTTTAATAGATTTATTCAGGTATATGAATTTAACATGAAAATTTTAACTTTAACTCCAATGAAGCCTTTTCAATTTAACATTGTCACGTAGATGTTGGAGCATGTTGAATTGAAGACATAAGAGATATCCTTATAACGTGGTTAATAACTAATTGAGAGCAGCTACATTTGGTTGAGAATTCTCTTAGACTGAGATTACCAGCCTTTATATAAAGTGGAATATTCCAGAACACTGCTCTGAAAGCGCAATGAATATTCTGGAAGGTTTTAGAAATAATAATGAAAAACAGAGAATAATTTAACAAAACTTTTGCAGGAACTTTCAATTTTGCTGGCTCTGGGTTTTGAACCCGAAAATTCTCGATCAATAGACGAACGTCGCGCCATCTAGTGCTTGCGAGTCTTGTGGCAATATTTGTGAATAATTAAATATCCTAGTTTATGGACTCCCGGGAGTCAATCCTGTTATCCTATTTGTCAATACAAGAATCTTATTATTAGATTTCTCCTTTGAAAGTAAGAGTTTCTCTCAACTGTGGAATTTTTCAGCAGTTTGATCTGAAATGTATTTATTTTTCAAAAGAAAAAAAATAATAAATTGAAAGCAGTTTTTAATGTGGTTTTTAATCAATATCCTTATAATTATTGAGCAAGTTAAGCATTTTTAGATTTTTTTTTCTTCGAAGAATTGGTTTTTATTGTAATCGGAGTACTTTTGGCAGGAAAAGTATCTTTTTAATTCGAGAAATTTTAGTCGTATTTAAAACATGACAACCCTTCAATACATTATATACTTCTTATAACTATTAATTGCATGATTTACAGTAATCTTTGGCATGTGGTTGACTTTTTAACAACTTTTTTTTTTTATATAACTCTGTAGTTGATTTTGAACCGAGCAATAAACGTGATCGCTACCTTATTAACGATATGTTCTTTTCTGCCATGCAGCAAAAAAAAAAAAAACATTATTGCACAGAGAGTATTTATTGCATGCAGTTATTCTAAACGATATAGTTCTGTTTCTGCATCTAAATCCAGTTACAATGCTATTGCCTGATTGATTATATTGGTATTTCGAATATTGTATATTTCACGTTCTCTTTAAATAATAATTATTTTAAGGTTCAATTTAGATACCTAAGCAACAAAGTGATGCTTTAATTATTCTTCATGGTATAAAAGTTATGTATATTATTGTAATAAAATTATTTATTAATGGAATTTTGAATTTTAGCAGATTATATTCTGAATTTTGGAAAATTAAAGATATCGAAGTTGTTTTAAATGTCGAATTGAGAATCAAAATGTTTTATTATGTTACTGCCGGAGGGCTCCATTAAATCGTGATATACGGAATCCATGGTTACTAAATCGCAAATTACAATATTAATATAAAAACTGAGCAATTATATAAATTCCAACATAGATATGAATTTCCTGCGTTGCCTTTACAGTCTTTCAACATTTTTTGAATCACTAAGAAAATCATTTACACAAGAAAAAATATTTTCAACTCTTAAGATTCGACCAGTAAAAATGGTTTAGCATATTGCACTGATCTTGAAAATAATCTCTTACAAAAAAAAAAGTACAAACTTGAACACTTCACTTTCCGAGAAATGATGACTCATATCAATACAAACATTCTAATCCGAAAAAGATTAACAAAAAGAATTAAAATTATTGACTTTCTTCTTAACCCCAAACTTTCAAAACATGCGTCTTAAAGAAAAGCATTTGTTCACCTCCGTTTAATTGGATTTTTATCTTCTATCTTTTGCAGCGGAAATCACCGTCGACTCTTTACGATTATAAGACTTGCGTCCTCTCATTGTCTCCCCCACTTGCCACAGACATTTAGAGCGCTGAACTACCCCACTCTTTTTGTTTTCTTTGTTTCTCATTCTCGTTGCTTTGCAGCTTCTTGACTTATACTTGGAAACAATCCAATTTTACGACCGTCACCTTGTTTTAAAATTCTTTATCTTAAATGTTTTGGACTCTTTTTTAATCCCCCCCCCTGCGGGTCCTGTTATTTTCTTTTCGACTTTTGCTTCGTTGCTACGTTTTTCCGAGGTTAGCAACGGATTTTGTTCCCCCTCTTTCTTTTTTGACTCTGGTTTCTGCTCGTTTATTTTAGGATGCTTTTTAAAGTTCCCCCTCCTGCGTCTCTTTTGTTAGTTTATTTCTTTCAATTATGGTTTCGTGAAAGATTCCTACTCCACCCTTTCACTTCTTTTTTGCTCGTTTTTAAGTGCGCAAGCATCATTTGACTTATTACATTTTATGATTCTAATTTCTCCCACTTGAAGTTTAAGTATGAAATAGATAGAAAGAAAAATGTATCAACGACAGCTCTTAACAGAAAGTCCTAGCGTCATCTGGATTAATTTGAATCTCATAAAAATCGAGCCATAGTAAAAGGGCGAGTTAAGCGCATTCGCGAATTAACGCGATAGATAACGAAGTCCAACCAAATTAGTTGTTCCAATCGAATTAATTGAAAGTCGCATTTGGCCAAATAATAAAAAGCAATTTGTGTTTGAGTTAATGCAACATATTCTGGTTCTGAAAATATTTTGTTTTACTGCTTTGATCAGAAAATATGAGATTATTCGAGTTAACAGTAACAACACCTGTGAAAGGTTTTGAGAAACAATAAATTTAAATAATTTTAGTAAATAGCTTTCGATTGTGATAGTTCTCAAATATATTTAAAATGTGTTCATCTTACGATGTCGTGTCTTTCGATCGTGTCAAATTCGAGTGATTTCATTAGTATAATTAATTTTGACTTATGAAAAACGGAGTATTTTCAATATTAAGAATTAGAGTTGATTCAGTTTGTCAAATTGCGTATATTTTAATTACTTTAAGATATAGGGCAGTGGACTCGCAGCCGGCAGTTTTCAGCGAGTAGCGTGTTCGAGTCTTGATGCCACTGAAGACTCGCCGTGTAGCCGGGGCTGATGCACGTTTAATCTGTTGGGGTTCAAAGTCCTCCAGTTAGCGTGGTGTCGAAATTAGGAGAGGGGAGTGCCAGCTCAGGCGTCTTCCTCGTCACTTGACCGAGGCAGGATCCAGCTCATGTACCGTCCTCGTCATTTGATCGAGGTCCGTCGCCAATAACTCTCGTGTTCCTTTAAGTGCGACGTTAATAAAACCAGTTCAATCCAATACTTTAAAATATTTTACTAATTGTAAATGTTTGGCTCGATAAAATAACAATATGTAACTTTATTTAAGAACATAAATGTATAAAATACAGAGATATATGAACAGAGAATGTTTACGTCAAATATAAAAACGACGCATATAAAAAATGAGCTAGGAACAGAAATAAATATCTATTCTAAGAATCTTGTACACATTATATCATGAGAGAAAAAGGAACAGCTCGTGAATTTAAAAATAAACCCGACTCTTAAGTTTTAATGGCGCAATTTGCACGGGTATCCTTTTATTTATGACTAATTTATAATACATGTTTTTAAATTTTATTTTATGTGACTCAAAGCAGTTTCCCCCTAATATGAAGGATTCATTTAATACTAAATTTAAAACTTATTTAGTTTGAAAAGTATCTCAATATCAGTATCTAGCCAAATCCCTTTTATACACGACTCCCCTCTTAAAAAGAAACTTATAACTAAGATTGCAATGAAATTTTGTTTGAAAAAAATATTTTTCTTCAATATCTCGGAAATACTCCCTCCCTTTCTTAAATTGAAGAAAAGTAACTTAAAAAATTTCGAAATGTTTAATATCAAATTTATTTTAAAATCAGAATTCTGTTTAATAAGAATTAACTTATGAAATAAAATCTATGCCAATGGAAATCAATATCTTAAGGACGAAAAATACCTAATGATTACTTCGTAAAAGTATGAAATGTACTTTTATAATGAATCTTTAGAGATAAAAATGATGAGATAAAAAGTATGTGTTGTATATGGGTATGGAAGAATTGCATGAAAAAAGCAAACAAAATTACTATACACGAGTGAGAGAGAGAGAGAAGCATTGATATAAATACATATATTTTTTAACTTTTCGAAAGGGGTGGAGAAAAAACTTATATTAAGTATGAAGGAAGGGAATTTTTTTTTCTTTAATTTCGTCTTAGTGAGATTTTACAGTAAGTTCGCATGTGTCTATTTATCACATAATATATTCACGAAATTTATAATCATTGAATAAATTTCTTAATTTCTCTGTTCAGTTCATAAATTTCATATTTGGTTTTTTGGCATTAAAATGTAGGAACGAAATATAGAAAACGGTACTTGAAAGATGTTGGTTGATTCAAACAAAAACATACAGTAGTTGGTTGGTTCAAACAAAATATTCAATGTTTATGAAACATATTGTTTCATAAATATTAGTATTGTAAGAATATTATATTAATGTTGAAGTATTCTCACACACTTCCTATTGAAGTGTGTTTAAAAATGTATTCTTTATTCAGGTTCTATTATTTACCATAAGAGAGTGAAGTTTAGTTTTTAGTTTAATTTTTATATTAACGTCGCACTAGAAGCAACACGAGGGCTATTGGCAACTGACCTCGTAATTGTGAACCTCGGTCAAGTGACGAGGACGACACTTGAGTTGGCACCTCCCCCCCCCTTTCCTAGCTTTCACACCACGCCAACGGGAGGACTTTGGGCCCCTACAGATTTAACGTGCATCAGCCCCAGCTACACGGTGGGTCTTTGGCAGGCAAGGATCGAACCCGCGACTGAATGAAAACCGCCTGTGACGAATCCGAAACAATGATCAGCAAGCTACCGCGGCCGCTACCATAAGAGAGAGGCAGCTTCAATGCATAGATTTAATTGTATAATCTATTTGAATTGTAGTTTTCATTGTCTGATAAAGGTATGTATTTATAAATTGCTCCGATACTCTATTCACAAATATTATTGTATGCTTTCAAATAAATTTCAGAATTTATGTTAATTTTTCTTGCATATAGTGACTAGAATTCAAAGAAAAATTTGGAACCTTTTTCAAATGAAAAAAGTTTTCTACGAAAATGTTTCGTGTTGAAAATAACATCAAAATCTGTCTTTAAATTAAAAAAATTGCATCCAATTAAAATTTTCAGATTACAGGTACACTTAAATGAAACAATGATTTAAATGAACTAAGAAGCCTTGAATGTTTCTTTTTTATAAGATATTTTTCTGTCGAATTTTACAACTTAAGAATTTAATTCCTGGCTTATTTTCCTCTAGAGATGATATCATCTATGTTGTGTAGGCGGAAATTACGCTTCAGGCTTGTTTCTTTTGGATTAATCGCATTATAAATCTTTTTGATAAACTGTGTCACTCAAAAAGTGTTCTTTCATTACTTAGAATGTATTGATATTTTACGAAAGGTTTTAATGGGTGACATGAAATGCGTCCTTCTGTAATTTATCATTTACTAACGTCTACATATTTAATTTGGAAGTTTTTAAAAAATGCACATGCGTCTATATTCAGAATTAACATTTATTTTTAAAGATGGATAACAGCTTATCCATTGTGTGCTTTAGTACTATAGAATAAAAATAATTTTTGTAAAAATTCTATAAATTTGTACCTTATGTTTATCTATTTTCGTATATATAAGATTAGTCTTTTTTTAGTGTTTCGTGTTTAGTTCTTTATTTTACTCATAGATGGCAGCATGTGTTTCATTTATAAATTGAATTTTCACAAAACGTTTACATGCCATTTTGAATTTCAAAACATTATGTTGCCCAAGGAACTTCTACTTTTCTTCTGTTATTCTGACAATGAAATGCACTCAAAAACTCATTTAAAAAAATGATAGATTCTGTGAAATCACATTTTTCTTCTGATTTTCGAAAATATTTTTAAATCCACGTTTTTAAAGATCTAAAAAACCTACAAATTATTAAATAAAATAAAACATAAAAAAAAAAAAAATACTTTTCATTCTTTCTATAAATTATATATTTTTCATCCTATAATGATTATGAATACTAATGAGAAAATAAATAATCACACAAATTCCTTAAATTTTTCTCCAACCGTTTTGGTATACTTATTCAACAAATGTTAGCTTTTATATATTAATTTATTCAAATTCAACGCAAGTCCAACATTTATATACATCTACACACACAAAAATACGTTTTTTCAATTACCCATATGCTGCTACATAAATGCAACTCGAGAACTGTTGGCGGCGGTCCTCGTAATTTTTAACCTCAGTTAATTGACAGAGACCACAACTCAGCCAGCTCCCAACTCTCCATATTTCCACTTCGTGTCAACGCGAGGACTTGAACCCCAATAAAAACCATTTATTTTATTTTTCTACTTGTATAACAATATCTTTGTAAAAGTGGTTTTTGGTTCTGAAAAATAAAATTTTTCTAGATTCTTATAGAAAGTTCTACGTCTGATTTTTACATAGCTACATTACCAATATAATGTGAACATGCTAACAGTTTAAATTCCTAAAAAATTGACCCCCTAGTTGTTGTTTTTTAATTAATTAATTAGGAATTGTTTCCATCTCACAAAATCCTCTGATAGAGGGATCTAAATTTAGTTTCCTCGGAACTAAAATTAGAAGAAAAGTTCCTTCTTGACAATAAGTATGCATAGGAAATCCTAAATTTTTATTCACAGCTGTAAGTAGAAAATGATGCAATTATAGAGGATAAGTTTCGTAAAATACTTTTACTCCTATCAGAAAACATATTCTTAACTTTTTCCCTTTCCGTATCATCCACAGAAGTCTCACGTTTATTAAACACATTTAAATGATCCGCTACCAAACAATAACAAACTTTAAGCGACATAAGGAGTTTAGTATTTCATTGCATTGAAGCAGTGATTTCCGAGCCTTTTGACTCGGGACTCCCTTTTTGAATTAGGGTTTCCCTCTGCACCCTACCCAAGTCAAAGTATAACTAATTGCGTAAGAGATAAAAATAAAACAATAAAAAATTGAAGTTGGCTTTCCTAATTTCATTTCAACATGTCCTAACTTTTTTTTCATGCTCAGTTCTCGAAAAAATAGAATTATTCAAGATGAATATTAATTAGCCTAAAGTAAGTGTACTTCCAAGCCCCACGCTCCATAGAAACAATTACTATAAAGAAAAGAAAAAAACCTTTTACAAATTTCTTTACTTTCACTTGCAAAACATTCCAAAACACAAAAACGTTGCCCGTGTTAACAACACGCAGAAAAAAAAAAAAAAAAAAAAAGAGAGACAATTCTGCCACAAAAATCAATTATTAAATTAACTATAAAAATAAATTATAAATTATTAATGTAGGCAATAATATTCTGTTTCGACATCAAAATAAAAGCAGACCATAAAATATTAAATTAGTCTTTGTAATGTAAATGTACTAAATATAATTATATCAATAATACCAAACCAAAAGTCATTGTTATAATCATAATTTATTATAATGTCAATTTCTTTTGAACGTTGACACCATTTTACTTTACTTTATTTTACCCCCTACCCTACTTTACTTTATTTTATTTTACCCCTACTTTATTTTATGTTCACGCATTTCTGATGACGCCTTTTCCTCAAAATAACTACACGTTAGCACATGCCGATAAAACACGAATGTAACAAGACAAAAAATTGTAATGGTCAAAACGATGAACCTCTCAAAAACAGCTGTATCATAAAACAAATTTGTTATTGAAAAATTATTATGCAAACTTTGGCAATATTCCTCGGCATATCTGTGAAGACGCCGAGATATACACTTTGGGAACCACTATTTAAAGCATGAAAAAGTGAATATTTACATAATTGTGCAGTTTTATTACTGACTCAATTTACATTGTGGCAACGATACGCTGATGAATTTTCAAGAAGTAATGAAAAGTTTTAAAATACATAAACTCCACGGACAACATTTTCTCGAAGCCGTTTTTCGTCTTCGAACTGAAGTCCCGCCCCTAATCTAGACCCCGCCCACCGCTATGTATGCTTCTTAGCTTCCCTTGCTACGGCATCCAATAGCAGTGTGCGCCCTCGTAATTTTAATTTCCAACTAGTTTCGGCAGTTGCCTCACTCTGTCGAACACCCAGGTGCTTGTTGCCTTGATCCTAATTATGATAGCAACTTAAATTACGATAAAACTTTAACTAATTATGCTCTTTAAATTTATAAATTATGATGAGAGGGTAAGTTTAATACTTTTAAATAGGAACCTCGTAACTTTAGCCGTTACCGTTACCGTTTTAAAATACATTTGTAATAAATTGTGTGGTTAAAATTTAGTTTTTACATTAAAGTTTTCATTCCGAAACTCTTAATTTTTTTTCAATTTAAAAGTTTATATATTTCTTATCTTGCTTATAAATAATAAGGAGTTTATTTCGATAAAAACAATATATCTTTTTATCTGGATTATATATATATATATGCTACCAGCATTAAATGTCAACATTGGAAAATCGTTTTTAAAGGTATACCGCAGAATTGTTACTTTTCTTCAGTATTTCATTTTTCCAAGGCTTAAATTTGTAAGAAACCATTTTTAGATCCTATTTCAGCAGGTTAACCAATCTGATTCCTTTATCAAACTAATCATAATATTTATTTGATGTAAGACCATTTATAAATATATAGGATGAATTAGCAGCAGTTTCTGAAATGTATTATAATTTTTGCTTGTGTTATATATTATCTTGTTTGCTTATGGTATGGTATCCTTAAGCCCATTTTAATATTTTGTTACCGAATTATAACGGTTGGATCCTGTTTTAACACATGCCTTTTCGACAGAAAACAAAATGGTGTAAAAAAGTGCAATAGATCAGCCAAATAGGCGATGGAATCCTATTAAACTCTATTCTTTAATGCAACCCTACTTTTGACGCAATTTGATGTTTTTTTCCCCCATTACTAAGATGTTTCGGAGGCTAAATTCAGATTTTACCAATTATAACACTTTTTTAATGTAATTGAGTTCAAATTTTAAGAATTTCGGCAAAGATACAGTTTTCGTCTGGATGCCAAGGTCGGCTCTTTTTTTTTCGCTAACTTAATAGCGTAATGTAGATGTAAACAGTTGCGTGCAGAATGAATACCAATACGCTACCGCGGCTCACTCACTAAGAAGCAAATGATTCCAACAATATACAGTTTTGTCACACACAAAATTCCGTTAATCGAGCATTTTTTTTACATGGACTTTTACCGAATGTAAAATAAACTTCTTCCGTATTGAAGGTGAAATTAGAGCACCTAACCCAGATGGGCCTATATCTCTATATCTGAGTTGAACCTGATAAAAACTATTTCTATACCCTGGTTTAATGGATGCTGCACAAGTTAAAGTTTAATGAAGTAATAAGATAAATATTAAGTTAACCAATAAATGAAAAGACAGTGATGTGGAATAATACATGAGCATTGGTGAGTGAGCAGTGAGGTGGAGGTGGGTGGAGGATGGTAGTGCTTGTCCAATCAGGAAGCAGATACTCAAGTGCTGTGAATTTTACAAACTTGGTTAGGAGAATTTGGTCCTTCTTTCTAGTAGGGGAGAGGGTGCTTTCCTATTGGATGAGGGGATGGTGCGTTAATGGAATATAAATATGTTAGTCTAGGCTTGTCGGGGTTCTGTAATTTCGAAAATAATGATTGATTTCTTGAATTGAGGGGTTTGGGTGGTTGAGTAGGGCATTATTAAATTTTTCAGTTATTATATTATTATAATTTTGAAGTTTACTGTATTTTAGAGAGTTTCTGATATCTACGTTACGGTAAAACCATCTAGCTTGGGCAATCATACGTAGGATATTATTTTGTAAGATTTCTAATTTATTTTGGTGGATTTGAGCGGCCTGATTCCAAACTGGACAAGCATAGGTAATGATGGGTCGCAGATGCAGTGTATAGATAAGCAACTTATATTTAATAGGTAATTTGGATTTCCGACAGATGAGGGGGATTAATTTATTCGCGGCAGGTCGGAATTTGTCTTGTAGATATGTAATATGTTGTCTGAAAGTGAGTGCTTTATCTAGGATAATGCCAAGGTATTTGGCTTTTTGAGACCAGGGGATTGGTGTGTTGTGAATGAGAATTTGTGATATTGGTGGTCTTGTCGATTTTGTGAAGAAGACGGCCTCCGTTTTAGTAACATTAAGTGCAATTTTCCATTTGGAAAACCAGTCTTCTAGTATTGAGATATGTCTGTTGATATGATGAATGGTAACTTTGTCGTTTCTGTGTTTTGCTAGTATCGCTGTGTCATCTGCGAACATGCAGAGAATAGTGTTGTCGTGTTTTGGGATGTCGTTCACGAATATTTGGAGTCAAAGGTGAAAAAAAAAATTCCAAATATTATCGACATTCCATGATCATTGCTGACATTATAATCCATTACAGAGATTAAAACTTTCTCAGAGTTGGAAATAACGTTTGATAAACAGAGATGTATCATCGAAAAATGTCTCTTTCTATAATAGTCTATCATCAGAAACTAATTGCATTAAAGTTCTTAAGGCTTTTTTTTTTTAACTCTTAAGCATTCCAGTATCATTACGGCAATTAGTTTGAAAGAATAGTGAAGATAAAGTATGAAAACAAATATACTTCAAAGAGAGCGAAAGCATATTGATTTTGTCTGCAGTTTTGCAAGCTTTTATTCATTTGAAACACACAAAATTTTACTATTGAAAATCTTTTTAATTGCAGATTGCATTTTTAAATTTCTATTTCTGTCCTTTCTCTTTAAGCTGTACTTTGAGGAGAGAAAAAAAAGATGTCAGACAGCAGAGTGAGACAGAATTATCACGAGGAATGCGAATTAGAAATCAACAACCAGATAAATCGAGAGTTGTACGCAAGCTATATGTATCTCTCTATGGTAAGTGATATGAAAAAATGAAATGCAATTAACAACATTCTCTTCCTAAAGGGACTCGATTTCTAAAAAGGAATTCGGAACCTTCAGTGTTTTTATTGATTTTCCAACAATTCTTATTACCTTGCATTGTGTATCAGTTTGGAACAAATCTTTTCATCAATTTTTCGTCCACATCCAGGTGACTTAGAATCTTGAAATTTTGCACACAATCTAATTGGATGACAACACAGAACTCGGTAACAGAACTAGAAGAAAAAAAATTCTTAATTTTTTTTTTCTTTTTGAAAATAAATATCCAAAAAAGTAGAAAATGTATATAAAATTTGAAAGAAAAAAAAAAAGAAAAGAAAACGTTTCTATGTGGCAAAAGAGTAAAAAGAAATGCTAAAAAAAATTCTTCGGCAAATTAGAAATGAAAATGTACTGAAAACGACAATTTTAACATCATAAATAAATAAATAATAAAAAAAGATTTTCAATCCAGGTGAAAATTTTTGACCAAAAACTGCAGTGTTGTATGCACACAGTTTGTCCAAATATCTAACTTGTGATGACGTGCAATACTTTTTTGTCATAGGTTTTCACCTGGATTGAAAAATATTTCCTTTTTGTTATGATGTTAAATAGTCATTTCCAGTACATTTTCATTCAATTTCTTACTGGCCTGAGAAAAAATTATTTATTCTTTTACTTTTTAGTTCGTTTTTTTAACACTTTAGCCTCATAAAGATGTTTTATTAATATATATATATTATTATTATTTATTATTATTTTCCTTCTTGTTGGATGACAACAAATGTTAAGCACTTTTGAGTTATAATTGTTCCTGAATAAGATGCTCACTGAAGCTCTAATCTGATAACCTCATTTTGCAAGTCCAGTTGTAAAGGGTTGTCGTACACAATTGGCGCTAAATAAATCGATCATTCGGCAGATAAATGTATTATTTTATGTTCCGTTAAAATTTGAGTTTATTGATTAGCTACTAAACATTGAAATAGTAAAGTTATAGTCACATTAGTAATAAATAATATATAAATTGCAGCCATATAGATATTTAACATTTTCTGTCAATAACCTAATGGATTAAACCTTTATCATTTTTTAAATTAGATGATAAATGTACTTCCAAAGAGAAGAATCATTATAATACTTCTTTATTTGTTAGGGGGGCTACATTATTAACTCAAAATTCCAAACAACATACCGACAGGGCGACTTAATTTTCATGAAGGAAACCAAATTAAATAATTTTAAATTCCATCCAACGTGGACTTCATATCGCGACATAATTTCACGAGGTCATAATTCACCATTGAGTATGTTAAGAGTTAAATGCGTTATTTTGGCGCGTTGCCTGCATATTTTAAGCATACAAGGCAGGTTTATTTTAATTACTCCGTATGTACAATTTGTTCTTTATTTTCAGAGCTACTACTTTGACCGAGACGATGTGGCGTTGTCAGGATTGAGAGAGCATTTTAAAGACCAGAGTCTCGAAGAATTGGGACATGCGGAAAAGTTAATGAAATATCAGAATAAAAGAGGGGGTAGGATAGTTCTCCAAAATATCGAGGTATGCTTAATGTAAGGTAATGTATTTAATTTGAAAAAAAAAAAAAATACATTAGAACCTTCGAAAGTAGTCTGTTTTCAAAATCACGGCAAACCCTATTACATAATATATGACATAAACTCATTTTATACACATTGAACGAGATCAACTTTTCTATGTTGACGACCTCTGTAACATGTTAACCATTTTAATTGTGACACATGGTATTAACTGTTTCATTTATACCCTGTAAACTGGGTTTATTATACGCCAAGGGGTTGAGGACGTACTCTTCCAATGAATTATTTTATTCTCTTAGAACGGAATGTTAACTATTTAGACTATAACACCAAATCACATTAATACAACCCTGTAAATAGATCGATTGAGTTCGTTCTATACTAAGAGGTTGGGAATGTACTCCTATATTGAATTGTTTTGTTCTTTTAGAATGGAATGTGACGCGTAGTATTGATATATAATTAATTAAAATCCCATACAGAGGCTAGTTGAGTCCAATATACTCCAAGGGGTAGAAGATGTGCTCTTCGATTGAGTTTTTTTTATTCTTTTAGAATGGAATGCTGATTATTTAGATGGTAACACAAACCATACATACCATTAATCAAAATCCTATAAATCGAGAAGTTGAGTCAATTCTTCACCAAGGAATAGGGAACGTATTTCTCGAATAAACTGTTTTATTAATTTAGAAAAGAATGTTGATCACGCACGTAAACATACATTTGAATTGTCAGAATTAAAAAATGTTTATAATCTTATGAAAAGAAGAAATTTATCATTTAGTCTTGATAACCGAATCAGTTGATTGATTAATTGATTGTTTATTAACGTCACTCTTAGAAACAAACCGAAGGCTATAGGCAAAATGCCCAAGAGGACCGGGCTCTCCCAAGGGGCTTGGAGCTACAAACTGGCCCTCAGGAAAATAATCACCTTCGCACTCAGCATTTATTGGCAAAAAGAAAAAAAAAAAAACTTTTACAGCTATAAAGGGTACATATAACAGTACATGTTGGAACAACAAACAAAAGATATAGCATAATTTTGAAATTTAAAAGAAAATATAAACTAACAATGTTTTTTCAGAGTGTGACGTCATAGTTCTTCCCATTTTTCATTTTCCTTTCTTTCTTTTTTTGGAATGCATATTAGTCTGTTCCACTTTGACGTCACGATTTCCTGCTAACAAAGGATGCTGACACTATGACTCAGGACCGCAATCAGTCACTTCGGCAATGGTCGGCCTTAGCGTTGGTACAAGGAATGCACACAAAAAGGAAAATTGAAACATTCAGAAATGAAACACTTGACAAAAATACATACATTTCTACAAGGTATACAATAATAAGAACACAATAAGGCAAATTGAAAATTTAAAAATATAATCAAATATTGAAATAATTATGAAATTTGTTGAGTCATTTTACGAGCCGTAAGAATGCAAAATTTAAGTTTGTTACACAAATTAGGATATTCACACACTCGCTTCAATCAAATAGGTTTCGCTTCAACAACAGGACAGTTTAAAGTAAATCATTTGGTAAAAGGGCAAGAAAAAAACGTAGCAGTCAGCATCTGCAACAGAGACACAGGAGTATAAATTTGTATTTTTCAAACGGAAGCGATTTAAGTAACAAACGAAGGGACTGTGACCAGTTAAGAAGCGTGTAATAAAACCTGAATTGGAATAAAAATTCAAATTTGGTCTCGGAATAAAGGACTGAATCCAAATACCAGTATTACAAGTTGACCACTCAGTCAGAAAGAAGCTTTTTTTTTTTTTTTTTTTTTTTTAAATATAACTATTTCAGACTAAGGGGCATTCATTCCCTCACCATCAGTGACAGCGAGTTTTGCAAATGAATCTGTAATTTCATTGTAATAATATCCGACGGGAGCCCGAATCCAGTATAAGTTATAAAAATCAAAATGAATTGCTAATTTTTCTTTAATCTATCTATCTATATATAAAAGCGAAATACCACTGACTGACTCATCACGAGATCTCTAAGACTATACAAACGATTGACTTGAAATTTAGCATAGTTACTGATTTTGCAATGTAGACGCTCACTAAGAACGGATTTTACGGAAGTCTTATCCGAAATGTAATTTTCATCCGTTAATCTACTCTTATCCATCGGTTATGTAAATTTTGGCGACTTTATCGCCAAAAATGATATGACCGAAGCCAAACGGAATATATATTTTTTTCTATGTATACTATGTATTGTCACCAATTAAGTTTACTTGGTGAGATTTGTGGGTGAGAAATGGAAAAATACCAAATAATTTTATATTGAAGCGCTGATGGAGGATTGGCAAGATTTTGGCGAAGAGGCTCTTTATGTGAAATTTCGTATATATCGAAAATATGAAAAGTACATAATTAACGATAGAAATAAATGAGTTTGGAACCCCATATATATATAACAGCCGGGAGCTTTCCCACATCTGAGATTTTTGAAGACCTAGGATACCCTTCGGTCGAAACCACTGGAGGAGGTGTATGTTCTTGAAACTCCAATTCAAAACTTCATTGGACTTTGGGAAGGAGAATTTATTAAAAATTCATATTTCTGCTCTAGAGAGTTATCAGACGAATCAGGAATTGTGACTTCAAGGGGCCTAAAGTTGAACATCAGGCCAAAGTTTTCGCTATTGGTAGTGCTTTAGTTTAGTTTTTATTAACGTCGCACTAGAAACAACACGAGGGCTATTGGCGACGGACCTCGTAATTTTGAACCACGGTCAAGTAACGAGGACGACACCTGAGCTGGCACCCCCCTCTCCGAACATCCACACCACGCCAACGGGAGGAATTTGGGCCCCGAACAGATTTAACGTGCATCAGCCCCGGCTACACGGCGGGTCTTTGGCGGCCAAGGATCGAACCCGCGACTGAACGAAAACCGCCGGCTGCTAGTCCACGACCTTGACCACTAGGCTACCGCGGCCCGCTATTGGTAGTGCAGAAGTATTCCAGGATCTCGTGTTTAGCCTCTCGAGAATTTTCCTTTTATGTAAAATCTTCCCTTTTTATATCATAATTGTAGATTATTAATTTCTCCAAGTAGAAAATTATTTTTGACATTATTTTCCTTTAAAGGGCATTTAGTTTATATTTGAAAATTTTTAAGTTATTGCTCCACTTAGAGAAAACTGGAGTAGCTAGAAACCGTCGTTTACTAAAGTATTTAAATGCGGACGATCGGATGGTTGAAATCAATAAAATAGCAAAATCCTCCAGCTGATCAGAATTCCGAACTAATTCAACTGTTTTAATAAGCTTGGAGTATAGGATTTCTTAAAAAAAAAAAAAAAAAAAAAAGAGAGAAAGAGAAATCAAAAATGTATTGATACCGCATTTAGTTTTTAAATGTGATTCGGAAGATTTTAAATCGCAACTCCGAGGCACATCCGCAAATCGGTGATCGCTCAAAGATTTCAAGTCCAAAACCTCTCACTTATCCACCAAATAAAGTATGCTAGTATAAATCAAAGAAATATCTGAGTTATCTTTACCTGAATTAGCCTCAAAGTAGGACCTAAATCTGGTATATTTAAGAAATTTAGAATATGTTGTAAGGTAAAATCGACCAGAAAATCCCTCCCAGGGTATCAGTAAAGTCATTCCCCAAAATGGGAGACCTCGCATTGAAATCCACCATCATGAGACAACTATGATTCGAAAAAGTTTTAAGTTCCTTCAACAAAATATCAAAATCATCATGAGGAGGGAAATATAAATTTATTAATAAAATAGAAAGCTTTTTAAATTTCAGTTAAACTACAATCGAATGAATAGCTTCATTGAAAAATTCGGGGTAAATTAATTTATTAAAACAAACAGTGTGACATTTATTTTTTAAAAAAGAAATATTAATTTGAACCAGGAGATGAATTTAAAGGATTGTTAAAATGAAAGTAAGGATCTTGGATTAGAAGAAGGTCGGATCCGAGTTCCGAAGCGAACGCAAAGGTCTGGAAATGTGCAGTCCACGAGCGATTAACATTCAATTGCAAAATATTGATTTGGTCCGCTAAAGGTGCGAAAAGAAGTAAAAGAATCAATAACTAAAGCCAGTGTGGGAACAAATGAGAATATATTACAGACCCAAATCCGTTTGTCTAAAAATAAAGATTTTTTGCTTTTTCAGTATGGGACAAATCTTTTCCTTTCATCAGTGATTAAGGTCGTGGCTAATTCCGAAACACAGATTATTTGCACAATAGTTTATGCATCTCGATGTGCATGTAGTCCTGTCAAGAGACTCCGTTGATCCCCACGGATAGCAAATGGAATCCTTTGCACAACGGTTTTGTTGTGTCCAAACCCCCCACATTTCATATACTGCATGACGCCAATAAATAGATAAATTCTTGCTCATTTAAGGTGAAGGTATAAGTGGGACAAATTCTTTATATTGGGATAAGATTTGTGGTCTACTATTATCACCTAATGTGTACCTAATTTGGCTTTCATTAGAAAGTTAATCTTTAAACTGTCATTGTTAAAATTTCATTCTTCTGAATTAAAACCTCTTTTAGAGAATCGGCATTATATGATGCATCAACTCTCAAAAATATAAATTCTGGATTTCTAGCCTAAGGCCATTTTATATCATATATTGGTTATATCAACGTCGCACTAGAAGCAACATGGGGACTATTGGTGACGGACTTCGTAATTTTGAGCCTGGTCGAATGACGAGAATGACACCTGAGCTATCACTTCTCTCTCCAAACATCCACACATTAGGCCGAAAGGAGGACTTGGAGCCTCAACAGAATTAATGTATATCAACTGCGCCACTCGGCGGTTCCTTACTGATGTCAGGACTCGAACCCGCAAGTCGAAGAAACAACGTTGGCTGCAAGTTTGTGACCATAGCCTCTGGGTAACTATGGTCACGCAAATTAAATTAATCCACCCTAAAGAAAGATTAATACCAATAAATTAAGTACCATAGCTATTTCTATATGAGATCAAAAGACGTGTTAACGCCTCAAGCTTTGTAAATTATACATTATTTTACATTAAAGAAACTTATTCATACCATTTGTTCCATCTTAAAAGAAAAGCTTGTGATTTATAAATATTTTTACTTATATTTATATCATTCTTTTTAATTTGTAAATTTAAGACTAAAAAAGCAATTACGTGAGCTATACGTGCGTGTAAAATTTAAACTTAATTGGAACAAAGGCTCCTAAGCCCCCAAAGTCTGTCACTGATTGAGCTTACCATAGTATAGTATTGACATCACAGTATGTAAAATTTCAGCTTGATAGAATGTTATGAAGTGTGTTAAAATTCAAGTACAATGTAGGTGCAAGACTCGCCCCCCTATTTCCCTTCAAGTCCATCACTGCTTGACCTTACCATTGTATTAATCATTGGGGTTATACATGTTTGTAAAACTTCAGTTCGATCGGATAATACGAAGAGGGTTAAATTTAAGTAAAATTTTGAACTAGAAATACATATTTTTTTCTATGTACATGTTATGCATATGAACATAGCAAGTTAAATAAAAACTTGTAAAAACTGAAGCAACCAACTTTAATTAGTTTTTTTGTCGCGAGATTCAAGAGTCACTAGTACGCCAATTCACAGAAGATGCAAAGCCAAGTTTGACTTCAAACAACCCTATTCACAGTGTGAGTGAGGGAATGTGAAAGTTATTGGAGCAAGAGCCATATGTAGCTATGCTGCGCCAAACAAGATTTAACTGTGGTCTATAAACGTGAAAAAATTGAAGAAAAGACAAAAATTGGTTGACAAGAAGGAGGGTCGAAAATATAGAAGGATCGCTAGGGTATCCCGGGAGAGCTTAACCCATGTTTACCAAAGACAGTAAACCCCATGGGAAAGAAAAAGATCACTAGGGTGTCTGGGGTCATGATGCCCGTACTTACCTTAAGAAGGCAAGTCCCTGAGGTCCCCTGATATAATCCCCAGGGGCAGGGTGCCCGGCTATACCCCTCAGACGCTGGGTACCCATTTTAGTCACCTCTTACGACATGCATGAGCTACAGTGGGACTATTCTGTCTTCCCCGGTCACCACACGGGTCTCCCTATTCACAGAGGCAATGCTTTGAAAAGTTAAAATTATTCAGATCCTGAATTAAGATCAAAATTCTTTTTCATTGTATAGAAACCGGAGAAGGATGATTGGGAGAGCAGCATGGGAGCACTGACAGCCGCCCTTGCATTTGAGAAAAGCATAAATCAACATCTATTGGATCTACGCAAATTGGCTGAAACACATAATGATTTTGAGGTAAATCAAAATTGCTTCAAATTTTTTCTTCAAAACATTGAGCTAAAGTACTTAGATGAAGTAAAATATATTGAAAACGAGTAACATAAAATAATATGCTGCAAGAAATGCAATTTTATATATTATTTTGCTGTATCTATCATTGTCGAAGAGTTTCTCTTGCTAGAAACTGCTGATAATGCAAAAACATGTTATCGTGATAATTGTTTGAAAATTTGTATGCAAATATTCAAAACAGCCAGGGCCTTCACATTTCATTGAAGTTTATGCATTTGTTCAAAACTTTTATTTGTCTTTGTTACGTGTTCTTAAATTACGATATGTCACGGGAGTATGCAAGCAGTAGGTTTCTAAGAAGCTTGTATGTACGGTGCTGAATTAGGCAGTACTGTTCTACTCATTTCGTTACCATAAATGCTGGACAGATGAACAAGTTTTGCTGTTGGAGCATATTTAAAAATGGTTGCAGTTACGCACGCGCATGACGCCAATTCCACCTACTCTTGCATCTTCCACCTCGTCCTCTTGTTCGAAGCAGGAAATCCATTTCTGATTAGGCTAACAATTTAAACAACGGATCAGACAACAAGAAATAGGGGTGATAATACAAGAATTGTAAGGATTCCTAAGAATGT
Source organism: Nephila pilipes (assembly GCA_019974015.1). NCBI lineage: Eukaryota > Metazoa > Arthropoda > Arachnida > Araneae > Nephilidae > Nephila > Nephila pilipes. The sequence goes on along the minus strand of BMAW01001293.1, from coordinate 718,276 downwards.
AGAAGATGTCGCTCATCCTTAATTCATCGATGAGCTTTGGGTCATCTTCAAGGAGCTGTAACGTGCGCTCAAAAAAACTAATGTAGATAGGACAATTTCTGGGGCTCAAAGCATGGACAATTGTATATGCATTTTATACAGGCGTAGCTGTAAATCTGTATAAAATTTCTCCTTATTATTTGTTTCGAAGATCCTACAGCAGCTCTTTTGAACTTGGATTATCTTCGAGAGCGTCTGATAATCGCTCTTCGTACAGCTTCCATGTTCTCGGGAGTAATAATAGTCCTTGCACTAACGCCTTTTTTTCTTGTTGTTTGACCTATTGTTTTTACGTTGTTATTCCAAACAGAAACGATTTTCCTGTATGGAACAGGAGCATGGAACGGAATATGAAAATGTTGGCGGAATTGGTGTTGTGCATTCGTGTAACTTCGAACATTTGCTAAATACAAGAAATTTTGGTCGAATAGAAATTGTAATTTGACGCAATTCATATTACCAAAATGTCCCCGATATTAGTGAAGAGAAAATCGCGAATCGCATAACGTCCCAAACTGACTCCAAATTAGAAAGTTTGTTTCTGGTAATCGCTCTTCGTACAGCTTCCATGTTCTCAGGAGTAATAATAGTCCTTGCACTAACGCCTTTTTTTCTTGTTGTTTGACCTATTGTTTTTACGTTGTTATCCCAAACAGAAACGATTTTCCTGCAAGGAACGGAATATGAAAATGTTGGCGGTATAGGTGTTGTGCATTCATGTAACTTCGAACATTTATTAAATACATGAAACCATAAAAAAAAAAAAGTTGTTCCCCAATCCAACGATGCATGGGTTCTAAACTTATAAGTATGTGGAACGTGATGGGGTTACCATTTACTAGCTCCACCGCACACTTCCCCATCATGCAAGCTTCTTAGAAACGTGCAGTTCACACCCACACCTTATATATTGCTATAATAGCCAGAAACGTTTTTGGAGATGACATTGTTATTGAATTTGCGTGTGTGAGTGAGTGAATTAAAGAAACGTTTTATCAGGTACACCGTGAATATCTGCAAAAAAAAAAAAAAAAAATCATCGAATTAAATTTATTTATTTAGTATTTTCCCCTCGATTTTAGATGTGTGATTTCTTGGATAGTGAGTTTCTACACCAACAAGTCGGAGAAATCAGAAAACTGGATGATTTAATCGTCAATTTGGAGAGAACCGGAGAAGGACTTGGTGAATATTTATTTGATAAGCATGAAATGAACGGGGAAAGAGATGAGGAGACAGAAGTTCAAGACGAATTAGCCCAATAAATGTACTCATTTTCATACTAGTGCTATTTTTAAAATTTTTTTCTAAAAAAAATGAAAAAGAAAATTTATATTATATAAGTATACGCTATCCGCTGTATAAAATTACCGTCATATTCTTTTTTTTTTTTAAAAAAAAAATGTCACGTTGTTTGAATTCATTTTATAAGAAGCAAAGAAATGGTTTGCAAAAGAAATTACGTTCCAAAGGCCGAAAAGAAAACAACATTATTTTTTTAGTTTTAAAAAGTCAATGTGAATAATTTATAAGAAAATGATTAATCCTTATTATAATCAATTAATTTCGTTATTTTGAACTATAGTTTTATTACTGGTTGTAAGAGGATGATTCGAAAAATACCTGTTTTGAAGACAAATGGCGTTGAGTAAACAAGTCGGTGTTATCATTGTGTGCCACCATCTGACACTGATTCATAAGTTAGTTTTGATAAGTGCCACGACGAGATGTCGCCATCAATGAGATTTGGATTTGTATTTTTTCACCGGAAACCAAACAACAACGAAAACAATGAAAGGATTCAACACAAATCTAACAGTCCGACAGGAGTGATACAACTACAGAAAGTTACCTCACAAAGTACATAATTCGAGCAGCCAAACGTTTTCCCTTCATTATTTAATGTTACCGCCATCTTTCAGTCTAAATAAATAGTCAGTAATTACAAACTCCAATTGAAGATAAGTAAAAGCAGGATAAAACAATTTTAACTGAAATTCGCTTCAATCCAAAAGTTGAAGAACGTTACATCCATTCAATTCATAAATTTTTTATCCACCTGTCGTTATCCTCTATCTCCCTTTTATTTCCTTTCAATTATATTTCACTTATATATCACTATCTGTAATTCAATTCACTGAATTTCTTATATTCATCTATTTACCTAATTGCGTTTCATTTTGGTAGAGTAGAAATTGTAATTTGACGAAATTCATATTACTAAAATGTCCCCAAGATTAGTGAAGAGAAAATCGCGAATAGCATAACGTCCAAAACTGACTCCAAATTAGAAGGTTTGTTTCTTCCTAACTGCCTGTTCATATTTACAGTGGTAAGAGCGAAAGGATCACAAGACGCCACATTTTATTTCCAGTGAATCATCTAAAAAGAAAGCAAAGACGAACTCATCTGCCCGAAAAATTATGGCGATGATTGTACGTGATGTCACAGTCAATCAATTACGCATGTATTTCTCAGAAAATGAATAACAATCAATGGACAATATTACAGTGAGAAACCACATCCCTAACTTGGGCAGTCTTTGAAACCCCTCGTAACTTATGAGAGGCACGTGGTGGAGGGAGGGACTTCACGCCCGACCGAAAGTCATCGTATAAATATCACACCTTATGTGGGTTGCCATGTGTTAAATGACTAGCAAAGTGGGCTCGAAAATACAAAACAATTATTTATGTTAAATATTAAAAACTGATAAGTTTTCGAAAAAAAAATCGATGTAAATTTACTGTAAACTGTGTAAAAAAACTGTGTAGCCTTAAGTTCTTAAGTTACTTTTTTTTCTTCCGCATTGCGGATATTTTCTCAATAACTAGAAAGTATTGCTGTAGAAATTATTTACAATTAAATAAATTATGGTTCCTTATTAGACAAATTATGATTTTTACTAATTATTTTATTCAAATTGCAGTCGTAAATCTTTCGATATTAGTGGGAAGATTTTATTTTTGTGACAATCTCCGGAATCCCGTGTTGTGATAATAGTTTGGTTGGATTTTATTAATGTCGCCCTAGAAACAACACGAGAGCTATTCGTGATGGACTTCGCAATTTTTAACTTCGGTCAATTAACGAGGATGACACCTGAGCTGGCATCCCCCTCTCCTGACTCTGACATCACGGCAATGGGAGGAGTTTGAGCCTCGACAGATTTAACGTGCATCAGCCCTGGCTACATGGCGGATCTTTTGTGGCATCAAGGTTCGAACTCACGACACCAGGAAAACAGGCTACCGTGGCCTGTTATGATAATAGAGAATGTTCATTTTAAAAAATGTAAGCGGGGTGAGAAAGTTTTTTTTTATGTCATTTTTTACGTAGAAAATTACAACTTCTTACTTTATTTTCATTTAGTGATATATCAAGCTTAACGCTTATAATTTAAATTACCTAAACTGCTTCAATTATAGGGTTCGATTTTAACTGTTTTTTCCCCCCAAAAAAACACAGTTTTGAAATTCTTCCCTACAGAACCTAATAGACTTTTAAAAAAAACTAAAAATTGTGTTGTACATGTAATTTTTTTCAAACTGAAGATCATTGGTGCCTAAATATTTAGAAACAAAAACCCTTGTTTTTAATCAGAGTTATTTTAATTTAAATAATTGAAGTATTAGCAGGGAGAATAATCTTTAAAAAAATATATAAAAAAAATTTAAAAGCTTTTGATGGACTCTTTACTCTTTTGATGGACTCTTTACTCTTTCAAAATATGTTCTATTTTAAAATCTGTTTCTCGTAATTCATTAAATAATTTTTTAAAAAATGAACGCAATGAACTGATTTTTCGAAACATCTTAACTTTGAATTTATTCAACAGATGGCAGCACGAAGCCAATTCAATTATTTTGTTTCGTCAAAATTCGAACACTAATTTCATCCCTGAAAATTGAATTTTTCACTGCGCCGTTCTAAGTGATTCATTACATTTTCGCTTTGAAGAGTAGGAATTATAAGAAAACAGAGGAAAAAATTGATTTTATGATTTCTTACGAATAGTTATTTAATAATTGCTGCGGTTTTGAGAATCATTTAGGATCAGTCCAAAAAATTTTCGAAAAAAATTATGAAATCCTTACAAACATTTTTAGAATTAACGAATGGCTTCAGCAAACCAATGACCACAAGCTCCATAGCTAGAGATAATCAGACGAAATCGAAGATTCAAATCAAAATACGAAAGGAAGGGGAGATTTAAAAGCACTTGTATTCGAAGACAGATGACGTCATTATGGTTAATTGTTGTTACCACTGGATGCTGCCATTTGTTAAGCGGGGCTAAAATAAATTTGACATTAATTCACAAGTTAGCTTTAATTTGGTAGTCATTTGCTGCCAAATCAAAATTTTATTGCTGCCGCGTCGAGTTGACATCGTCGTTTTACGTCAAGTTGTCACCGTCGGTGAGACCAGGATTCATCGTTATGCACCGGAAATCAAACAAAAAATCAAACGTTCGGTTGCTTCTGTTGAATATTTTCTAAAAAAGGAGTTTATGATTTCAGGAGGAGTTTAGAAGTTACGACAAGGAATTTTTGAGGTGCGTAAAGGCATCATGATTACGAATACGAGTAACTGAGACTTAGACATCTGTCTAGTGATTCGTGATGCTTTTTAAAAACATCACGAATCTTCGATGCTACGAGAGCCATCTCTTGGAACCATCTCTTAGAACTTATCGAATGACCCTTTTACTACTAAAATCTGTCAAGAAATAATGGTGGTTGCTTCACGTTAATTAATTAATTTATTTTTGTGGAATACAGAGCAACAAAGGGTATTATCACTGCTTCACGTTGAGTTGATCAGAAGCTGTTGTGGGGAAGTGAGGAACTGATTGATTGATCCAGTGTTATTTACGACACTCAATGAAACAATACAAAAGCATTTTGCGATGAATTTTAAAATTTTGAGCTATGATCAAGAGACGCGGAGGAGCTGACATCCTTTACTACAAATTCGCACACCACGCCAACGGGAGGACTTCGAATCCCGACAAATTTAACTTGCACTACTAATCTTTTGTGGAACCAGTACTAGAACACACGTTCAACGCTTCTACGAGCTTAGTCTCTTCACCATCATAATTATTTGGCTACCGTGGCCTTATTCATCACGAATCGTTATTTGTGTAAGATTGTGATATTCATTACAGGTCAGTTGAGTTCAGATTTGTGGGATACTATCTCAGGTATCGGCCTTTTCTTCGGATCGTGGCTGAAAACGATGAAATGCATCTCAATTGCTTTCCAGTTATTTTACATTTATTTTCACATAAAATCTAAAATCGACCGTACCAGAAAATATTATTCATATTTTCGAATGGCTCTTTCGAATGGCCCTCATCCTCGTCACTTGAAGGAGGCTCAAAAATTTGAAGTCCGTCGCATTTACCCCTCGTGCGATGTTATTAACAATCACACTATGAATCATAGACAGCTAGCAGATATAAATCAAGATTATAATTCCTAGATAGATAGTTAACTAGTGTCGCACTGAGAAGCTGTTGGGGGCGGACCTCTCAATTTCGAGCCTTGTTCAAGTGACGAGGACAACACCTGAGCTAGCACCTCACTTTTAAGATTTCAACCCCATGTCAAGATACGGATATGGGAACCTGACAGATTGAAGGCACATCAGCCTGATAAAGTGGACTCTTATCAGTTGTAGTCTAGATAAGTGGACTCTTATCAGGACTCCAACTCAGACTCGACTGATATATTATTCCTGGCCATGAGTTCAATAACATAACCACTCTTTCATCCACCTTGGAGATCGAGAGTTTTTAGAATGTGAGACATCAATAGTGTTAGTCATGATTTTACATTTTTTACTTCTTTTAATCTTTCCCGACTTAAAATTTATTATTTATTATTTATTTTGCGAAAGTTTTATCCAAGAAGATTCATTTCATATATATTTCCCTCATCATAAAGAATGACAAAGAATGAGAAAAATTATTAAATTTACAGTGAGAGTCAAAAAAAGTAAACTGCCTTTTTACTTTTCTAAAATGTTTGTATCAAAAATATTATTGGCCTAAAATTTAAATGTACAGATTAAGAACATATTCAAGCATAATTTGACAGCTGATAAGAATTAAATTAATACAAAATACAATTAAAAATAAGTAAAAAATAGAAGTACATAACATTGTATACGTCAAAAATTATAAGTTGAGATATTGACAGCAAAAGTAATAGTGAAAAAGTAGCAGTTAATATCCCGTCTGCTTTCCTTTGGATTGGTTTTATTAACGTCGCAACTAGAAGCAACACGAGAGTTATTGGCGACGGACCTCGTAATTTTGAAACTTGGTCAAGTGACGAGTAGGACACCTGAGCGTGCATCAGCCCCAGCTATACGGCGGAACTTTGGTAGCATCAAGGCTCGAACCCACGACCCTTGAGCTGCCACGTCTATTTCCAAGCTTTCTTACCATGCTTACATGAGAACCTGAGACCTCTGCAGATTTAACATGCCTCAACCAAACTACACGGTTGTTTTTAAAGGCAGCAGGGCTCGAACTCAAGCAAAGACGGAAAGAACACCATCCGCGACGAGTTTGCGACCACCATTTCCATTTGACACTAATTGTTACTACTACTATTTAAAATATGAAATCAAATTTAATTTTAAATTTAGTACAAAATGCCATTTCCTTCTTTTTTAAGAGTTTACAGAGTGCTAAATATATTTTATTTGGCGTACTACTGTTAAATGAAACACGCACGCACACACACACATATATATATATATAATAAATCTGATTGGCTAGCGCTAAATTCATTTCAGCTTACTACAGATTTGTATATGTGCAGCATTTTATTAATTTGAATTTGAGATAACTGTTTACACTTGCCTCAAAGATCTAAGAGTGATTGTTAATTTCCATCTACATTTCTAAGCATTTCGGTAAAATACAAATTAGTTTTAAAAATAATTTTATAAAAACAAATATTTAATACTCCAAATTATTCAAAATCAGAATAATTTATTACAGGTTCTTTTTCTTCCACATTCCCTCACAGGCATACCTTTTTTTGGTAAGTATGAGAATCATGGCCTCGAAATACCCTAATGATCTTTCCCTTTTCTATGGGGTTTACTATCTTTGGCAAACAAGGGTGATGTGCTCCCTGGATATCCTACAGATCCTTCTATATTTTCCAAACGTCTAGATCACAGGGACACATTCCGTCGCGGACTCGCCGCAGGCGTTGTTTTCGTCGAGTCGTGGGTTCGAGCCTTGGTATCACTAAAACCCCGCCTTGTGGCAGGGATGTTCCACGTTCAATCTGAGCTTGGTCTAAAGTCCTCCCGTGGGCATGGTGTAGAAGTTTGGAGAGTCAGGATCCAGCTCAGGTACCGTCCTCGTCACTTGATCGAGGTCCGTCGCCAATAGCCTCGTGTAGCTTTTAACGTGACGTCATTAAACCCAATACAAAGTGCACTTTAAATTTATGTTTTGTTAGCACTTACGTGATTTACTGGCATAGTAATGACATGGATGATTGTTAAAAGATTAAGATTCCAGAAATATGACGAATCAAAGTAAGAAAGCCATTTGACCAATATTTGCATTATCTATCCGTGTAGCTAAAAAAAAATTAATGTTAACTCACTTCATATTTAATAATGTAATATTTCCGTCGTTGAGTTGAAAAAGAAGCAAAACCGTAGTATATGATCTTTATTGCTCTTACCGCCAGCAAATCTATTTTTTGGAATCTTATCCTTTTTCCAATTATCCATTCAATTGTGAATTTCTAAAATTAAAAACTTATACTAAAAAAATATCTAAATTTTGTCTAAACTGTTGTATGGGGATACTTTAGAGAAAATAATATTGGACATATATTCTCAACATCTCTCTCACTCGCAATGGTAAAAAGGATATTTCATCGGTTTTCTTCTTCAAATTTGTCTCTAGTTACTATAAAATAAAATTTAAATTCTCCTAATCGTTCCGTTTCTTAAAAGTTACGTTTTGTTGTTTCTATTTTCATTTATTAAACGAACATGCAAACATCTGCAAAACAGGGACCCTAACTCAGATTTTTCGAGATTTGGAGCCTTAACCCTAAATTTGCAGACCATTCGATTCTTTTTCCGAAACTTCAGAATGCTACTGTGACATTATTACTCAATTTCTGACTTTTCCACGTCGCTCAAATTTCCAGGAGAACTCATCTTTTAATTGATGAAGAGAAAAAAATGGTTTTCTTTCAATAAATCTCATTAATGATCCAATGCATTTTTCCATAAACCGACCTAACCCCGTCTCTCATTAGCCTAAAATCCATTAATCTCCTAGAAAAAGCAGTTGCCAAGATTTACCCTAAAACTAAGTGAGTTGGCGAAGTGCCAGTGAGTTCGCGTCCTGCTGGTGCCACTTCCAGAAGAAAATCGTTCCGCTTTTCGACAATAGATGGCGCTCTTCGATTTAATTTTATTTTTTTAAAATTCGTTTAAGCGGAGAAAACATTTGTGGTTCATAAGGAATCTCCCTTTTTCTTTGGTATTCAGTTATTGATTTCTTTTTATTTTTTTAGTTTGCCTCTTATTTAAATTTACTTCGAATTAAAAAGAATAAAGTTGCCATGTTATTGCCCTCTAATCCTTTAAAATTTTTAAAAATACATTTTTGTTCAATTATTTTTAAAAACACCCGTTCAGATTAATCCTTTTAAAATTTCCGAAGAATTAAAAAGATTTAATAATTTTAATTTTTAATTTTTCTCTTTTCAAAGGTATTTAATTGTGATGAAATTTTATTAAAAAGTGTGAATACGAAAAGTATAGTTTGGCGATGATGTTCATTAGAATCCTCAACAATATTTTCCTCATAATTTTGTGACTAATTTAAATATTCACATCTACGTGAATCATTTTTATGTTATTTTCATACCTCAAATAAATTATCAAAATTGTTAAGAATTAATTATAACAATAGCTCTAAAATTAATTTTTTTTTTTGTATATTTTGGTGAATACATTTAAAATTTTGGAGAATAATTTAAATAAAAAGAAAATGTGAGATTGCAATTGGATATTAAGAAATTTTACATTAAAAAAATCTATAAACAAAGTATATGGGAAGATAACGATGCAATTAATAACGAATTAAAACAAATAGATTACTTTCTTTTTTCAATGTGAAGCAGATACTCAAGCAAGGATTTTTTTTTCAAAGTACAATTTGTGGCTTTTTAAGAATGATCAGCGAACAGTATAAATTTTTTTGAGGGTGATGAATTTCGATGATGAAATTAATACAACTTTTCCAGTGAATTCTTGAATTGTGTATGTGGAAAGGCAACTTAGTAGGTGGTCATCATGGTCGCGAACTCGCGATTATGATTGTTAATATACTTCACACTGAGAAGCAACACGAGCGCAATCAGCAGAATGCCCTAGTGGGCCGCATATTGAACCAGGTCAAGTGACGAGGATGATACCAGAGCTGGCACCAAATACTCTAAATTTCTAGCCCTCGCCATCGGGGGGGGGGGGGGCCCTCGACAGATTTGACATGTTCGGCTCCGCTACATGGCGGGTCTTCAGTAGCATAAGAGCTCGAACCCTCGATAACCGCAACCGCAGGCTCGCGACCTTGACCATTAAGCTACCGCGGCCACGGTCGCTAGCTCTCAGAGGAAGTTGTTTCCATAGGCTTATCTTGATGCCACAAAAGATCCACCGAGTAGCTGGGGCTGATGTCGTTAAAACTGTCGAATATCCACTGTTCGTGTTCTTCTACTGTCGTAGTATGGAAGTTTCGAGTGAGAATTTCCAGCTCAGTTGTCGTACTTATTACTTGACCAAAGTTCAAAATTGCGCGGTCCATTGCCAATACGCCACTTGTTGTTTCTTACCTTCATTCTACCTTAATAAACAATCAATAAAATCTCAAATTATACTCAAATGTAATGAGAACACAAAGCTTTAATTGTAAAGTATTCAACAAAACATTTTTTGCCGTTTTAAATGCTTATAATAAATAAATGCTGAAAAAAAAACTCTAAGATTTTCATGAGAATATCTAATTTTTTCCCATTATCCAAACATGATTGTGGTAGCTTAGAAGTCATGGTCGTGGATTCGAGGCCAACGATTTTCTTCGAGTCGTGGGTTCGAGCCTTGATACCGCTAAAGACCCACCGTGTAGCCGTGGTTGATGCACGTTAAATCTATCGAGGCTCAATGTTCCCCCGTTGGCATATGAAAGTTTGGAGAGGGGGATGCAAAATCAGGTATCGTCCTCATCATTTAATCGAGGTTCAAAATTACGAGGTCTGTCGGCAATAGGTTTTGTTTTATTTCTCAAGCAATCACAATCACTCATAATTCACACAATCATAAAAATCAAAATAAATATTGAAAATTTATTTCTCTAACTGTAAAAATTTCTATTTTACTGTTGCGAAATGTTCTGAAAAGAACTGATTGAAAACATACACTTAGTCACAAAAGTAAATATGCACCTCATGTATCCAGACAAAGAAAAAGTCAAAATTTTTAAAATAAATACAAGATATATATATACAGTGGCTCAAACAATTGAGGATACACCTTACTTTCACTTGATAAATCCAACTTTTAATGAAAATAACACATTAACTAGAATAGAAGACGTATTTTTACTTTTACACGTAATAAAAGGGTTAATTTACAGTGAAAATAACGAAAATCAACAAAAAAATATCTAAAATTAAAAGTTTCACAAATATTTGAAGTAAACATAGGCAGATCTTTACCTCAAAAAGTTAAGGATACACCAATGAAATTTTTTCGATATATTACATGCATAGACAGTATCAGTATTTTGTTGCATGTCCTTTGGCTTTTATAATGTCCTCCAAACGTCTTGGTACCGATTCGACCAATTTTTTAATGGTATCTGGAGATATTTTATCCCATTCTTCTTGTAACACTTGCTTTAAATGGGCTTTGTTTCTAATCTGGTGTTTTTGGACCGCTGTTTCTAGTGTTGCACACAAATTTTCTATGACACTGATGTCAGGGGACTGTGGCGGTGTGTGCAATTGCTGTTTACAATGAAAAAGACACCACATTTTGACATTACGTGCCGTGTGTTTGGGGTCGTTGTCGTGCTGAAATATAAAATTTCCATCTAAACCCAATTTTTGTGCACTTTCTTTAAAATTGTTGCGGAGTATGTCTATATAAAGCTTATGATCCATTATACCATCTATAAAAACTAAATTTCCTACCCCATTTGCAGCCATACAACCCCAAACCATGACGGAGCCACCACCATGTTTAACTGTAGGACGTACATTTTTTGGATCCAAAGCGGTGTTCGGCTTTCTCCAAACGGTGTGACGACCATCGCTTCCAAAAATGTTGAATTTACTTTCATCACTAAATATAACTTTCTTCCAAAAGTTTTCTGTCTTCAACTGATGAGTTTTTGCAAACTCCAAACGCTTTTTCTGATTTTGTAAGCTTATGAAAGGTTTCTTTCTAGCTACTCGACTGCTATATCCAGCATGTCTAATCACATTTCTCACAGTTTCAGCACTTACACTTCTGCAGATTATTCGAGAAGTTTCTGCAGCTAGTTTGACTGCACTCAGTTTAGGATTAATCTTGATATCTTTTAAAATTTTCCTTTTAGCTACATCACTCAGAATACTTTTCCTTCCTCTTCCACTCTTATTTTGAATTAATCCATTGCGTTTAAATTTCCCAATGATTTTCTGGACACATGAGTGACTTCTACCGACAATTTCAGCTTTTTCACGATAAGATTTTCCCTTTTAAATAACCTTAATATAAATTTTCTTACATCAATACTAGTCTCTTTCCGAGGAGCCATTTTCCATTTAAAATTACAGCTTTACATTCTCATAACCAACTTCAAAAGACAGAAATAACAGTTGTAAAATATTAGGATAAAATTTCCCAAACTTAGATTATTAGTAGCAAGCAAAAAGAAATCAAGTGGTAGTTAAACAAAAATTTCATTTGTGTATCCTCAATTTTTCGAGATAAAAATCTGCTTATGTTTATTTGAAATGCCTCTAAAAAGTTTTATTTTAGAATTTTGTAGTTGATTTTTCTTTATTTTTACTGTTAATTAAACCTTTTGTTATGTCTAAGAATAAAAATTCGTTTGCACTTCTGGTTAAGGTGTTATTTTAATTGAAAGTTGGATTTATCAAGTAAAAGTAAGGTGTATCCTCAATTGTTTGTGCCATTGTATATATTTGGAAAATATACCTTATTGATTGCGAATTACACTTCAAGAAAATGGAAAATAAACTTTGCCTTAATTTACTTTACAATTTTAAAGATCGCATTTTCTTATCTATCAGTAAAAATTGACATCACAAAAGTATGAAGGCAATCTGAAAATTTTTAAAGATTGTGAGTCATTTAAATGTCTAGTTACACTTCCTTATGATTATGCTGTATGTTACGGATAGTTCTGAAGGTTTTCCTTTAATTTTCTATGTTAGAGCTAAATAATTATGTAATTTACTAATAGCTCCACGAGGAAAAGACCTATCACAAAATCTGAAAGATTTGATTATAAAACTGCAAAAGGAGAGCAAATCTCAGTGGCAAAACTCTAAGATTATCAGGAAAAGTCATGCAACAGTGCAAAAAGCTGTTGAAAAATTTCGGACTCAGGGCAGTATTAGAAACAGGGTTAGAAATGGTGGACTATTCATATTTACAGATAGAGAAAGTCGGGATATTATTGGAAAAATTAAGGAAAATCCAAATATTAATGCTCCAAAATTAAAATCTGATGCAGAAAACCATTAAAGTAAATCTTGCAATCCTGAGACAATTCGCCGTGTGCTACGAAAGACAGGATACCATGGTGAAGAAAAACGTTCGTAAGCAAAGTTAATCGCAAAAAGAGACTTATCTTTGCAAAAGAGAACGTAAAACTGGACCAGATTTTCTAGAGTTCTGTAGTTTTTTCAGATGAGAGTAAACTCAACATCTGTGGAACAGATGGACACTAAAAAGTGTGAGAAAAGTAACTTAAGCTAAAACGCCGGGTGGTGGTTCAATTTTAGTTTGGGGTTGCATGTCAGAGCGGATGATGTAGGTAATTTAGTAATAATTGATGGAATAAGGAAGAAAAAATTCAGTTATCTGAACATTTTAAAAAGTAATCTATTTCAAAGTACTTCAAAATTAGGACTTCAAAAATCATTTATCTTTCAGCAAAATAATGATCCGAAACATACGGCTCGAACTGTACAAGAATGGCTAGTCTACAATTTTCTAAAACAGATAAAATAAAACCCTCCTCAGTCATCCAAATTAACCCCATTGAACATTTGTGGGATTACCTTGATAGACAAATTTGGAAACAAGAGATATAAAAAATAAAAATGATCTCAGAAAAGTACTTTCGGAGGAGTGGCAGAAAAGGCCAACTTCTGTGACCCAAAATTTAGAGCACTTAATGTCATCAAGATTAAAAGCAGCGTTAAAAGCTAAAGATTACCTTTCTAATTACAAATTTTTAGTTTTTGCAAAAGAAACTTGTAAAATTATTTTTTTCTCTTTCCCTGTTTTGCCGGCATATTTATTTTTGTGAAACGAATTATACGTTAATTTTAAGTTAAACTATTTTTGCAAATTACATGGTTGTATTTTTGCGATATTTCTCGTGTTAAAATTAAATTTAAATTAGTTGTTTTAAAATGCCTTTAAATTTTGAATGTAATATAGGATTATATATATCTTGTTTTTTGAAAAACATCAACTCTATTACTGTGCATAATCACTTTTGTGACTCAGTGTACATTAATGCAGGCAGCACTCTTTTGAGTAACTGCTCTTATGTTTCTGTAATTAAATATGTATTGGGTTGGAGGGAAAGTTCTGTCGTATTTTAAAGTAAATATTTGAATTCATTTATAAAAATATGTATTTAATATTAATCAATCATATATGCTCCATTGTTTGTTACAACCTGTTGCCATCTTTCAGGTAACCTGTGAATTCCTGTTTTGTAGAAATTCTCGTCCTTGGAGTTAAAATAGTCAGCAACTGCCTTAGAAACACTTTCAAAAGACTTGAATTTTTTTTCCGTTAGATATTTTTGCAGAGATCTGAACAGGTAATAATCAGATGGGGCAATGTCAGATGAATATGGTGGGTGACTAAGGACTTCCCATTCTAACGCATTCAGTTTTTGTTGAGTCACCAATGCAGTATGCGGTCGAGCATTATCGTGGTGGAACACTATTCCTTTTCTGGACACTAATGCTGGCATTTTTTCTTTGATAGCTGCAAACAATTTATCCAGCTGATTGCAGTACAGATTCGCGTTAATGGTTTTCCCCTGTTTCAGCAACTAGCAGTACACTGGACCTTTCCTGTCCCACCACAAACAAAGCAGTACTTTTCATTGATGGATACTTGGTTTTGAAACTGTTGCTGATGATATTCCTGGTTTGCAGTAAGATTTTTTTTCTCTTAATATTTTTGTAAAGAATCCACTTTTCATCTCCAGTAACCAGCTTGTCCAAAAACGGCTCCACATTATGTCTAATCAGATGTGATGAACACATTCTTACACGATCAGACAAATTCTTTACCGTTAATTCATGTGGAACCCAAACATTTTGCATTAACTCAAACCCAAGAGATTTAATGTGATCTCCAACAGTTGTATGATGAATGCCAAACTCTTCTGCAATTTCTCGACTTATTAAATGTGAATTATTTTCCAACATGGATTGCAAAACATCATTATCGATCTTGGATAGTCGTCCAGATCGATCACTTTCTTGGAGGCTCAGATCCCCGGAACGAAATTTGCTAAACCATCTTTGACAAGTATGAACATTTACAATATCTTTTCTAAATACCGCACATAAATTTTTACATGCAACCGATGCGTTGCTTCCTTTTTGGAATTCATACAAAATGCAATGTCGTAAATGCCCTTTATCTACTGACATGTTTTTCACTTTAAATATCACAAGTAAATGATGAACGGTAAATAAGGACTCCTTTTATGTTATACAGCAGCTAAAAGAACAAAAAAAATCCGAATGACTCACTAACCAGATGTTTTTTTTTTATTTAGAAGAAAAAGCACCTGCCTATTTAAAATACGACAGAACTTTCCCTCCAACCCAATATTTTGAATGGAGATAAGATACAATATGCCTCTGAATGTCTACATTCATTTATTGGATTAGTTAAAAATGTAGAAACAATACGTACTACCATTGGTGAACAATTTTTTTTATTAGGAAGAGACATTTATACCAGAATTTTTTTTAATTAATATTTTTCAAAATTGGGTGATCGGCATAATTTTATCACTAACTTTATAATCAGCGAATCGATTTTGGTTTTAGATTCTTTACATGAATAATTTTTCCCAACTTTACTATTGAGTTAATTTTCTTTAGGTAAGTAATAAAGCTCTCGTGTTGTTCCTACTGCAACATTAATAAAATCAATCCATCAGTCATTGTTAAACAAGTACTGGAATCATGAACCCTAAGTACCTTATAGTGACCTTTATTTTCTTCATCGGTTTTGCTGTCATTCAGTAAACACGAGTGGCGCGCCTCCGTGGGATATCTTAGCGTTCCTTCTGTATTTTAGACCTTTCTGCTTAACTATTGTATCATCCAGTCATATACACTGTTCATCACCATCTGATAGTGCTTTCTGTATTTCATCATCGTCGACTTGTTTCTTAACTCTTCTGTTTTAAAGCTGTTTAACTTGTAACCTAATCTTGTCTGATTAATAACTTGTTTGCATTTTTACATAGTATTGAGCTTTTAAGTCAAACTTATGATTTCAAGCTTTTTGTAGTATCTTACAATTTTTTTTTCTAAATTTAAGTCTATTATCTAATTGTTATATGGTTTAAAAAACTTGAGGAATTTATAAAAAATATTTGACACATCTTGACAACAAATGTTGACAAATCTTTCTCCATAGGCTCACAATCATTCACTCAATCCAAAGCCATGGGTGGGAGTTTTAGAGCCAATGACGCTCGAGAGCACGAAATCGAGTCCTGAAGCAATAAAAGACCTCGTTCAGAATAATTGAGATTGCTTCTCGTTAAGTGATGAGGTGCTTCAGTGTTCTTTTTCTTTCAAAAGGGGTTTATCGTCCTAAAAGATCTTTCTCGGTTTTCGATCCTCCTTGTCAACCAGTTTTTAACTTTTCCTCCAATTGCTAACGTCTAGATCACAGATGCATATTGTGTGACGCAGGATTGCCGTATTTGGCTCTTGCTCCTACTGTCACATTAAAAATAAAATGAGGTCTCAATCTTCATTTGGAATGGCGAAGAAGTTAGAAGAATGATGTACGTCAGGTTGGATATCGTTCTTATCACTTGACCCTGGTTTCGAATTACGAGACAGGCCCCCCAATAACGTTCATGTAGCTCTGAGGCAAATTTATTGCAAATCTAATCGACTTCCTCAGGAGTTTACTTTCTTTAGTTTTGTAGGTAAGAGCAGGATACCGAGTTCTATCGCTCGCACCCTGACTGGAAAATGAAATTCCCCCATCCTCCCAGCTCTCGAAGGTCCTTCGGAAAAATTTATCTTTCGAAGTTAATTATCCTAGTTCAGTTAATTCTAAATTAATATTTCTCCTTTTCATTTAAAATTTTTAATTTGCGAAAATCAAATTCAACACTCTGATCATTGTAGATTTGTATCAGAGAAAATACATTAGAAACAAAGGCCATTGAAAGTTTGTGACCACGTCATGGTTGCGAGCTCGTGGGCTCGAGCCCTGATGTCACTAAAGACCCGCAGTGTAGCTGGATTGATGCACGTTAAATCTGTCATGGCCCTTCTTGTGGTGTGGTATGTATATTTGGGGAGGGATGTGCCAGCTCGTGTGTCAACCTCGTCACTTAACCAGGGTTCAAAATGACAAGGTGCGCTTGCTTATAGGTCTCGCGTAGCTTCCAAGTGCGACGTTAATAAACAATCGATAAAAAAAGCCCTTGAAAGTCTACTCCTAGATCATCCCATAGGTTTTGCAGCCGTTAGTAACCCCCTATCGATCTTTCCCTATTTTCGACTCTTCTTGGCCTTCTATTTCTTCCTTTTCTTCCTTTTTTGCATTTACAAAACTATTTTCCTATATCACAGATTTAAGTTTTTTCGTAAATAAAAGGATGTTTGGCGCTATTACCCAAATATGGTCCTTGCTTCAAAAGAAGGCAGAGGGTGAGGAAACCGTGAAGTCACGGTCACGATCTCTGTTTTGTTTCTAAATAACCATGTTTCAGAGGAGAGTGGAGTTCAGGTAATGTCTTCGTCTCTTGTTTGTGGCTCAAACTTAAGAAATATGTCATCAATAGTCCTCATGTTACTTTTGAGGGCGGCTCTCTTTAGTAAAGTACGGGTATTATAGTGATTTTTTCTTTCTTTCTCATGGGCTTTACTTGAGTTGGCATAGTTTGAATTTGAATGCTTTAACTGTACGAAAGATAATAAGTTTGCATTTTTTAGAAAGAAACGTTCTAATGTTACGATGTATCAGAAAGTTTGGAAAGATTTTGATGTATTGTATACATTGGAAACGCGTGTGTGTGTAACACATGATCCAAAAATATTAGCTTGGAATTATGGCCTCAAAGTGTTGCACTATTTCTATTTGTTACAACAACCCCATCATGATTACTTGACTCAGATTCTATACATTTGGCAACCGCGGTTATTAAGAAGTTGCGGTTACCATTCGACCGGCGTTGTTTCAGCCCAGTCGTGGGTACAAGTCTTTTTTAACGCACCCCTCTACATGACGGGTCCAAAAGATCCGTCATGTAGAGAGGCGCGTTAAATTTCTTGAAGTTTCAAGTCCTCGCGTTGGCACGGTAGGGAAGTTTGGAAAGTGAGATGCAGCTCAGGTGTCTCGTCACTTAGCCATAAATTATGAGGCTCGTGAGCAATAGCCCTCGTGTTGCATCTTTGTGAGACGTTCATAAATATTCAATCTATACAAAACATTTGGTACAAGATTGTTTAATATTTGAGACCGCATAGTTTCCATAAAAAAAAAAAAAAGAAAAGAAAGAAAGAAAAGAAATAACGAAAACTAAATCTACTAAACGGATAGCAAGATTTAGAGAGCAATTTATTCACAGCCTCTAATAGAGCGACTTCAATCAACAATCAATTACTGAAAATCTCTGCGGAAACTTCCCAGAAAGATCCCCTCATGTACTTTTTTTCCATAGTTACTTATAAGATTTAGTCTCGAAATAGAATTCTGCCTGTATGATCTTTCCTTGCTCCTACGAAGTTTATTATCATTGGTAAACACTCTAATGACGCTCTCTCGGGATTCTCTAGCGATTTTTCTCTATTTATGACTCTTCTCGAGACCATTCAGTCTTCTTTCCCCCTTCATCCTTTCTCATATTTAGAGTTTTGCTTACGTCTCAGATGCATGTTTTTCTGTAAATTAATGGCTATATTCCTTCACTTGGCCCTAGCACTAACAAAAACAATCACCATGCCAAAATATATGTATTAGTTACAAATAAAACAATTTAGCATTTAAGTACTAACAATCCTCGTCACTTGACCGAAGTTCAAAATTACTAAATCCGTCGCCAATAGCCCTCGTGTTGCTTCTAGTGCAACGTTAATAATAATAATAAAAAAAAAAAAAAACTAAATTAAACTAATGATACATTACAATAATTCCCTTATCATAATCAGAGTAACTCTCTTCGAAAAATGCATCAGCCTCCATTCATCACGGCCTTTTTTAAAGAATTTTGCAATCGCATGACCCGTGTGGTGACCGGGAATGACAGAATAGTCCCACTGTATCTCATGTATGTCGTAAAAGGTGACTAAAAAAGGTAAAAGACTAAGCAACGTTTCTACAGTCAACTTGGATCCAACAAATATCTTCACGAGCCCAGCAGAGGTGTTGCAACAAATGGTGCGTTGTTAACATAGACCAGGCTTGGCCAAGTTGTGGCCCGTGGAGCTGAGTCATCTGAAAAAATAAATAAAACTTTTTTTGTTCTTAACAATACCAATGTTCCATTCATATCTCATTACTGTGGGATTATCTCAATACATTAACTTAGCTACCGTTACAATGTTTCTTTTCTATATAAAAGCGATTCCAAAACTGAAGTCATTATAAAAAACTCACCGGCCTTTTTCCTTCAGTGAGCGATACACAATGTATACCTAACCAGCAAACCTACTGAAGAGAGCGGATGTGCATTATAGACGCGTGGAGGGAAAGCGATGGGCGTATCATATATAGCAGCAATCAGTCTGTTTGCAGCAAGCCTCATATATTTGACCTAGAAGCGTATGGTTCTAGAGAAAATGACTGTTTGGTGTCTTTTGAATTTATCTCTAGCATTGTGTTGTAACTTCAAGATAGTTTAAATTATATTTCATTACAAATACATTTAATTCAATAAAATAAAATTTCCCTTAATTTACTGTAGAATGTTCTTGATTTCTCTCATGGAGTAGTCGCTTCACGTGACTCGAGAGGTGAAAATAGTAGCAGTTTTTAACATGGGAATTTGCAGTGGCATTAAAAGAGCCTAAATAAAAAAAAAAGGGGGGTGATAAATCGAATTCATCACACTTACGTGCGAGCATATATATATATATTTCTAAAATGCGGCCCCCGCTTGAATAAAGTGTGTTTCCAAAGTGACCGCAAATTATTTTGGGTTGGACGGGCTGGTACAGATACTCGAGCCGGTCTTCGCTCTCAGGGGTTCACTTCAACTAATCACACAAGGCAACTTATTGATCTTTTTCTTTCCCATGGTGTTTACTGTCTTTTGGTAAACAGGGGTGACGCATTCCCCATCCCGGTATACTCTAACAATATTTCTTTATTTTCGACCCTCTTTCTTGTCAATCAATTTTTCTCATTTTCCATTTCTTCAGACATCTGCTCACAGTTACACCTTGTTTCGCGCAGTTTTACTATATCTGGCTCTTGAGCAATCAACCAACGATCATTACTACCCATATACGAATCAGTCTTCTGTTTCTATCTCACAGCAACACCAAATTTCTTTATACTTTCCTCGAGGTCAGATCTGTCGTACATCCCACATCGATTGTTGCTGTTATTTGACTCAGTGTTGTTTGTCTGGTAGCACTGACTCCTCTATGTAAATGTCATTGGTCTTCACAATTATGCACAAACGTACGGCTAGTACTTTGTACATGGTTGGAAATATTGGCTGAAATTAATTATTTTTGGCATTTTCTTGACACAGTGGGTGGATGAATACCGAATTCACTTGCAATTTCCGAAATGGAATGCCTCATGTGTGTACCTTCAATTACGTGGGTGGTTCAATAAGTACTTGCATTTGAAGACAGATGGCATCATTAAGTTAAATTGTTGTCACCATTGGGAGCTGCCATCGGATAAGACATTGATTCATAAGTTAATTTTGATTAAGTAATTATTTGCCGCCGAATCAAAATCTGATTGCAGCTGCTTCGATAACGAGACATTTGTATTGAGGTGTCTCCATCGATGATAAATCGATTCGTTGTTATGCACCGGAAACCAAGCAACGATCAAAACAATAAATTGCTTCCGCTGGATCTGCTCCAAAGAAAGGAAGATTATCTCATCGACGGGAAAAGCTATGACGATGAAATTCTGAGGTGCGAAAGGTGTCACAACGAATAACTGAGACTTAGACAGCTGTCTAGTAGGTCATGATGCTTACCAAAAACAAACCATTTTCGATGCTACGAGAGCCATCTCTTGGATTTTCAAAGGACTCATTGAACAGCCATCGTAGCACTTCCAAGAGTAGAGTTCAAAACCTGTTAATTCCCATCGTGCAGCCTTCAAAAACTTTTCAGAAAAATCATTCGAGTATAAATGAAAACCCTGACAATGAACTGCTCATTTATATATTTTTATGCCATGCTATAGTTAACTGTTTATATACATATTTTTCCCTTCAGGAGCTTACCTTCTCAAGGCAAGTTCGAGCATCATGAACCCAAGGTTTCTTTTTCTCTCCCACGGTACTGTACTTAGAGCACACAGGTACTCACCACCGAGATACTTCAACGATGGTTTTGTTTTCGGCCCTTCTCTTTGTCAATTAATTTTCGCTTTTCTTTTTTTTTATTTTTTCAGGCATCCTGGTCACAGTTGCACAATTGCCATTAAAATCCACCATCATATGTGCATTTTGCTGTACCATGATGTATATGTGTGTGTGTATCTCAAAATCAGTTGAACTTTGTTGAAACATCGTATTTTTAAATCCACTTTTATGAACGTATGTGGTTAACGTTTGTGGGGCTGATTGTATGTTAACATTACTTAAGGACAACCTAGATAATTCGCAATAGCCGATCATGGTCGCGAGTCTAAAGACCCGCAGTGTAACTGGTGCTGATGCACGTTAAATCTGTCGATACTCAAAGCCTTCTAGTGGCGTGGTGTGGAAGTTAGGAGGGGGTGCAAACTCAGGTGTAGTCCTTGTCACTTACTGTGGTTCAAAATTACGAGGTCCGTCGCCAATAGCCCTCGTGTTGCTTATAGTGCGATGTTAATAAAAAAAAACCCCAACCAAACAGTTTTAGAATATTTAAGTGATTTAATTTGTACGAATTTGTCAGATTTGGCAACTGAAAATAAAATAATTTTATTTTTTAGTGATAGCTTATTTACCTCGCACAGAGAAGCCATGACTACTGACCTCGAATCTCGGTCAAGTGACGAGGACGATCTCCCTTTCCAAACTTCCCCACCATGCTAACAGAAATATTTGGGACCTCGATTAAATTTAATGTGTCTCAGTCCCACAGCATGGTAGGCTTTCAGTGGCATCACGGATCGAACCCCCGACTCGTTGAAAACAACACCGTTTCGGACTGCGCGTCCATGGCCATTCGGCTGCAGCGACCACACATACAATTCGAGAATTCTTTAGAAAAGTAACATTACTTTCATATTTAAAATTCAAAATCCTTCAAAAAATGTATACCTGTTTTCCGAACACAGAATATGTCTCAAATCTTATTTAATAAACAACGAATTCTAGCTTTAAAAAACTCCCTGCTAAAATATCGGCCTTGCATCAAAAA
Organism: Nephila pilipes; assembly: GCA_019974015.1. Lineage (NCBI taxonomy): Eukaryota > Metazoa > Arthropoda > Arachnida > Araneae > Nephilidae > Nephila > Nephila pilipes. Next base: position 696,104 of record BMAW01001293.1, on the reverse strand, counting down.
AAGAAAGTGAACTAATTGTTTTAATTGGTTACCATTAGCTACCACGGCCACTTTCAGTTTTCGGAGAGGATAAGTTTGTAATAAAAGTTTCAGAAATGATTATTTTAAAAATACTAAACATCTGTAAATACTTTAAAAACAAGACTTTTTTAGAATCTCGGAAACTAATCTGCATCAGGTATAAGACCTTTTCACCTGAATTAATACTCATGTGGCGACCGGGTGTAAAAGAACAGTCCCAATGTAGCTCATCATGTCATAAGAGGCGACTAAAATGCATACCCAATGTCTGGGGGTAAATCCGGAAACCCTACCCCTGGGGATTATTACAGGGGACTTGTCCTCGATCTCAGGGGCTTACTTTCTTCGGTCTTACTTTCTTTTCTCAGGGGCTTACCATGACTGTGTGGCAACCCAGTGATTTTTCTCCTTCTTTTGGGGTTTACTATCTTTAGTAAAAAAAGGTGACGTGACACTGGGATGGCGTTCCTTCTCTGTTTTCGACCCTCTTTCTTGTTCCCAATTTTTTTATATCTTTTCAATTTTTTTTCAAACTTCCAAATCATAGCTTTACCTTCTTTGGAGCAGCATGGCCAAATATGGTTCTTGCGCCATTAAAATACTGTCACTCACTCATATCGCCAGAATTTATGACATATAAATGTATTTTTTTTCTAAAACTTATCAATTATAAGATTTGTATTTTGGAGTGATCATCGAAATTTAAACACATTTTTTCTATCTTTATTATGTTTTTATTTTCTATTTAAATAAAAACATAATACTATCGAGATTGAATTCTTAAATTTTATTTAATACATGTCTCTAGCTATAATGTTGGCTAGGATCCCAAGTGTGTACAATCCATTTATTTTCACCCCTGTAAAGACGACGTAAATGTTCTACTTTAAACTCTGCCCGTGTTTCAAACTTTTTAAATCACACACAAATCTATAATGGATTCCCCAACCAAATCGATGAATAATAATGTTGGGAAAAATTCTCAACCAAAAGTATTTAATCTTTTACTAGACATTGGTTTTGCTCTATACATTTAGTTAAATTTTTGGAATTTTTTTTCATTGTATTATTCAGAACTAGATAATTAAATTATTTTAATAAATATATAAAATGGAAAATTTTCATCTCGTGTTTGGCTCAATATGTCCCTTTAAGCCATAATCAACCAATTATCCCATGAATCAATCAACTAAGAGATCTTTTTTAAATAAACGAAAAACAACTATTTCTTGTATTAATTGGTAAAGCCTCCATCGTTGATTGTTTTGCCTTTTTATATAAAATTTAATTTTTATACGGTATTTAAGATCATAACCCTAACATTTCACCTTTTGTTTTATCAATTGTTATATTTCACTTTAATGGAGTTTAAAAAAATTAGTCGTATTTTAAACAAATTTTTGGTGCAGCTTAGCCAGATTTGGCTCTTGCTTCATAAACTATCTCTGTCACTCATTTATTAATCGATTTATTCCTTTTCGATTAATTGAATTTGTAAATGATATACTCCAAAGTTTTTCACTATTACGAGAAATCAATAGATTTCTTTTAAACGTGAAACAAAAAAAAAAAAAAAAAAAAAACTTTAACAGCCAACTCTAAAGCTCTTTTTTCCCTCTCTCTCCTAATTGTTCACCAAACTATTTACGAGCAAACATAATTGCTCGTAAAGACACCCTACATAAATAATGATTCCCGGGATCTAAACAAATTAATACATTATCCCGGCAATAACAGCCTCTTGCCATAAAATTCAATTTCTGCCTGGAGGCAATACCTTGCCCATCAAAACACCAAGAAATATCAATCAATGGCGCGACCTTAAAGCTGGCAAGAGCGCAAGATTACCAGGGCAATGGACGACCCTTAAGGGCTATTTTTTAGAATTATGTTTTATCCAAACCCTTTTTTTCCTTATGTCCAGAAGCTTAAAGGGGAGGAAAAGGTAATGGGGGTGGAAGGGGGTGGTCCAAAGGGTGGATTGTGTCTTTCTCGTTAAACTAATGGACAGGTCTGATTATTTTCTAGTTTGGCAAGTGGCCCGATTCTGGAAGTGAAATGCACTTGACCACCCTCCCCGGTGAAGAGATATTTTATCCACGAAACGGCCTGGGCTTGAAGCTTATTGGTTCTACAATATAAAGTTTGATTGGGATCATATGGCTCATAAAATATGTCCGCCAATGGCGTGAAAGAATGGGATTAGCAGATAGTGTTGTTTTTAATATACATCTTGTGTGGTTTAGTCCAAACTGATCGATTGCTGTGTGTCTGAGGAGGGGAGAATGGTGGTTTTATGAAGTTATGGATTTTTTTTTAATGTCTGAGAGATTTGGGATGGTTTTTTTTTCTTTTCTTTTCTTTTTTTTTTTTATTATTATTTTTCTTCTTTCTCATTTGATGTTTTTGGTGAGACTTGAGCAACGTAATGGATGAGTAATGTAATGGATGCGGTGGATATCGGAAAAGTGTTGTCATCTTTATTCAAAAATTAATTTAAACGCTGCAATAGTCTCCGGTTTGAAATATATTAATATTTTAGAGCTCGGAAAAGGAGTCAATGGTAATCTTTAAAAATGATGTCTTTTGTACGTCATCTATCGATGTCTCACATTCTAAAAACTCTCGATCTCCACGGTGGGAGAGTGGTTATGGTATTGAACTCATGGCTAGGAATATAATATATCAGTCGAGTCTGAGTTGGAGTCCTGATAAGAGTCCACTTTAAAGACGAAGAGTCTTATCAAGACTGCAATTGATAAGAGTCCACTTTATCAGGCTGATGTGCCTTAAATCTGTCAGGTTCCCATATCCGTATCTTGACATGGTGTTGAAATCTTAAAAGTGAGGTGCTAGCTCAGGTGTTGTCCTCGTCACTTGAACAAGGTTCGAAATTGAGAGGTCCGTCCCCAATAGCTTCTCAGTGCGTCGCTAGTTAGCTATCTATCTAGGAACTATAATCTTGGTTTATATCTGCTAGCTGTCTATGATTCATTGTGTGATTGTTAATAACATCGCACTAAGAAGCAACACGAGGGCAAAATGCGACGGACTTCAAATTTTCGAGCCTCATTCAAGTGACGAGTATTTCTCCCGATTGGGTATTTACCTCTCCAAACTTCCACATCACGTCAACTGAAGGTCATGAATCCCCAACAAATTTAACTTGCATCAGCCCCGCTACATGGCGTGTCTTAAATGGTATCAAAACTTGATGAAAACAGCGCCGGCTATGAACTCGCGACCAAGGTCACTCGACTGCATTTACATTTCGAGAATTAATTAATTAAGAAAAGTAATATTACTTTCAAATTTTAAATTCATCGTCTTTAAAACATGTATACCTGTTCTTCAAACATAAAGCACGTGTTGAGAGAAGAATATCTTTAGAAAATTTCATGCTGAATTACTGACCTTATATCGAAAAATGTAAGTAATCTAAATGTTTTAAACCGTTATTCATTACATAAACGTCTCTTTTATTTCATTTACTGACTTCTTAAAGTGAAATTTCTTAAATTTTTATAATAATTAATTTCTTGAAACCTCTTCAACAGATTTAATATGCATCAGCCCCGCCACATGACAGTTCTTCAATGAGATCAGGTTTGGTTTGGTTTTAGTTTAGTTTCATTAACGTCGCATTAGAAGCAACACGAGGGCTATTGGTGACGGACCTCTTCATTTAGAACCTCGGTCAAAGGACAAGGATGACACCTGATCTGGCATCCCTCCTATCTTAACTTCCACACCACGCCAACGGTAGGCCTTTGAGCTTTCAATGAAATCAAGACTCGAGCCCACGATTTGATGGAAAGAACGTCGGACGCGAGCTGCTACATCTAAGCCCGTTGTCTATGTCATGTAACAGCTAAAACATATCGTCGAAATTCAAGTTTTGCTTAATAGCCTTAATTTATGTATAGTAATTAAAACGATGTAAAATTTGTAGTTTTTAATGGGCAATAAAACAGCAAAATTGTCATTGGGAATTTGTATTATACAACATTTTTACATATTTTGTACCAAATAAATATTAAAAATAAAAATACATATTTCAGTGGGAAAAAATAATGAAATTTGAGTTACATAAAAAGTATTAGAACATCTAATTTGAATGTTGCAACAAAAAATAATAAACTATCCAATTATTTAAATTAAAAGTCAATAATTCGTACGCAATTCTTTGGTTGCAATTAAAGCATTTAAACGTATCATTATCGATTGAATCAAATCTTTTGTCATTTTCGGAGATATGGTGTTCGTTGCATTCTCTAATGCTTCTTTGAGACAAAATTTGCTTGTTATTGAGCAGTTTATTATTTATATGCCCAATAAATGCTACAAATGCTCAACTGGGTTAAGGAGTATTAACATGCATAGAAACCATTCTTTGGTTTGGATGGCAGTATGCTTAGGATCTTGGCCTTGATGAAAGATAAAAGTCTCCTCCAACTCTAATTTCCTTGCATTTTCTTTCAGGTTATGGCGTAACATGTTTGTCAAATACTGCCACTTTCTCTTCAGCAATTTGCAGATTTACAACCCCGTTGTAACCCATACAGCCCCACACCATGACGTTACCACCTCCATGTTTCACAGCTTTCGTCATATATTGAGGTTCTAATGAGTGGCATTTTTCTCCATCAAATTGTAAATACGTATTTTGAGTTTGAAAATTTCAAACTTGTTTTTTGTCTGAAGACATTAAATTTTTCCAGAAATCTAATGGTTTGTCTCTTGGTATTTTTTGACGAATTTTAATCGGTTTTTTTAGTAGCTTCTTAAATACATGGTTTCGTCATTTGGCAGTCTTTCTATTTATTCCTGCATGATGCAAACCATTTCCTTCTCTCTGAGATGTTAGTCTTTCCTGATACTGATTCATGGCCACGGTAGCCTAGTGGTCAAGGCTTCGGATTCGTGACAGGCGGTTTTCGTTCAGTCGCGGGTTCGATTCTTGGCCGCCAAAGACTCGCCGTGTAGCCGGGGCTGATGCACGTTAAATCATTCGGAGCCTAAAGTACTCCCGTTGGTGTGGAAGTTAGGCGAGGAGGGTGACAGCTCAGATGCCGTCCTCGTCACTTGACCGTGGTTCAAAATTACGAGGTCCGTCGCCAATAGTTCTCGTGTTGCTTCTAGTGCGACGATAATAAAAGCTAAATTAAACCTGATACCGATTCAATGTCTGCGAACAACATCTGAGCGCTTCTCGATGGAATTTTCTGAGTAATTTTCACAAGTATCCATCTTTCCCTCACAGTCAGTTTTCTTGGTGTTTTCGATCTCTGCTTATTATCTAGAAGTATCTCCTTTTTCTTTTTAATAGCATTTCGAATTGAACGCAATGAAATATTTAATTCTTTTGAAGTTTTCCGCGACATTTTATCACTATGGTGCAGATAAACGACTTGATCCCTCTTCTTAAGTGACATCTCTTTAGTTTTAGGTGCCATAATAGAAAATTTACTCGCAATCCGATTTAAATGAATAGAAAACAACATCCTTAACTGAAGCTGATTTGAGTGTGACTTTGAAAATTTAATTATTGTAAACTCTTTTTCTGTTTAAGTACTTTTCTGCAATGCTTCTTTTTATTCTTAGGTATCTCGTACTATATTGTGAATGTTATCTTATAAAAATTTTGTAATTAGATTTGTTTCATTTCATTAGTTTGAAAATTCCAATTTTCATTTTGTTCTAATGCGCTTTTTGTCAACTGTATAAAACAAAACCTATCAATATATATATAAAGAGATACAAGTGAGAGGAATATTTCGTACTTCATATAAGAAAACTGATATTTATCATATTTTGATTTTCATTTGTATACCGGTGGTTATCGAAATAATGGAAATACTCTAAAGAATACAAAAACCTTTATTAATAAAGCATTTGTAACGACTTGATTACGTCTAGAAATACAAATTTTGCATGGTGTGTTTGAAGGAATATTATAAAATTCTTCATGAAGATATCGAGAAAGCTCAAAGAGTGAGGAGGGGGGGAATTGCTGTGAACTCGGTTATCTAAAGTAGACCAAGAGTGCCTGGATAATATTAAGGTTTGGGCATTGAGACGTCCAGGGGAAATGTGTGATTTTATCTTCGTGTTCCTCAAACCATATCTGAATTAGTCTAACTGTACAGTTTGGACAATTATCATTCTGGAAGATGACATCTTCTGATATAAATAATGCTTGATCTGTAGGGTGCACCTAAAAGACTAAAATGCCCTCATACTCTACTTCATTTACTCGGCCTTATGAGAGGGCATAAAGAAAACCACGAGATAGATGTTCAAATCATAACAGAGTTACCTCCTTGCTCTACAGTTGGAACAAATCAAACTGAATGATACGCTTGTGCAGATATTCTCCAGACGTAAATACGTGCAATTATGAAAAACAATGTAAATTATGATTCAACTGACCATATTACTTGTTTCCATGGATCTTTTGATCAGTCTTTATGCTAGTGACACCATTTGAGATGATGCTTTGCATTCACATCTGCGACAAGTGACTTGGGAATAGATACTCTGCTGTGGATATTTGTTGTTTGTGCTGCTCTCGTCTAACGTTACAATAATAGTTCCAATATAGCTTATGCATGTCATTAGAGACGATTAAAATTAATACCTAGTGTCTGGAGGTATAGTCGGGCACCTTATCCTTGAGGATTATATCAGGGGACTAGTCTTCCAGCTTGGGGAATCGCTTCGATATCCGACGTGCCCTCTCAGCCAGCTTTCGCTATCGTACACAGTCTGGCGAATGGCCGCTTTTGTCTGTCATAACTTGCGATACATTATCTCAAGAAACACTCACAACGTCAGCAGTTGCGATACAGGTGTTCCTACAAGGTGAACTCCAACAACTCCCTCCAGCCCTCACTGAAAGTCCGACATCTCCCTCGACAACGAAAAACAAGAATGCCCTGAGTTTCATAATAACTTATAGACAGCAGAGCAATATATTTACTATTTTAAAATAATAAACAGCGGTGACAAAACTGCTCAGTAATTAATATGAAACCAGATCATAAACAATATTCATATTGATAGGTGTATTTAATATTTTGATGTTACCGCAATAGCTTTAGTGGTCCTGGTCTCGAACTCGCATTGTTTCGTAGCACTGTAGGTTCGAGTCCAGGGCCACTGAAGACCAGCCATGTTGTGGGACTGATACATATTAAGTGTTGTCGAGATACCAAGCAATTCCATAGGTGTGGTGCGAAAGACTAGAGACTGAGGGACCAGCTCTGATGTCGTCCTCATCACTCGACTGAGGTTAAAAATTATGAGGCCATTCACCAGTAGCTTTTATATTGCTTCTTAGTGCAACAAGCGTTTGGCGCAGTTAAGCCTGACTTGGCTCTTGTGTTATAAGCCCAACGGTCACTCTCTCACTGCTCCTTGACGTAACATTAATACAATAATATATCTATCCATTATTTTGATAACCACCAAAATTACAATATTTTCAGATTAACATCCCTATTAAGTTTTATAAAATTTAGAAAACTATATACAACTGAGTAGTTATTAAAAATTGTTACTATTCATTCAAGAAAAACTCCAATAGTCCTAGACTAGTTCTAGATTGACGTTCATTTAAACCATATATGAAAAATGCGCCTGGCTTTAAGTGTATACGGTAGCCAATAGTAATGGTACGGCGATGTTTCGGGAGAGTCATGGATTCAAGTCTGGATTCGCCCTTCTCATCGAGTAGCAAGCATGTTAAAACTACCAGAGCTCATTGCCCACTTAATGGTTTGGAGTGATTGATTGTTTTGCTCATGTGTCATGCTTAGAAACGGCACGAGTGTTATGGTGGATGGACCTCGTAATCTGAATCACGGTTAAGCGAGTGAAGATAACACTTGAGGTGGCACAACACTATGAAAACTTCCTTGTGGTCGCAGTAGACTAGTCGTCAAGATCACTTATGGCCGGCGGTTTTCGTCGAGTTGTCAGCTCGAGCCCTGTTGCCACAAAATATCTGCCGTATACGTTGATGTTGCCTGTTAAATCTAATAGAGCTCTCTAGTCCTCCTTTTGAAAGTGTGTAGAAATTTGGAAAGGGAGGTGACAGCTCATGTGTCATCCTCGTCACTTGATCGAGAATAACCCTCGTGTTGCTTCCTAGTTCGACGTTAATAAACGATCAGATTACTAAAAACTTCCATACCATCCCAATGTGAGGACTCTCAACCTCGATAAATTAAACATTCATCATCCCCACTACACAATGGTTCTTCAGTGGAAATAAAGACTCTAAATCTTGATTTGATGGAAACGAGTTCCCCATAAGGTTGCGACCATAACTACTTGGCTACACAGGTTTGGTGTGTGAGTTAGAAAGAGTGGAATTTTTTAAAATTTAAGTGTGATTAAATGCGAGTTTTTTTGTACTTCATGGGTATTGTAACAGTTTCAAGTGACTGTGTTAGCTGATTAGTTATGGTGATGGGCAATGTTTCTGTCAAGTCAGGGGTTTGAATCCTGATTCCTACTCCATCATTCCTGAATCTACTTTAACATTGTGTAGCAGGATGGTGCAAGTTAAATTTGTCATAGCTCAAAGTTCTTATGTTGGAGAATGGGGTGCTAGCTCAGGTATCGCCATCGTCACTGGATCTCGACGATGACGAGGATCCAACATCAATAACCCTTGAGTTGCTTCTATGTATGAAGTAAAAAAACAATCAATCAAATAAGTATTTAACTTTGATATGAAGGATATATGTGATCATCAGTTGTCATTTAAGGAAAATTTCGTTTCAATGTTACACTGATGTCGATAAATAGCGCCGATTATTAAAAATATTTTTCAAAATACAAGAAGAAAAGAAATTGGGCGACTTTCTTCAACAACTGCACCAGAGGTTAAAACGTTTTGATAACTAGCCCTAGAGACGTCTCTTTTAGCCTAGATGATAAAGGCGCAGCAAAAATCGAGTGGTCAACTTTTCTTTGGACAACATAATCAGGATTCGAAACAGTCACTAGCATTCCAGGGTCTACTCTCTCCCCGAAAACCATCAATGCCGAAGTGTGAATCAGGACCCTAGATGGCAGCACAGCTTAGAAATACTGGTTGCATATGCTCCCGAAGCAAAAATACTTGCCTTTGTGTGTTTAACTAAAACCACCACTATTAAATCACATCTAGTGATAAACTGGCTACGGCACATGTGTCGACGAGACCCGCCACTCAACTGAAGACAGTCGATGACGCCAAATGGGAAATATTCAAAGCAAAAACTCAATTTAATAGGGAGAGGACGTATATAAATTGCGACCCGTGTGGTGACCGGGTGTGACAGAATAGTCCCACTATAGATCATGCATGTGGTAAGATGGGTACCCAGCATCTTACCCAAAGAGGTGACTAAAATGGGTACCCAGCATCTGGGGGTATAGCCAGGGACCCAACCCCAGGGTACCCCAGGTCACCTGATATGTCCCAGGGGATTATATCAGGTGACCTCAGGGACTTGCCTTCTTCAGATAGGTACGGGCATCATGATCCCGAGGCACCCAAGTGACCTTTTTATTTTTCATGGGGCTTACTGTCTTTGGTAAACACGGGTGACGCGGCCCCAGAATACCCTAGCAACCCTTCTCTGTTTTCGACCCTCTTTCTCCCTCTTCAAGGGGTCGAAAAACATCAAATTCCGAAACATAAATTGCTTGAAAATTGTCTTTTTTTAAGAAATAAATTATACAAAGTAGAATATATACAAATCACCGAATAATAAACAGAATCTTTCAGTACTGTTACAAATTAATTTCATAATATTTGTTATCTAAATTTGGAAATCAAAACGGATAACTTATTTGTGTGTGTTTACGAACCTGCTTTTTCTAGAAGTTATTCTCTTTCACTTTACGCGTAACATCTGACTGTGAATGGAAAAAAAGCGAGGTGTTTGATATCAGTAAGGAATTCCACCCCACCCCCACACACAAAAAAAAAGAGTTAAATTATCTATTTTTCTATTCAATCTATTGAAAATCTAAATAGAATTAGGGTTAAATTATCTGTTTCCATTTTCTCTCTCTCCCTCTCTCGTGTTTCAATACCCATTTTCTTCTCTCAAAAAAATATAAACGAAGATAAAATTCAATTAACCTCTGATCTAAATTAACGAGCAATTAAGCGCGATTTGGCTTTAAAAACAATTTACTCAATTTTACAGTTCATTGCTTATAAATCCTATAAAAATGAGAATTCACAATGAAAACGAATTTGTTAAACATATTCGCTCTGTTGAATGATGATAAATATTTCTTCGGAAGAAATTCTTAGCTGTTTATTCAGGTACTGTTTTCTCGTGTGAATCTTTCATTGTTCAATCTGCTGTGATACTTTCCTTATTTGTTCAGACTAATTGTTCGTGTTATTTGCACAGATTATGTGAATAACCTCCTCTCAGATCAATAATAGGCATGTTTTTGGATACTATTTATTGATTAATGAAACAAACATTAATACCAACATTGTGAATTGCTTAATGACCATATATATTACGCATTGCTTACTTGAATACTGAATTATTTAATTATTAACATATTCACAAATCAATACTAGGTATGTTTTTCGATCATTATGACATCGGAGTGATCATGGTCATGAATTTATTGCTATGTCTACCCCGTCTATAACTAGGTTGGAGTTTTGATTTAACTAAATATCCTTCCTATAGGGGGGTGATGCACGTTAAATTTGTAAGAGCTGAGTTTTAGTTTAGTTTTTATTAACGTCGCACTAGAAGCAACACGAGGGCTATTGGCGACGGACCTCGTAATTTTGAACCACAGTCAAGTGACGAGGACGACACCTGAGGTGGCACCCCCCTCCTAACATCCACACCACGCCAATGGGAGGACATTGGGCCCCGAACAGATTTAACGTGCATCAGCCCTTGCTACACGGCGGGTCTTTGGCGGCCAAGGATCGAACCCGCGACTGAACAAAAACCGCCAGCCGCTAGTCCACGACTTTGTTCACTAGGCTACCGCAGCCCTTGAGCTGAAACTGTTCTCTTTAAGAAGGTGTAATAATTAGAAGAGCGAAAGGCCATCTCAGTTGCGGCCCTCATCACTTATTCGAAATTCAAAATTACGAGGCTCGTCCCTAATAGCCATCGTATTGGTTCTAAGTGTGACGTTAATAAACTGTCACAGTCATTCAATCAATCCAGACATGTTTTGGAAGTGTGTGTGGATATTGTTTAATGCTGTATAATATCAATAGTTAGCATTCTAGATTGTTCAATACAGTATTGCGCAGTAATTTGATTTTGCATTTTGTATTTGAAAATGCTTTTAATATCAGGACTGTTTATAGCGAAGTATCCAAATTTTATCGTGGATAAAATGTCATATTAAATTAATCCTTAAGACTGGGAAAAGAATTTACCTTATATTCCGGCACGTGCATTTTTAATTCCAAATATGAGATCAAAATTTACGAGTGCGCTTTATACGCCAACAAGTACAAAAAAAAAAAAAAAAAATTATTTAAAAATAAGGAAAATATGAGCAATAAAAATTAGATTTCTACTTGTATCTACATGCTGTTTATCTAAAAGAAATGACATACCTTATGAACTTAAAATTTTCATTATCAGATAATATGACATATTCGTCTCCCGTTATATCTTCAGGCACATCAACGAATTTTGTTTCATCCTCAACATCATTTTTACTCTGCTCTATGAATAAATAATCCTTTTCTGTTCTATCTAGATTGCTGGATATATTGCATTTTTAAAATGACTTTCGAATTATGTCAAATTTAATTTTCTTCTGTGCTTTTATTATCCACTCCAACGTTATTTCTGGACTGGCATGTCACATTTGGGCCCCTTTTATAAATGTACAGCGACTCTCTTCTACAACAACGCTAGAAGTTAAAACGCCTTGCTATCTAGCCAGATGAGACATCTTTTCAGCCTGGTTGGTAAGAGCACAGCAAAAAGCGACCGGTCAATTTTCCTCTGGACCAGAGTTCGAAACAACGCTGCTACATTAAGGTCAACAACACTCTCTACCCCTCCACGGGGTCGAAAAACTTCCCTCGATCTTTCGGAGAAAAACGACTTACGCCGAAAATGTTTTTACATCTTCTAACATTCACTATTCCACTGTCGTTTTAAATTTCTTTTGAATGGCTTATCGATACTCACATCTAGAGGATGAACTCATGGCGTTAATCCGCCAGGAATAACTGTCATGTCTGGGTCACATTGTTTCATCATATTTTTCGCCTCATCCGTCAGGTGGGATTGCACGCATCTCAAAACTAAAAGACTTTCCGATTCTTTTACGACGTTTTTGCTAAACATCCCTTACCTACAATTGTACACTGTTTTCGTCCATTCATCTTTTCTCATAAGAATGAATGAAAAAACTATTTAACAAATTACATTTCAGTATCGTCTTTTATTTAAAAATAGCCATTGGTTTTAATTTTGTACCGTTCACTAAGCAGGAAAGCACTGTGGTGAAGTGAGATGTTGAGTAATTTCCAATGATAATCGTTTTTGATCCTCTCACATCATATTAATTATATTCAGTATATTAATTATGATTTAATTTTTCTTCCATTTACGCATGGAGCTTTCGTCAACATCAAAACTCATTCTTGGTTTCAGCGTGATTTCCATTTTCTTTCGCAAATTGGATGACTACTCTTGAAACTAGCACTGTGTTTGTTTCGTTTGGCGAGATGTATGGGTCGCGGTAGCCTAGTGGTCAAGGTCGTGCACTAGCGGCCGGCGGTTTTCGTTCAGTCGCGGGTTCGATCCTTGGCCGCCAAAGACCCGCCGTGTAGCCGGAGCTGATGCACGTTAAATCTGTTCTGGGCCCAAAGTCCTCCCGTTGGCGTGGTGTGGATGTTAGGAGAGGGGGGTGCTAGCTTTCGTGTCGTCACTTGACCATGGTTCAAAATTACGAGGTCCGTCGCCAATAGCCCTCGTGTTGCTTCAAGTGCGACGTTAATAAAAACTAAACTAAACTAAACTTGGCGAGATGTATATTTATTAATAAAAAGAACATTTTGTGTAATGTGTTTCCAATAAAAAATGCGATTTACTAAAGCCTTCGATGATCATTTCAAAATCAAGGCTTCAAATTACTGGGAAAAGAGGTAACATATGATTCCAAATTCTGCAAATTCCTTCGGGTCAGAAGCATTTGTTTTTACTCCAAATTGTGACCTCTCCCTTTTTTCCTCGAACGTCTAGAATTACATTCACGAACACATGAGCCTTGAATATAACCCAGGCAGTTTGTAGCATTATTTACTCTCTCACACACTTATTGTTTCCCTTATCGCTTTTTATTTCGGAATACCAGTGTTCGGATACCTGTAAAATATTTCGAATGAAAGACGGTAGGAGAATCAGGCATATATATTTCTGGTTTCTTCGTAAAGAAAAAGGTGTGCGTTATACCGAAAATGATTTGGTTCGGTTTTATTAACGTCACACTAGAAGCAACACAAGAGCTATTGGAGACGATCAAGTGACGAGGACGGTACCTGAGCTGGATCCTGCCTCTTCAAACTTCTACATTACGTCAACCGGAGGGCTTGAAAACGCGCTCAGCATCTGCCCCGGCTACATGGCGGGTCTCAAGTGGCATCATGGCTCGAAACTTGTAATTTGATAGTGGTTCAAAAATACGAGATCAATCGCCAATAAAGTTGCTTCTATTGCGTCATTAATAAAACAATCAATCAATAAGTCTTCACCTAATTTATTGAGGAAATTAAAGTAATCCGCAGGGACAACTTTACGTGGTAGGCAAGATAGGCGACTACATATAGAGGCAAAAGCCGCCTGAACTAAAGCGAAAAAAAAAAAAAAAAAAAAAAAAAAAAAACATAACCCACAAAAATCTCCTTTCTTCGCTTATTATTTCCCGTTTGATAATCAAAATCAAAATCTAAGATTGAATGCACGATACACACAGTTCTAAATTTATCAATCACAATAAAATTCCTCACCTGACGTATTGAGGAAGTTATGAGTATTATGTTATCTTACTTGTCGTCGTTTTCATTTGACCATGGCTCAGAGTTACGAGTTTTTTTTTTTTTTGCCAATAACTCAAAAAAGATATCAATTTAAACCAACTGATCACTAAACAAATTCTTTAATTTATTATAAAAAAATACAGTTTAAAAATTGAAACGTTCCAATAATTTTTTGAGAAACAATAAAATTGAAACAATCAAAGAGTAGCATCTACTTTTCAATTTGGAATTTAAAGATGGATATTCTATTAATTACATCTCATAAGTTATTGATTCAAAAACACCCGAATCCTTAAGAGTTGATCAATTGCTCTGGATGCTTCTGTTACTGATATTAAATCCGTAAAGCATATTCAATTTTATCTGAATGCTATAGCGCAGATTATTTTAATTGGATTCATGTTATTTTAATCTGAATAAACATTTTAACTGAATCGATGTGGAAATTAAATTATTATGATAATGTTATACAGTTTAAGTTACATTTAAATTAAATTTAAGAAATTACTCGCATTAAATTAATTTTTTATGCTAAAAATAATACACAATGACAAGTTTCAGTTTTAAAACTTATTCTTCATTCCTAAATCTACACTGATGTTGCCAGATCGCAATTGAAAACTTGCTACTATCTGGACAATTAACCCCGTTTGTTGTCCCCCCCCCCGAAAAAACATATAAAAAAATTATTGAATGAAAATAAACTTCATTTAAAATTTCCACCTGATATTATTTTAAATGAGGATATTCGTAATTTAAATGATTCTCTCCGCGAAAAGAAACAACAACGAGAATTAATATTTGCTTTCATTGGTTCCTTAAGCTTTGTATTTGTTCCAGAGGATCAAAGTTGAGAGAAAGGGAGAGACAGCGCGCCTTATAAAAATCCTTATCCTGATAAGTGATAAATTAAATTATAAGAAACTCTCTCTCTCTCTCTCCCTCTGATACTGTTCGTCAATTAACCTGAGTTACCATGATTAATTATGAAATGGTACACTGAAGTTTGAAGCTGAGTTATTTTCAAGCTACGGATGATATTAGTTCGTGTCGCATTACAAAACAGTAATGAACATCTTAAATTAAAAAATTGCAAGAGATCAGATTTCATAAACACTTTAGTAGCAGCGTAATTATTGCCATCAAATGAGAAAATCTGTCGCAATCAAAGCATCACATTTCTATGCACGTTTGGCACTTATATATTATTTTCTGCAGTGTTTCGAAGGATGATTTTAAAATTTTATAAGAACCTTTCAGAATCTATTTTACTAAAAAAAAATCCCTGATAGGCTTTGTATTCTTTCTAGTATTATATGAACAATGCAAGAATATTCAGCTTGTTTGTACAAATACGTATCACAATTTAATCGATAAATTGACCTATTGATATACAGGACGAGAGGAGATAGAAAATTCATAAGGTTTCAGAGGATCATGTCAGTCTTCCATTATTAATCCCTTTCATTTTTCTTTCATATGTTTCGTAGATAAAAATCATGTGTCTTCATTGTTAACAAGAGTAAAAAAATTGTCAAATAATTGATAACGCTTGAATATATAATATTGTTTAATGATTTGTGTAATGATCAATTACATAAACACGCATGATAAAACATTCATGTCCACGCGTGGTATGCTGTGTATCACATACCTAGATAAATGATTGAATTTTTGTTATGTTTCCCTGAGAAATTTTGTATCGGTATGGCTAAGCCTAGAACTAGGTCCGGGCACACTTATCACTTCAAGCTTACCTTTGTGAAAAATGACGTGTTGCGAAACCTTATGAATCGCGTGTAATTACCATGATACTCTAAAGGTGAATTTACATCACGTTCAACATACTCGCGCAACTTTATCGAGAAGTAAAACTCGCATAGCGCAGCATAGCCCCAAGTTCCGGGGTGTTGACCACATCTACTCAATTCGACGAACCTTACTTCGCAGAACATTTGCATGTAGTCTTAACTGTTGGTGTTCACCGTATTTCAATAATAATAAGCATCGTCTTTTAGTTTAAATAAAACGATTTATTTGACTATGAACACTACACTAGCTTAACTAATACAATATTTAAATTTATTATTTATGTCTCAAATTTGAATATAAATCTATAAAAGGCTATTGTAATGAAGTGAAGAATTTACTATATACTGAATCCTAATATTCCTCAAAATCTCTTGGGGAAGAATTTGATAGAAATTTAGAAAATAAGGAGCCCTCATTTCGATTGTTGCTTCCGTCATCTGAAAATAGATTCAGGTTCTCAAACTCTTCACGTGGGTTGAAAGATTGATGAACGAAGAAATAGTACAGTTATCGTTCTCGTCATGAACGCGATTCGAAATTACGAGAAGTCCGTTACCAGTATTAATTGAAACACATATATCAAGTTCCCGAGATTCGTTCCCCAAAACCATTTGTATAATTCTAGTAATTAAGTTTTGTAAACATGACGAAATGTTACTATAGTCTTGTAATTGCCAGCAAATTGCTGGTTTAAACTAAACTAGTCATTTGCTTGCATTTCCACTTCTCGTTCGTTACTTTTAAATGATATTATTCAAATAATTCTAGAATGCATCATGAAAAATTAGGGAAAGATAAATGATGAAAGAACATTTTTTCCCCAGCACGTGTAGGCATAAAAGAAAATTGTTAACTCCCTCTAATCACGCAAAAGAGATTTAACATCCCCAAAAAAACGTGCCCAGAATAAACGATGATTTAAACGACAATAAGTCTTTTTTCAACCATCCAAAATCCATGTCTATTTACATTTTAACAACCACCCACGTCCTATTAACAGAAAAATTACCAGAAACCGCGCCGAGATTACAATCCCTCCTGGACAATTCTTTTGCAGCAAAGAAATATTAAATAACATTTAACGACGTCATGATATAAGGTAACATATCGCTACGGAGGTGTTACCATCCCAACAGTTATACCCATCCCCAGGTGCTCATAACAGCCCGTGTTCACTTATTAAACACAAGAGTTAGATGAACACAAGCAAAGAGAGCTTAACGCTCTTTTAATAGTGATTGATGCAGGACGTGCTGAGTTTCTTTAATTCCTGCCTTTGCTGGAAATGTAGTTACGTGTTCGAATTAGGCCTCCGCAATGTAAAGCGCTGAGAAAAATAATATTTTCTTTCGCATTCGTCATTTTTCTTGTTGTTGTTATTTTTTTAGAGTGAGTGTTCCACCGTCCTCATGGAAGGCACCGAGAAATTTTTGCGTGTTTAACAAATGTTAAAGTTAGTTTATGGTCGTGAGTTATTGCTTTTGGAAACGGGCATAATTTGTGTGATTTATTTCGAGGGTTTTATATGTACAGTTAAATGGAATAATTAGAGAATGTAAAGAGATGGGGCTTGTTATTATGTTTCGGGTTCTAATGTTTCCGTTTTGGTAATGTAGCAAGTTTGGTTAGTTCCGTCACTTTTAGGAATCGATACTAAATTTTTTAATACCACGCCATGAGGTTTTTAGTTTGTCTTATGTCGTGGCTATATGACTAAGAAAAATAAAAGAAACATTTTTGGAATAAATAGCAAAGTCAATCCTTAACAACCACTGTCTTAATAGTGAATTTCAATCTTGTCTTAAGTAAAGGGTTTTGTGGTTTTCTTTGTTTCATATCTCTCAAAGAAATACCTTTACTTATTTCTTTTTTTAGATACACTGTCAGGTATGTAAAATATTTTCTCGCATTATATTTAAACTGTATTTGTGAGCATTCAATTGACGGTAGTATTTACAAATTCTTAAGTTATAGAGCGCAAAACTTGCCCAATCTTTCTTTTATTAAAAATAAATAATAAAATAATATATCTCTTTAGCACTATGTGTGTGGCGTGCTTCTTTCATTATTTAATTCTACCACCATATTTCAGTCTAATTAAATAGTCAATAACTATAAAACTCCAATTGAAGATACGTAAGATCAGGATAAAACAATTTATTAACAATAAAAGAATATGCAATATAGCTCTCTCTCGAAACTCCTTTCAATCAAACCTAGTTTTTAATCTATTAATAAAAATTTAGCTTACCAAATCGATCGTCCTGATTCGAACTTTTCTCGTTAACAGCCGATTTGTATCTTTGTGCTCTAATTAATAGTCGCTTCAATCTATCAAACTGTCGTTATCCTCTTTCTCCCTTTTCTTTTCTTTCAATTCTATTTCACTTACATATCACTGTCTCTAATTCAATGCACTGCACTCCTTATCTTCCTCCAATTTACTTAATCCAGTTTCATTTTCGTTGGGAAGAAATTATAATTTTATGCAATTAAAATTACCAAAAAGCCCCCGAGGTTAATGTAGTTAAAATCATAAAATCCTTAGGGATGAATAGTTCTGCGTCCCTAAGGATTTTATGATTTTCGACCATGATAGTTTTGAATATACTTGAATACTCATATCCTACGGTCGTCAAAAAATGGGGGACACCCTTAAAAACTTTCCTCACTACAGAAGGACAAAACTGGTATGTATTGACGCTAAGTCTAGCTTCGTGTCTGGTGAGAAAAGATTCTCTGAATTTTCTCTAGATTCCAACATATTTCATGTTTCATACAGTTAACTAGGTCGTATTTTAGGCGAATATTGGTATTTTATTTTATTTGATTTTTAAACAATTCATTTGCTTTTCTAAAAAAATTTCAGGCAAATGAGTATTGATTCTTGTTCTTATTTATTGTTCGTTATTGTTTTTGTATTTTGTAAGTTTTTACAACCCTTTATAGCAGCAGCGTACAAAGTTTTCCAAAGTTTGAAAATCGCTTTCCTAAGTTAGGAAACAGGTAAACAGGTGTTAGTTCTTCTGAGCTATGGTTCCCTGGGAAAGCAGAGTCGTTATCTAGCGGCCACAATATTGCGGTGGATGGCGTCAATAATCTCTCTAGTCATGTCTACCCTAAGAAACCATAGCTTACCATATGATTAACGTTCCGCTCGCATTCACAACGCTCTTTAGGAAGCCACGCCATCTGGTTTACAGAGACAACGTATTAGTGACGTCAACCATCGCAATATCGCAGCCGCTAGAAGACCACTCCACCTTCCTAGGAAACTATAGCTCAACGATGGTAGGATGAAACAGAAATTCTCGCACACAATTGCGTTCTCCTCGTTCAGTATATAGAGTTTGGAATTTAAAATAAATTCTCAGAGTGTGTTTTACAAATATTTCATCGAGAGTCAATTTATTAAGCTCTACATTCTCTCTGGTATCTTTCAGTATCTGTGTTAATGTATCAAAGGAACTAAATGATGAGGCTAATGGATTATATATTAAGGAACTAAATAACATAGTTTATAAATTTCTAAAACTAATTTTCTCTTTAATAATGTCATTTTTGTTTAGCGTGCCCTTTTCTCATCATCAAATAATCTAAAGTTTCATATTTCTAAACTTCTGCTTCAGAGTTTTTGAATAACGATGGTTGATAAATAATTTTTTTTTTAATGTTGACTGAGTACCACAAGCTTTTGATGAAATATAAAAATTGTTTCCTGAAAGCTCTCTTTTCAAAAAGGTTTTCACCAGTTTAGTTTAGTTTTTATTAACGTCGTACTAGAAGCAACACGAGGGCTATTGGTGACGGACCTCGTAATTTTGAACCACGGTCAAGTGACGAGGACAACACCTGAGCTCGCACCCCCCTCTCCTAACATCCACACCACGCCAACGGGAGGACTTTGGGCCCAGAACAGATTTAACGTGCATCAGCTCCGGCTACACGGCGGGTCTTTGGCGGCCAAGGATCAAACCCGCGACTGAACGAAAACCGCCAGCCGCTAGTCCACGACCTTGACCACTAGGCTACCGTGGTCAACAAGGTTTTCACCAATTGGTACATAAATATTTTCCGATTCTAAGCTTCTTTTTTTAAAAAAAAAATCGAAAAAGTAATATGACAAAAAATATGAATTGTCAAAAACAGTTAAGATAAACAAAAAAGCGAATATTTAGGCTCCAATATATAAAACTTGATTATACAATTACATTTAAAAAAGTACTCTAGAATTCTGATTACAAGAAAGTAAATACTTTAAGATTTTCCTTTTCGTGTAGCAGTAGTTTATTGAATTGTAACACATGATTTATCTTCATCTTTTATTTTGGATTGTTCGTCAATCACGTGACATCTAATATAACGAATATTCAATCTGGCATGATGACACTAAACGCTCATAAAATCGTTATTACTGTACAGTACTGTAGATCTTCATACACATAAACATATATATCAAAATGTTAAAAATCCCTTAAAATAAATTAAATCTTAAAATGCTTTAAACTTTATAATTTTTAATTTTGCTGTTAAAAATAAAGAGAGCGTTTTGATGATTCTACAGAGATACACTATTTAAGAGAATTTGAAAAATAGAACGTTTAAAAATTGAATTGTTAAATTGTGAACAAACATGGCACGACATAGAGAAAGATATCTGCATTTACGTTCTGATTTCATATAGTCTGTTTTTCGTCTTAATACCAATTTCTAAAACCGAGTATGTGAAATTTGGTAATAGTGGAAGTAAAAGTGGTAAAATAAAAGTGGCAACAATAGCAATTAAATTAAAGTGGAAGTAATAATATAATAGTTTTCATCAAGAAAAGCAAATGTTTAAATTCTCATACAAAGAAATTGTTCGGGAAACAAGTATTTCCGAAATACGAGGGTCGTTCATTAATTCCTTAGAAAATCCGAGAAAAGGCGCTCGTAGCGTCGAAAATGGTTTGTTTTTAGTAAGCATCTAGACTCACTAGACAAAAATATATCGGTCCCAATCTGCAGACACAGGGGACTTTTGCCCGACATAGTCGAAGGATAAAGAAAGCTGTCTTAGTTACAGTTCAAGGCAAATATGAAAATACAGTAACGTGAAAAATAAACCGATATGCTAAGCAAGAGAATGTGATCTATGGTTAGTGCATAAAAATGAAGAAATTGAAAAAACTTTCTTCAAACATTGAACTCTTAATCGTTAAACTTCATCAATCCAGAAACTGGCATTTACCCGCATTACGCAGGAAATTGTGGAGATCAACAAAATGTCAGGATAAAAGCATAGAAACCGTGTCGTTTCCTCTTCAATCATATTATAATTAGTTAATTTACTTGGTGAAGAAGAAGTAAAAGGAAACAAAGGCAAATCTGTTGAGATGAAACTTATACCCGGTACAGAAGCCTGCTAAAACAAATTTCTGAAGAAAAATAATTGAACCTGAAACTACATAAGTACTAACATGTATGCACATCTTAAATAATTTTTGTTTCATAAATCATTCTCTTCTCCCGCAAAAAAGTGGCGACAATGGTAGTGGAATGGTCATGGTTGCGAGTTAATAGCAGTGTTGTTTCCATGGGTGTGAAATCCTTGATAAAACTAAAAACCCATCAAGGAACGGGGGTGATGTAAGTTGAATGTGTCGAGGCTCCGTGTTTTCACATTGGTGTGGTGTAGAAGTTTGAAAATTGGGGTTCCAGCTCAGGTATCGACCTCGTCACCTGACTGTAGTTCAAAGTTATGATGTCCGTTTCTAATAACCCTCGTGGCGCTTCTTAATGTGATGCTAATAAATAATTAATCCATCAAACCAGCAAACAAGTCGCCCAAATTTCCCCCACATGGTTACTACTGCATAGTTTTTTCAGATATTAATTTAAAATCATCGCTTTCAAAATGCGAATTCGAAATCAAGGTTGTAAATTTATACGAATAGATACGGACGCCAAATGAAAGTCACTCTACACTTCTTATAATAAAGAAAAAGATGTAATAAATAATTCTTGGAAAATTATCTATCTTTTGCATCAGCTCTACGATATTTCTTGTGGCCGCGGTAACCTAGAGGTTATGTTCACAAACTCCTGGCCGGCATTATATTCGTCGAGTCATGGGCTCGAGCCTAGGTGCCACTGAAAACCCGCATCGAAGCCGGGCTGATGCACTTTAAATCAGTCTAAGTGTCAAATCCTCTCGTTGGCGTGGTGCGGAAATATGGAGAGGGAGGTGCCAGCTCAGTTGTCGTCCTTGTCACTTGACCGAGGTTCAAAATTACAAGATCAGTCCATAAATAGCTCTCCTGTTGCTTCCAAAAGCGACGTTAATAAATAATTAATCTTTTTGATATTTCTAATAATATAATAAAATGCAGTCACAGGACGAAACATAACCTAAAAATCAATATTTCACTTCTATCTTGAAATTGAAGAAATTAATTCTAAACCTATAAGAAATAAAATATGGTTTCATTGCCAGATACATATTTCGAAAAAAATGCATAGGAAATAATATATGCATTCAAATTATGTCATCTGCAGACAATATTCTTATTGCTACATTAAAGACCTGATTAGATTTTCAAAAAGCAGACGATCAGTACAAAATGTCTGAAATTAAAATTATAAAGTCAAATACAGAAGATTACCCTTAACTTTTTATTAGATTTTTATTTCAATCCATTAAAAGCTCAATAGAGTTATATATTATATTAAAAATGAAACTTTTCATATTTTTTAATTACTAGAACAAACTATCATGCACTTCAGTAGGTTGGATTTAACACTTTCCATGTTTTATAATCAGCACAAATTTCAACACCCAAAATGCAACAATTATTTCAATAATTATAAAAGGCAGACAATCATCAATTCGAAAGTCTTTTTTTTTCAGTTAAAAGCAAACTTTAAGAGATACCACATCATTACTCGCTTCTTACGTAGGATTTAAAATAATATCGCGACCCCCCAGGGACTTTTCGATAAGTGATTACTTTTTCTTGCCTTATTTATCGCTTCTGTAGTTTCATTTATTTTGACAAACGTAAAAGAGTTTGGACAGCATTTTAAAAAATCGATGACACCGAGGCTCTTTGCAGTTTTTTCCCGAGTTCTATGATTTATTCCTGCTTTTAATCTCTTTAGTTGGTAAGTTTCCTTAAATCCGAAGAGCTTTTAAAAAGTAATATATGTTTAAAGGCTCACGGGCATTATGAAAGCGATTTATAAAAGGATTAGGAACAAAATTTTCGAAACTAGGAGGGTGGGAACTACTTAAGAAAAGTATTTTAAGAAGATGATAAAAATAAAACTATATAAAATTAGGAATAATAAAAAGAGGAGAATCTTAAAATATAAGTACGAAAATAGTTTTAAATTCTTCCTAATAAGTCAAATGTGTACAATAAAAAACGCGGGTAAAATGAGTTACGTTAAAAATAGTTAATATTTGTTAAAACAAAGATTATATATTTTTCTCGAATTATTCTTTAACAATAATATTTGTATTAATGTTTACAAATATGATCAAGATAAGGAAATGTGAAATCGGGCCTTTTAATGTATGGTTTTTAATTTTTTCTCAAGAGTAGATTTATAATTCATTTCAAATTATCTTTATAGAGTTCAACCAAGTAATTGTGCTCCCAAAAGCCAAGTTGTATCTTTCGTTTTGGTTAGAAACATGCAATACCGAGACAAATTTTCGAGAATTCTATTCAACGATATTGTTTTCTCTTCAATGCCCCTCTGGGGGCTTACCTTCTTTAGATACGTAGGTGAATCATGACTCTGACGTAGCCTAGTAATCTCTCTCTCTCTCTTTCATGGTTTTTACTTGTCTTGGTCAACACAGGTGACGCATCCCCAGGATATCCTAGCGATTCTTTCTCTATATTTTAGACCCATCTTTCTTGCCAACCATCGTTTATCTTTCTTTTCTGTCTAGAAAGCCGCGGTAGCCTAGTGGTAATGTTTGCAGACTTGCGGCCGGTGGTTTTCATCGAGTCGTGGATTCGAGGGTTTGATGTCACTGAAGACCCGCCAAGTTACCGGAACTGATGCGTGTTAAATCTGTCGAGGCTCAAAGTCTTCTGATTGGTTTGGTGCGTAAGTTTGGAGAGGTAGGTGCCCGCTCAGTTGTCGTCGTCGTCAAAATTACGAGGTCCGTCGCCAATAGCCCTGGTGTTACTTCTAGTGCGACGTTAATTAAACAAACCTTTTTCTGTCCAGATTACAGTTGAAGCAATTGTTTGGAGTAGCTTAGTCGTATTTGGCCCTTTGAACCATAAGCCCTAGTCGTTCACAGTCATTCATTCTTTTTTATGCAGATATTATTTTTAAAATACTATGATAATATCGTAACATTCCATTTGTAAGAAATATTAAGCCTTTTATTTTAAAATAAAGGCAAGAATATAAATTATTGGTATTACTAATTTATATGTTACAAAACTTATTAAATATTGATTTATTGTGCCAAAAGTATTTAAAATGGTATTTTTCAGTTGTAGAAACAATTTAAAACAATTTGTACAAATATTTTGAATTGAATAAATTTTATTAAATTTAAAAACTTAAATTTTAATTTTACGAAATATATAAAATAATCATAGATCTATCCCAGATTGAATTGGCTATTAAACATTTAAGTTATTGAAACATTTTGAAAATGTTCTAAATAAATTTAAAACTCTAATGGTCATACTGAATCTAATGAGTCTCTGAAAAATATACAGTGGCTCCCAAAATTGAATATACACCTTCCGTTTTTCCAACATCAAAAATATAAAAAAGTAATACTGAACATTTATATAAAATTAATATATATCTAAGTGATAGAATACATTTTAAGAAATGTACTAGACGGGGAAACAAGTATGTGAAAGCCGTTTAATAAATTAATTATATAATTTTTAAGTAGAAACTACAACATATTATGCTAAAAATTGAACATATACCTGGAATAACTTTTAAATGAAAACTTAGAAAAAACATGATAATATTTGGTTGCACATCCTTTCGAATCGGCGTGGCATCGATTTAACCAGATTTTAGGTTGTTTCACTTGTAATTTAAATTCTTCTTTTAAAACAGTTCTTAAATGTCTTTACTCGTGATATGGTGCTTTTGGACCAATTTTTCCAATTGTGATCATAAATTTTTAATTATGTTGTGATCAGATGATTGTGGTGGAGTGTGCAACTGCTTTCTACAGTTGTACAACAGCCACAATTGAACAATTTTGGCTGCTTGCTTAGGATCATTATTGTGTTGAAAAGTGAAACTCTATCCTAAATTTTTAGCACTTTGCTTTAAATTATTTTTAAGAATGTTCAAGTACTGAATGTTCTTCCCACACCTTTGGCTGATATACAGCCCCATAGGAGTACAGAACTACCCCCATACTTGCTAATAGGAATAGTGTTTTTAGGAAGCAACTCACTGTCAGGCTTCCGCCAAATATAGCATCACCTATCACTTCCCAAAAAACATTAGATTTAATAATCACTAATATAACTTGATCCAGAAGCCTGGAGAACTTGAAATATAATTTTCAGCAAATGAAAGCCTTTTCTCCCGGTTTCACTTAGAAATGAAAGGTTTTCTTCTGGCCACACGACCATTATATCCTTCTTTCCTGAGTATTCTTATAATTGTTTCTGCAGAAATGGGTCTTTGAATCGTGGGAAAAGTGGTTGCAGCAATTTTTGGAGCATTCACCTTTGGAGTTTCGATCACTTTTCGTAGGACCCTCCTACTTGTTCTGTCATCCAGGTTCTCCTTTCGTCCTATTCCGGGAATATTTTTAACGTGTTCCAACTCTTTTTACTTTTTGATGATTTTTGAAAACATCCTTGACTTCGTAGAACTACTTTTACATTTTTTCTAAGAGATTTAACATCTTCAGCCATTTTAACGACCAGCTCTCTAATTTGAGCAGCAGTTTCCGTTTTAAAACCCCATAATGAAAATTAAAAATTAGTAATTCAACAAGAAACTTATACATAAGGATTTAAATCCAATGTCAGTATCAAACGCAAAAACTTTAGTAAAATAGTGGTAGCTAATTTATCAGGTTGTGGCCACTTTCTGCAGAGTGTACACTTCATTTTGTGACATCAATTCGCGTCATTGAGTCAGGGAATGCAAATAATTTTATTATTATATTAACTTCATGCTTATTTTTTAAATAAATATCTTACTTAAGAAGTGATTTATTATTCCCTATTTAAAAAAACCTTTACTTAAAACTTTTTACCATATGTTTGTATTTTTAAAGTAAAGATAGAGAGGTGTATACTCAATTTTGGAAACCACTGTGTATGCACTCACAATCCTAAAATTTCTATTCTCAGTAAAAATATTTTCTATACACTCATTTCAAGAATTTGAACTGTGTGCGCGAGCAGTTTATTCCTATTTTACCAGATAACATTATGTAACTCATTCTAGAACAGTAGTCTCTGAAAAAATATGCAATCAGACAACTTCTAGAAGAAGCAGAAGTGGCCGCCCAGGAAAGAAACGTTAGGTAGTATTTTAGAAGCCAGAAACGTCTGAATGTGGTTATCTGCATTACTGAGCGCGTGTGGTCTACTAACTAATAAAGAAATTCATTTACACTTTTTACAGTCTTCACGAAACTTTGTAATCAATTTTTTTTTCGGTATAACAAATTTCCCCCTATCAAAAATTCTGAATTGTCTATCAAATTAAATTTCCCTATATCATTGCATATATGCCTCAAAAGGAGGAATATCACTTATCTCGATAAAAAAAAAAAAAAAAAAAAAAAAAACCTCACTGATCCAATTGCAAACTACTGCATTTGTATCAGCGTACTGTGCGTGTGTGATACTTTTTTCATAATAGTTTTTACATTTTAAAATCTCTATGAACTTTATTTTTCTTTATGTTTTAAAAACTATTAAATCATTTTTTTACCCCAAAGTCATAGTTGCATTGCAGTGTTTTATTAAATGTCACTTTTTGAATTAGTTTTATTCTAATTAGCATACTAAAACAATAATTTCTTTAAAAGAAGCACTTTGGTACGAATTGTTTTTATACACTCTCAGATAAAAAAAAAAGTTTTATTGAATCTTGTTTAGCATTTCAACTGGTCAGGACATTTAGCCTCGCAGCGAATGACTTTAACTGCATTGTCATTCGCATGATATGTTCATCCAATTTAAAATTGAATGTGGATTAGTATGATTTTCAAATATTCTAAATTCATTTAATCTATAAATATTCGTAAGCCATGAAGAGTGTACTTAGGTCCAAATAAGCCTTTAAGATTTTTTTTTAAAAATCCTCAATCCATGGTAAATCTTAGATAAGTCATGATTGTATGAAGTAATAAACCAGAAGAAAAGAAATTATCACAATAAAGCAATATAATTAATCCCATATAATTAAACATTCGTCTGATAGACTACTGACTCTGTCAGCTTTTTGAATTCGATATGTTGCCACTGCTCTCACTCCACCTCACTTACGGTTAAGGCGATATTTTTTTCAAATTTAAAATCAGGACCCTTATTGGAAAAAAGATTTTAATTAAAACTAATAAAAAATTTGTTATAAATGGTTTGGTGTATGTATTAAGCGAAATGAAATAAAATTAAAATATATAAAATACTGATAAAGCATTCGAAATAAAAAAAAATCCTACCGAAAAAAGGTTAAATACTTTAACATCACACATACACTTACACTTTTTTTTAAAAAAAATTTCTAATATTTTTGAAAAAAATGAATTGATTTTGTGACGTTGGGTTATTCACGGTTTTCTCTTCACTAACCTTGGGGACTTTTAATTAAGATTGATTACTTTTGCTAAACAACCTTTGCCCAACCAAAAATGAAACGTGAATATGTAAATCGAAAGCAGTTAGAAATGAAGTGACGCAAGAGAGTTAGGAAATATATAAACTCAGATTGAGAGTCGCGATAGAGAGGTTGAGTGATTCTAGTGTTCGGTAATCGTTCCAGAATCTGAGTTGAAGTAGGAGCCGGGAATTATGAGTTATCGGCTGGTTAATGCATGCTAGAAGTCAAGATAGCCTCAGTGTGATCTTAGCTGTAAAAGTCAGTTAGTTTATTACTGGTAGATCGAGTTAATATAGTTAAGGCCTTGTCCGGGAGAGCATTTATAATTGTTTTATTAGCAATCAACTTATAAATATTGTGTGTATTGGTATAACGTCTCCTTGATTGACTTATTGACCTTTAGTGTTAATTCATTGAGTTTAGCTATGGCACAAGAGGCAAACAGGAATAGTTTGCCGTCGCAATTTTAGTAACACTCTATTTTGTTGGAGGTTTTTATAAAGTTCCGTAAAAGTAAAGTTTAAATTATATTTCATCATTAGCCTGCACCTTAAGTTTCAATACGTATTTTAGTTTTATCACTGGTCCACAAGAGTAGGTCATTTAACTAAAAACATGTTCCGTAACTGCTTTAGTTTTTGGAGAACACATGCAAAATTCTATTAATTTACGAATATTTTTTATAGGAAGCATTTTTTTTTTTTTTGAAAACTGTAAATATTTTATTCCATTTTTCTGTTTCACAATGTTTCAGATTTTTTTCTCCTATAGTTTCTTCTGTAATGTAAATGGTTTAAGATGGCTTTTTCAAAAATCGAATATCTCGCATTGTGATAAACTCATTTGTTTTTGTCTTCCCAAATTAGTACACATTTGTGGACTGATTGCATTTTACGATTAGACAAGACAAGACTAAAAATATATACTGCACTGATAAAATCTGTGCGAATGATCTCCTTAAATATGGTATGTATTTGTATGATAAATTTGAAGCCAGAGATTGTGATTGTTATTATTAACGTAGCACTGGAAGCAATACGAAGTCTGTTGGCAACGGACCTCGTAAATTTGAACCTCGATCAAACCTCGGTGACGAGGTCAATAACCTGAGTTGGCACTTCCTTCTCCAAACTTTCACACAATGCCAATGAAGAATTTTTGAGCCTCGACAGCTTCAATTCCGGTTTTACGATGGGTCTTTAGTAGCATCAGGACATGAACCCACGACTCGACGAAAACCACAAGCCGCGAGTATGCGATCATGTCCACTAAGCTACAGCAGCCTCTAAAGGTCAGAGAAAGTTTGCTCAAGGAATAGAGAGTATATAGCATTACTGTTTACTTAATACTTCTAAACTATTATTTCTATGTACTTCTGAAAATATAAATTTTAAAAATAAAACTGCAGTTTTAAGCAATTAAAACAATTTTTTAAAAAAATTACCATCATACAATATAACTGATAACAACGTTATATGCAAACTATTTACTACCTAATATTACAGTTACAATTATGGTGTGCATATGAAAATTATTTATTATGATGAGCTCATCGTTTCCTGGGTTTTACACAAATTGAAGAGATTACTTTTGGGGATAGTAGATTTCGAAATTTCACACAGGGAGACAGTGATTTTCTCTTATTTTAATTCAAGGCGAATTGTGCAAAATTTTTCCCAAGTTCAAATAAAACTGAAGAGAGAGAGAGAGAGAGAGAGATTATGTATCAAAATATATACAAATTAATTATTTTCAATTAATTTTAATAAAATATTTTTAATCACTCATGTTTTCAATATTCTCATTGGAGGTTTATGCTCATTATTTATTTAAATTTTTAGATATGAATAAATACTTAACGTATTATCTGCGGTTTTTTTTTCTACTGTTTCTTCTTCAAATATATTCTCTAGGATTTGTAGACACTCGGGTGATTTAAAAAAAAATTGAAACCAGTAACTTTCCTATTGTTTTGATGATTATGTGAACAAAATTTCGTCAAGTTCGGAAAAAAACTGTAGATTTTTATGAATTGCGCACAAACAAACACTTTTATTTATATACGTATGCAAATTGGTCTCAAAACTAAACATTTATTGCACAATACTGAAAACAAAATATTTGTCACGCAATATTTATATTACATAGTATTGTAATCAAGTTTTTTGTATACAATACAGTGCTAAATCAACAAGTCAACTAGATTTTTTAAAAAGTAAGTGATGGTGAAGTTTAATGGCATACGAGCCAGATATGGTAATACTGCGCCAAGTATGGTATAACTGTGACGTAGATATTTGAGAAAACTGAAAAAAGTTAAAAGTTAATAAGCAAGGAGGGTCGAAATTTGGGAAGGATCTCAAGTGTTTCCCGCGGTTTGAGTCACCAGTGTTTACCAAAGACAATAAACTCCACGGGAAAGGAAAAAGATCACTTGGGTGCCTCGGGTTAGTGATGCTCGTTCCTCCTTAAAAAAGGTAAACCTCCGTGAGGACATTTAAAAAAAAAACACATCATTCTTTCGTTTTGCAATAACATAAAATTAAAAAAGTAAACATTGTAACAAAATTAATGATATATTCTCGCCTCAGTTTATTTAAAGAGAAGCACTGGAAAGAAGCTTATTTATTTTAAACTCTGCTAAGAATATTTCATTTATTTTTTGATGAAAAAGGAGCCAGGTTCTTAATGTTTTTCAAAAGAACAAAAGAAAGTAAAAGCAATCGGACTATTTTTTATTCCAAGTTAATCCACCAAATACAAGAAAAATGAAGCCAAACTACAGCTTTCTCCAGCTGAAACCATAGTAATGGCATACGTATGTCTTGGTTGTGCACTCAATGCCAATTAGCCATTGTAATCCGGCGGCGGAAAAAAAAATAAGCATGGGTGTATTCTCATGCTGCCACCGCAGTAGGAACTTCGTTGAGTTAATCTTGTGATGCGTTGACAATAGGTTCCCTAATCTTGCTTCGGTTTTCTTTCTTACTTTTTTTTGCGCGGTCTGGAGTTACTAAATGTGCCAAATTAGCAGCACCGAGGAAAGTTTTTGAAGAAAGATTTAGGATTATATGGCTTGTGCTGAATCGTAAAGTAAGAAAAACAGTAAATCTTCCTTTCTCAATATCTCTTTTGCTGTTTTTTTTTTTGTCTGTGTTTGTTCTTTGATTTGGTTTCGGTGTGTAAGGTTTCGTTGATTTGTGTTTGTTTTAGTGAAATTAGCCGCGTGCACTGTTTTTTCTCTAGTTTTCCGAGATGTATTGTGGCGATAAAATTCGCGTGAGTGCATTGATTAAGGATTATTATTCAAAGCGACGTAAGGTTTTACTTTCGCGGGGCTTTCATCGGTTTAAGTAACTGTTAATAATATGGTGGCAGAGTAAAAAGTAGAGATCAAATTACTGCGTTTTTGTACGAAATTTCCGGCTTTTATTGCTTTTATAAAGTCTGCCAGATGTGTCTGACACTTCTTTTAACGCTATTTTGAACGCTATTTCTTAACAATATTTTAAAACAATTATTTCCTATTAAACAGTTTGCATAATACACAGGGAAAGGAAATTTATAACTCTACAATTTTCGAATGTTCTTCGAATCTTATTGTAAAAATTCACTCTAGGGTCGATTCCGGGATATTGTGAGCTCTTTGTTAACGTGAACCTTCTGCCATTTCGCGTATCACAGGTCCACTACAAACGCCAGACTCTTAAAACAAACCCTTGAAAATTCAGAACCGTAGAGGATAATATATTAAGAAAAATTGTGCCTAATCACAATGATTGTTTCCCTCAAAATCACCATCAAGTGCTAAGAAATTTCAATGTTTAAACAAAATTGAATATAGTTAATCTTAAGTTACAGTGAACATTTTGTTGGATCCGTAGACCATAATAGGGTTTGACTGCATATCATAAAAAAATTTGATTTAATTTTCTTTTAAAAATTATACATTCTATTAATTTATTACAATTCAATAAATATAATTACATTTTCCATCGCTTATTTTAATGTATAAGCTCATTTTTTTATCAATAATATAGATTGGAATATGAACTTTATAATAAATCCGCACTACCAGCTATTTTGAATTCGTAAGCGCAGTGTTTTTTTCAGTAAAATTTCTATTTACCTTCTCCAATTTGATCTGTTGTATTTTTAAATACAGTAAAATTCACTTAAAAGTGTAAAAAAAGGAAGGAGTTTTTTTCTGATTGAATTGTCTTCTAATTTAAAAAAAAAAGCTTTCTTGAAACGTTGTTTGGAAATCTAAAATTCGATAAGCGAATCCCTAAGAATGAAACAAAATTTTACGAAAAAGATACGACGAGGAAGAATTTTTTCTTGTTTTGTATTCTTTAATGTGCACTTTATTTTCGAAGGAATAAATAGTCTGTATTTTTGAGTTGAAAATGTGAAGGAAATCACATCACATGGTTACCATAGTAACACATTTAAGAACCCAAATA
Source organism: Nephila pilipes (assembly GCA_019974015.1). NCBI lineage: Eukaryota > Metazoa > Arthropoda > Arachnida > Araneae > Nephilidae > Nephila > Nephila pilipes. The sequence goes on along the minus strand of BMAW01001293.1, from coordinate 663,917 downwards.
AAAACTTTTGCAGTACCAAATGCAAACGGGAAGAAATTTCAGAATAAATCTGAACAGCCTGCCACATCACAATTTCTGCTTTCGATGAATCCGCTGTCATGGAAATGCATGCAGAAACTATTGGATATGAGTTTGATTATTTTATTTAATAAATACGTGAACCCACGCTGGCGATGAAAAATATATCTAGTTTTGATTAAATAGACATGAGCAATAAGTTTAGCTCATTTAGATATTTTATAAAAATTTTGATTTCCAACAAATAGTACATAAAAATAATTGGTATTACTTCAGTTAAATGACATTATACTTGAACATTTGAAATAGCATTGAGTGGTGATGGTGAAGTTTAATGATACAAGAGCCATATATAATCTGCCTCGAACAGAGTGTAACTGTGATCTGAACATACATTTAAAAAATATCAAGATATTTTTGGAAGCAGATATTCTGGTGCCGTTTGAATGTGAATGCACATTAGTATTTCTCTCGAATATTCCCTTTCTTTAAAATAATTTTCATCGGAGATATTTGAATTTTTGTTTTATAAAAGGATTAGACTTTATGATTAGCGTCAATGTTTTGAATTGAAGTGAAGGCTCCTATTTACCCGCCCTTTTTGATTTTGTCAAGCGTAATGATAATCTACGGAACTTTAACATCTTAATAATTTGAATAAAAATTAAATTGCATTAATCAAGATAATGTTTTCACACCATCCATACATAAACGTATCTTGCTTTTCATAATCAATATGATAATGAATAGTAAAGTATGCTTCAAATATTTTAATATAATAATTCCCAGTTGAAAAAAGTTTTAAAACTAGTTATTCCTACCTTCTGCCTTTTAATGTTCGATTTATGTGTCAAGGTGCATTTTTTGTCACATATGAATTATGAAGTATTAACTTTTGATTATAGACAAATTAAATCCTAGAAATAGAATGCTTCAAAACTATTGTAGAGATAGATGCATGCCTTCTTGAATAAATAGCATTTTAATTTGCCCTGTTGCATTTATTAATATTAGAAGGGCTTAAAACGACTTCTGAATTCTAAAAATGTCAAATTCAGTGATGCATTTTTCTAGCTCCAATTTAAAAAAAAAATAATGAAATTAATCTTGTCGATAGGCCTAAAACTTGAATGCAATATAACTGATTGAATACTGGGATATCTTTGGTTTTTTCGTATTGACTTCTGATGATCCGTTTAGAAAGAAGTTTTCTTTCTCTTTAGAATCTTCAATTGACATGTTACCATTGAGTTCCATTTATGTAAATACTTATATTCAGTCAAAAGATCGACACTAAAAAGATGTATTATAAAATAAAAAACCAACTAGAATCATGTGCGTGATTTTGATTTTTTTTTCATGATAAAATTGATCTATTTTATTAAAAAAAATGAATGTTAATATAACAGCCTGTATTCAGTCTCTAAAAGGAAATATTCACAAATATACTCATAATTAAGAAGAAAAAAAAAGCAGGAAAAAATTGCCATTGAGTATTCATAAGAACAATTTTTCAATTGGACAGATTTTTCGTCATATGTTTAAGCATTTTGTTTCAAAAGTACATATATAATGGTTGCATTTGATTAGAAATTACTTTTCTTTCATGTAATTTTATTCACATATTATTAGGGTTCAAATTTTACAACTCCGAAAACCGCAATTCTTTAAAATTACATTTCTACTGTACAAAAAATCACAATAAATTATTAAGACTCTTCAAGATTTGTAGAAAAAATTTGTTCACAACAGGCGATGTTTGAGAGTGTCTTTTCAGAAATGAATTATCAATAGTAAAGATTAGTGTACTCTCCTATTGACTTTTTCCCTTTCAAAGAAAAGCGAACCCTTCGACCACTGGCACTCGAGCAAATATTCCAGTGGCTAGATTGGTCAAATTCAAAATCACCGGAAAAGTTTTTATTTTTGCGTTTAAATGCACAGAATATAAAATTTTATTATTGCAACTTTATTTCAGTTTAAAATCTCCCAAGTTGACTGGTATATATAAATTTT
>BMAW01001293.1:579659-661858 GCA_019974015.1 Nephila pilipes | reverse complement strand
TTATTTTTCCAAAACTATTTAAATTTTTAACTTCTCTACATAAATCTTAATTTTGGGGTAAATTTTATAATAACTTAAAATTTACTCTATCAATCAGAACTTAGTAAGTAAAATTTAAAGGTTTTAGAAAATCAAAATTAATTTGCAGCAAAGTAAAGAGATCAAGTCACAACAGGAAATTATCAACGTCTTGAAGACTACCAGGGAAAATTCTTGATAAATTCCAACTGCACCAGCAATGGCTTCATGACTCCGAGTCCTTATTATGGAACACATTGTGCTAAACCCAAGGTGAAGTTATAAGTTCTTTAATAAAAACAAATCAAAAATCAAGCTTAGGATAAAGAGTAAAAAGAAATGTAATAGAATCATGTGAACGGAGTAAATTTAATGTCTTTTAAGAAATAAAAGATATTTGGTTAGGGATTCGTGGCCGCGGTGGCCTAGTGATCATAACTTCGGTTTCGTGGCCGGCGGTTTTCGTTCAGTCGCGGGTTCGATCCTTGGCCGCTAAAGACCCCCGTGTAGCCGAGGGCCGCGGTAGCCTAGTGGTTAAGGTCGTGGACTCGTGACCGACGCTTTTCGTTCAGTTGTTGGTTCGAGCCTTGGCCTCTAAAGACCCGCCGTGTAGCCGGGGTTGATGCATGTTAAATCTGTCGGAGCCAAAAGTCTTCCCGATGGCGTGGTGTGGATGTTAGGAGAGGGGGGTGCCAGCTCAGGTGTCGTCCTCGTCACTTGAACGTGGTTCAAAATTACGAGGTCCGTTGCCAATAGCCCCCGTGTTACTTCTAGTGCGACGTTAATAAAAAAACTAACTTGGTTTGAGATTCCCCCAACCAAGTCAATTAAAGATAATATATAAAATTTAAAATATGTTAAAAGAGAACAAAGTTAGAAGCAGAGCATTTTGTCAAAATATTAAATCACTCATTAGCAGTTTAAATGCATGTTAAAAAAATTATAAAAACTCGAAGAGTTATGAATACTTTCAAAAAATGTATGAAAACATTTGCTCTGAGTTACGAGGGATAGCACCTAAATAGATACTGATCTAATAGATGCTACACACCCATCCACTCAGAACCCTGGAGAGAGTCTCAAATTGGCCATTAACATTTCACGAAACTTATCGCTATCATCGAAATTTTGCATTTATGTGTTTCGAAACGACTGCAGTAGCAGAGTGGTCATGTCGCGAATTCGTGGCTGTGTTTCATTCGATTCGTGAGTACATGTTCTGATTCCACTAGAGATCCAGTGAGTAGAGGACTGATGCACGTTAAATCTGTCGGGATTTTGAATCCTCTCGTAGTCGTGGCATGGAAATATGAAAGGGACCAGCTCACGTGGTGTCCTTGCCACTTGACCATGGTTCAAAATCACAAAGACCCTAATGGTGACCGGGAATGACAGAATAGTACCACTGTAGCTCATGCATGTCATAAAAGGCGACTAAAATGGGTACCCAGCGTCTGGGGGTATAGCCGGGCACCCTGCCCCTGGAGATCATATCAGGGGATCTCATGCACTTTCCTTCTTTTGGTAAGTACGGGCATCATGACCCCGAGGCACCCTAGTGATATTTTTCTTTCCTATGGGGTTTACTGTCTTTGGTAAACATGGGCGTCGCACCCACGGGTTACCCTAGCGATCCTTCTCTATTTTCGACCTTCCTTCTTGTCTACAAATTTTGTCTTTTTCAATTATTTCACGTCCAGAAATTTTACGTCCGTCTTTTTTTCCCCCAATTATTTCACGTCTTTTTTTTTTTTTTTTTTTCCAATTATTTTTGTCCACTAAATCTTGTTTGGCGCAGCATAGTTACATCTAGCTCCTGCACCAATAAACTTCACATTCACTCACTCGCCCAAAATCACGAAGTCCTTCGCCAATAGCCCTCGTCGATCTTCAAAATGCGACGTTGATGCAAAATATCAAATGAAACTTTTACTGTAACTGTTCAAGTATAATGTAAACAATACTTCTTTTAAAAAATTTAGTTTGCGAAAGTATTTCTATCATTATTTCACTCTACAGCTATCTAAAACTTTAATTAAATAGTCAATAAGCTCAAAACTCCAATTGAAGATACGTAAGATCAGATTAAAACACTTTATTATTTAACAGGGAATATACAAGATATCTCTCACTCTCGAATCCCCCTCAACTCTGTTAATCCTATTTTATCTTCGAATAATAAAGTCTGAACTCATTCCGAGTTAAGTACTTCTCGGGTATAACAGCTTCCACTTCTATTATTGTGATCAACAGTAACTTCCAACTCCTTTCAATATGAACTAACGGGAAATATTTACGATTATTCCTTCCAATCTATACATCTATCAGCTTGTCATTTATCTTCATCTCCCTTCTATTTCCTTTCTATTCTATTTCGCTTATATATCGCTATCTCTAATTAATTTCAATTCTGTCTTCATCTAGTTTGCTTAATAACGTTAAATTCGATTGACAAGGAGTTATAATTGTATGCAATTCAAATTACAAAAGTATCGGAGATAAGTGCAGTGGAACCAGTGAATAGCTCAACGTCACAAGTTTATTGGGAAAAACATTATTATTTAACTTTATTTCTTAAAGATTCAAGTTTAGTTCTACCTCTACATGCTTCTTAAAAGTTAATACACATTTGAAGAGCAGGCACTTTTTATTCACTTCCAGTGGCTCTTCATCGTAACAAATCTAAAGAAAAAAACTGAGAAAATATTAATGCTCTTTTGATATCTTATTTCCATCCGTTCTTAATAAAAATGTGCAATAAAAAACAGGAAAAACGATTATTCCGTTTGACGTCATGCCAAATATGAAACTCCACGAAATAATTTTTCCCTATAAATAAGGGGGAAATTTCCCTACCCTCTCCCTTTTGGCAGGATGGTATCTGTCAGAGACCAATCATACAGATGGAGCTTGGTGTTCTTTTAGTTCCGGCTTTTTTCCACTATGATGCGAATCCGGTATTCTCCCCCCACTCCGGTTTCCGCCGTCCTTCCAATCAGGAAAAGAGAACATCAAATGCTCATTTTTTGTGTTTTGCTTTTGTTGGTAAATGAATGCGGGATTCAGGGTCAGGAAATGGCTGCAAAGACAAAATCCAATTGATGGAATATAATGCAATAAAAGTCTAAATTGTTTTCGATTGGATTATGATGATGGTATACCAGTAATAGGTCTGAAGTGGACTTGAATTTTTGTTCTTGTAAGAAATGAATTACGATTGTAAGAATGGACTTTTTTTTATGTGTGTGGACGAAAAAAAAGAGTACATTTTAATTCGTATTAGAGTCATTTAAATGTTTCACAAACGGAATCTCTGTGTATTTGTGGAAGAGGGAATAGCACATTGACGGAAAGATCTATACGAACGAAATTTGGAGCGCTGAAATTGTATATGATGAGGATGTGCATCTCAAAGCATTTTTTTTAAAAACTCGATTTATGATTTTTTTAATTGAATGATGAAGCAATTTTTGCAATGTTTTGCTATAGTTTGGTTCTTGAACGAAACGTCACAGGATTCACGCAAAATCTGAGAAATTCGAGTTTTTTTTTTTTTTTTTTTTCATAAAAAGACCGCCTTTGTGTTGGGTGTGCAAACTAATCAGCCGATGTGTGTGTGTAAATTATTGAAAAAAGTGCTGAAAGGCGCCAGTTTCTGATTTTTTATTTTTAAATCGCCCAATTAAGAAATATAACGCCAAGATGAGGAATAAATATTTGGACCCTCTACCCCCTTCTTTTGTTCAGTATGGGAATCGTCGAACCGAGGTGTCTTTTAATGATATTTGTTTATTACATGTCCTTCGGTTAACATGACTGATGCAACCTTGGGATACACGTAGCGATGCAACTCTATTTTACACCCTCCTTTTTGTCAGTAATAGGGCCGAGGCAGCCTAGTGGTTAAGGTCGTGGACTAGCGGCCGGCGGTTTTCGTTCAGTCGCGGGTTCGATCCTTGGCCGCCAAAAACCAGCCATGTAGCCGGGGCTGATGTACATTAAATCTGTTCGGGGTCCAACGTCCTCCCGTTGGCGTGGTGTGAATGTTAGGAGAGGAGGGTGCCAGCTCAGGTGTCGTCCTCATCACTTGACCGTGGCTCAAAATTACGAGGTCCGTCGCCAATAGCCCTCTTATGTAAATCTTATGTTATTTTGTCAATAAATGCTGAGTGCGGGGGTGATTGTTTCCCGGGGGTCCGGTCTACAGCTCTAAACCCTTTGGGTGAGCTCGGTCCCCTTGGGTACTCTGCCAATAGCCCTCGTGTTGCTTTTAGTACGACGTTAATAAAAAACTAAACTAATCTTGTCAATAATTTTTCCCCTTTATTCTATTTCTTCTAACGTCTTGATCTCAGATAAACATGTTTGGTCCAGTGTACCCAAATTTGAGTATTATACCTTAAACCTCAACTTTTTCTCAAACACTCGCATAAATATTTGACCTTCTTGAAAAAGAACGAGAAAAAAAATCAGCGAGAGAGAAGGGATTTTATACAAATTTTTAATTACACTTTAAGTTAGTGAGTTTTCGGCGTTCTCGGCTTCCCCCCCCCTGCCAGGGAAATTTAACGCTCCGCTACATGTAACTCTGATACATATTTCGTCACATGACGTCATGGTCGTTCCTTGCTTCCGACAATTTTTTCTTCGCGTTTTTTTTTTCTTTTGAAATCTTTATATTTATTCTTTTGTTTTTTATTTGTAGCAAAATTATGATTCTTTTTCGAATTGAATTATTGTAAAAAAGTATCAAAGATGATATTCGTTAATATTTTGGCATTAATGCACTATCTTTGGTTAGAAAATACTCTTCCATCGGGTCTATATTTATTCAATTGACTTTGCTATGCTATCTTCAAAAATATTTAATTGTTGAGGAATAATTTGCACGTTAACGTCAGCACATTCACGGACAGGTCGGTCGTAGAAACCAAACATTGATCCCGTCAGCAGATAATGACGGAAGAAACCGTCATGATTATTTCCCTTAATAAACAAACGACAGATTGAGCAGTCTCACTAATGTGTTTGAGTAATGAAAATACAAATAAACTGTCCTATCATGATACTTGTCAGAGCAAATAAGCGATTCAATGAAGGAATATTTTGACTACGTCACTTACTACTCTTCATCACGTACAACTGTACTATGGCTCAAAAAGGTAATTTTTCGTTCGTTGGACCAATGTGTTTGGAAATATTTCTTCATAAACAAGAAACTGTACCAAAAAAGAGAGAAGTAGAAAGAAGAAATACTAAGTAGAAACACTAAGTTTCATGCATAGCTTCATAGATTGTTTGATTCAAGTTCCATCCAAAATAAAAACCGTTAAGATTTAGTAATGAAATGTAGAAGAGATCATCCAAGAATTATGAGCTATTGGTGAATTAGGACCATCAAGCCAAAACACTTATCAATCTAATCTTTCTGAATTTCAACACTTCCCTATATATATATATATATATATATATATATATATATATATATATATATATATATATATATATATATATATATATATATAAAACGTCGTAAAGAATGTTGAAGAAAAATATATATAAGGAAAGAAACGTCGTTTTAAATGCAAGGGATGCAGAGGTAAACCCGAGCTGCGGTAGCCTAGTGGTCAAGGTCGTGGACTCGTGACTGGCGGTTTTTGTTCAGTCGCGTGTTCGATCCTTGGCCGCCAAAAACCAGCCATGTAGCCGGGGCTGATGTACATTAAATCTGTTCGGGGTCCAACGTCCTCCCATTGGCGTGGTGTGAATGTTAGGAGAGGAGGGTGCCAGCTCAGGTGTCGTCCTCGTCACTTGATCGTGGTTCAAAATTACAAGGTCCGTCGCTAATAGCCCTCGTCTTGCTTCCAGTGTGACGTTAATAAAAACTAAATAAAGCAGAGGTAAACCCGCTTTATGTTCAAATTGTTTTGAAAATTTCTACCATAAATCTGTTACTGACAACATTAAATTAGTGTATTTTTAAAACTACTTTTGTCTTAGTTTGTATTTGGGTTTTACATTTTTACATTTGTTTTGTAATTCAGGCTAGGATTTTTTGTTTTTGTTTCGGAGTTATTAGTTGTTATTACGATTATAGCCGTCATTTGCATGTATGTGATTTAACTACACCATAAATACAAATGACAGCTATACCCATCAATAAAATAAACTAAAAAATTTTCTTATTATCACACCCATTAGGACATTGTTCGATAAATATTTCGAAAAAAAAAGTCACTTCAAAGCAGAAGGTAAATATATGGCTTTGCTAGTTCCACTCAATTTTAAAACTCTCCGTAAATGTATCAATTAACGTCGTGTCAATAAATTCCACGTACAGCAAAGCGAGCTGTTGGTAAACAAAGAAATCTGAAAAAGACTTTCAGTAAATCAATAGTCAAATTGACCATTTTTAATCAGTAAACATGCTGAACAATTAGGAAAATTAAGTTTTTTTCATCTGTATCTATTTTGATGATATCGTGTTATAATTCTTTCCACAGAATAAATTCAAGCTTTATCTCGTGATTAAATATGGATAGAATGTTGTGTTCGTGCTCATAAAGCCTGTTGTCATTCAAATCCTCTCGAATCGTCTTTGAATCGTCTCGAAATTTTATTGATCTTCGACAATAATTCAATAGATTACAGCCACTGTTAGTGTTCAATTCTTATCCGAATAATTTCACGTATTAAGAATTGATTCTAATCACCACTAATCGTTCAACAATTTGGTAAATATTTTAGCACATTTAAAATGAATTTCATTAAAAACACTTGATACTTGGGTGATAATGATTTTTCGTTTGTTCCAAGCGTCTCATTTATTTCAAATGATACATATCCAATCACTTCCCCACTCCTCAGGGGCTTACCTTCGTTAGGTGAGTATGGAATTTATGACCAGAGGTACCTAAGTGATCTTTCCCGTCTCCCGTAGGGATTGCTTCCTTTGGTAAACACAAGTAGCGTGTCCCTGAGACACCCTAGCGATGTACTTCTGTTTTCGACCTTCTTCCTCGTCAACCGATATTTTTATTTCTTTTATTCATTTGACGTATACAAGGTTGTACGTAATGTTTAAATTAATACAAAGAAAAATAATCCAGATAATCGGATAAAATTTATTCTGCGTATTAAACGACCCTTATGTACGTAACGTTGTCAATAACAGCCATCAATGTTAATTTGTTTGATTTCAGGAAGCTGTAGATTGAAGTAACTCTCAGTACAGAGAAGATAAGAGTTCCAATCTGCCGAGTTCGACGATGACGGTTTTCGAAAAGACACGAAACGCTGGGGTAAAGGTATAAATCTAGATGATGAATTGGTATAGAAATCTGAAGAATGATAAATAAAAATTAGATTTCTATCCCAATTATTTTAGTAATAATTAAAACTTAACGATATTGCGGTTTATTTTAATCTACGGCTTCCTGAAACCAAAGAAAATAAAAGCATGAATAGCTGTAATTAATAGCATATTACTGTACAAGAATCAATTAATATACAGAATAATTTTTATTCAAGTATCTCGGTTATTTAGTATAGAGTCTCGATTATTAAAGTAATAATTAAAAGTTTACGATATCTCCATCGATCATATAAATTCGTTGTGATTTACATAATCCTACTAGTACGTAAATTAATGAGAGTGCATCTTTCTCAAATACTTTTTCGGCGGCTGGTGGTTTCCGACTCCGTGGAGGGGGGAGAGAGTTAATGACCTTGATGTGCGGCAGCCTTGTTTCGAACCCTGGACCAATGGATCCGAAGAAAAGTTAACTGGTCGCCTTATGCCATGCCTTAACTAACTAGGCTAAGAAGAACCCCATTCGGGCTAGTTAGTAATTCATTTAAACTTTTGGCTCTGTTGTAGAAGAGAGTCGCCACATGTTCCTAAAGTCGATTAAATCAACAATTAAACCACCAATAATTTTCCCTTAATTATATAATTAAGAAAGCTTATTATACTGGCGTTGACCACAATAGATCACAAAATTTATGCGAATTGAAATAATAAGCAAATAATCCAGGAAAACGGGATTTAACCCTTAACACCGTAGATTGTCATAATATATTCTTAAAATTCCAGATGTTATTGTTAAATCATTACACATTGAGCCTAATAATAAAACAAAAATAAGTGGGAACCTGCATTAAACTAATGAAAGCTTAAAAAAAAAAGATACATGACAATTGAAGTTTTATAATCTTTTATTACTGAATTATATTTAAAAAATCTTCCATAGTATGGCATCTTTCGAAATAGATCCTCAGTATAGAGAAGGGTTCCGATTGTATGCTGCCTAACATGTTAATATTTGTTTACGTTATCCTACAATTTACCTATTTAATCCCACTCGTCGTTCTTCTTTACAATCAGAACGTAAAATGCGTCGCGTTCCATCGTGTTTCTTTTCCTTTTCAAACGTACTAGTTGACCCTTTGTGGTTTCCTTTTCATTCGAAATCTTTTTTTCTTTTCTCTCTATTAGAGAACCAACTTCTTTACAAATTTCAAGCGTTTTAAGTGCATTTTGTGTTGTGCTTCGCACAGAATATGAAAATTAATTGCACTAATAGGACGAAGCAGCCGAAGGATCATGGTCACGAACTCAAGACTGGGGTTGTTTTTACCAAGTCATGGGTTCGAAACCTGATGCCACTGAAGACCCGCCATGTAGCGGTTTGTCACATGTTAAATCTGGTCGAGCTTACAAGTCCTCTCATTGGTATGGAAGTTTGGAAAGGGAGATGCCAACTTAGGTGTCGTCCTCTTCTCTTGACCCAGGTTCAAAATTACGAAGCCTATCACCAATAGCCCTTGTGTTGCTTATCGATGTGACGAAAACAAACAATCACGCAAAACTACACAAGCATTTAACTCCACAAAGACCGTTTGTCAACAGTTTACAACAGTACTTCTTAAACTGAGGGTGGTGGTTGTGAAAATTTTATTCAAGTACATGAATTTAATGAAATATTAGTCTCAATATAATCATTATCTTTAATTTAATAATATACTTTCTATGCAGCGCAGTTATAAGATCGTAATACTGGCTAAGTTAAGCTGTAAATCATATTTACATGTTAAAAAATACCATTAAGCACATTATTACCGAGGTGTAGCACTGCAATTGCAACATGTTTCGGAATCACATTATGACCATAAATGCAACATATGTATCGCTGCAAACTAATGTGAAAACACTTTTCTTGCTACAGTTAATTGTTTCTGTTTTGTGAAGCAGGTATATCGCAGGAATTGTATTTTACTGTTTTATTCGATTAAGCTGGTATTTGTTTCGACAGCTAATATAAGGGAAGTTCTTTTATTTATATTTTAAGATAAAATTGTTTTTTACCTATGGATAATAAAAATTACAAGTATTTCATTTTAATGTAATAAAAGAAATTTTTATTAAAAATTCAATAAATTATAATTTAAATTTATTCATTTATTGATTTTGTAATTAAATTAGAAATTAAACAACATGGTTTTATTTTCATGAATGTTTATGGATAGGAAGGTCGTTTGAAATTTTTAACTGGGAAGTGGGTTGCAAGCCTAAAAAGTTTAAAAACCGCAGGGCTATAATAATCTTTGTCATCACTGGAGCCGTAAATTTACCGACCTGTTTTGCATTATAAAGATGATTTATAAATGAATCGCTCAGAAGTCAAAGCGGTTAAGTCCAGAAAACGCAAATTGAGAAAATTAATGTTTTTAATACACTAATTTTCTTAAACTTTTTAGTTTATTAATTTGATCGGAAAAGTGTTTACAGTCTTTTAGGCTATCTGTAACAAAACAAGATTTGTATAGGATGTGCAAATAAAAACAAAAGTATTTATTAGGACAATGGCAGCATCTTAAAAACTTTAGGATTTTTACCTTTTGGCAGCTGAGAAAGATAAAAAAAAAAATTTATGTAACTATAATACAATAACATTTGTTGTCATAAGCCTTAAGTTTATTCATCATAACAAACATCTTTTTCCGAGCTACCTAAATCTAAATTTTGATGTATATGTGTTTTTCTTAATGTCTTGTAAAAGTTATGTTTTATTGGAGGCATATACTTTAATAAATTCATGTCTTTTTTGCTTCTTTTGAAGATTATTCTACCATTACGATACATAATTGTTGATTCATATTTCTTAAGATTGCTGGTCTACCTTTATTTCTCATTAAGCTTGTACAAACTTTATATCGCCTTCTTTCTTTGAGAAAAGGTCATGTTGTGGTTTACAAAGCTGTAAAGAATGACAAGGTTTATTATCAGATACCTTTGCAAGAATTATTCTCTTTTTTCTATTTTGATATTGTTTACCTTGTATCCTTATAGTATTTCTAGACCATTTATCAAAATTCCTGCTACGTTTGCTACCATCATTACGGTCATTTGCATTATTTCCACATTTTCGTTTTCTGACGATGTCTCAGTCTCAATACGATTAACGCTCCTAGTATTAGGATAAAAAGCATATTACAACCACTTTCAATGTGTACTATTTTCCTTGAAAAATTTCATGTATGTATTAACTTACCACTAACTTATATACACTCTATAACAAAAAAAAAAAAAAAACCCGACTCACCAAGAAGGAGTTGTCCGATGGAGACAAAAATTGGCGGATAGGAAAATTATGTACAGAATAGAAAATGATTAAAATTTCAGAAAAATTGAATAATTTATTTCAGAGTTACATAATTACAAAGTAACGAGCTCAATAAGATGTTGACCCACCTCTAACCTGGATGCAAGCTGCCACACGACATGGCACAGAGTGATAAGGCTCCTGATGGTCTTCTGCACTTTTTCTTACCAAATTTGCTCCAATTGTCTGGCTCGGTCATAAATATTCCCTGGTAGATGCAGTCGTCTTTCCATCATATCCCAGATGATTGGATAGAGATCTGGCTTGCCAAGGAAGTGTTTGACAAGCTGTGAAATAGGTCATACCAACACGTGCCGTATGTGGTCTGACAATATCTTGCTGAAAAATAAGGCCAGGGTACAACAAAAAGAAGGTACCAAAATAGGCCTCAGAATCTCGTCGACGTACCGCTGTGCTGTTAGTGTGCTTCTAATGACGACCAAAGGGATCCGGCTATCAAGGGAAATGGCACCTCAGACCATAACTCCTGGTTGAGGTCCTGTGTGGCGTGCAATAGTGAAAGCAGGATCAGCGCGCTGCCCTGGACGTCTCCAGACACGTCTTCGATGATCGTCAGGACACATTTGAATGCGGGATTCGTCGCTAAATACTATACGTACCCAATAAGAGTCATTCCAACCTAATTCAGCCAAGTATCACTGTAATCTGACTCGACAGTGGGCAGACGTGAGTGGCAGGTGACGTAGGTTTCGCTCTATCAACCATCTGTGAATGGTCATGGTGGACACTAGTTTGGGGGTCGACAAAAACAACGCCGGATAAGAGTTCACCACCGTTGCTACCGAGGCCAAGACGAACCTCGTATTTTTAAGCCACTGTCAAACGATGACAGGAAGTTACGAAAAACTATGAAAAAATTCTTTGATTTATAAAGCAATTTCAATTAAACCACCCCTCGTGTGCTTACCTTCTTTTGTTAAGTATGGACATCCTGACCTCGAGGCACTGTTTTTTCTTTCCCATGGGATTCATTGTCTTTGGGGCTGCGGTAGCCTAGTGGTCATGGTCGTATACGCGTGCCCGGCGGTTTTCGTCGATTCGGCGGTTCGAGCCTTCTGCCAGTAAAGACCCGCCGTGTAGCCGGGGCTGATGCACTTTAAATTTTCCGAAGCCCAAAGTCCTCCCATTGGCGTGGTGTGGAATTTATGAGAGGGGAGTGACAGATCAGGTGTCGTCCTCGTCATTTGACCAAAGTTCAAAATTACTAGGTCCGTCGCCAATAGCCCTCGTGTTGCTTCTAATGCGACGAAAATTAAACCAAACCAATCACGTCTTTGGTAAACACGGATGACACAGCCCCGGGATACTCTAGCGATTTTTCTCTATTTTCGATCCTCTTTTTTGGCAGTCAAATTTTAGCTGTTTCCCATTTTTAGATGTCTGGGTACCAGTTTTACCTTATTTGGCGTGCATAGCAACATCTGACTCTTGTGGCATTTAACTCTACCATCACACTCTTTCAATTAAATCAAATCTGTAAAACTCTTCAAAATTGTATGAAAGATTTTAAATAAAAAATAATAATAGTTTTACCGAGATTATCAACTTCATCTCTTTTAGAACGTTTTGAAGTTACAAAAATCCATTAAACTCACCCAACCCACTTTACGTAACGTTAATGATTATTTATTTCTGCTTTTACATAAAATTAAAAAATAATAGGAGTGATGTTAATTGCTCTTTTTGAGAAACCTTTTTTATGTCCCTTCAAATAAATCCAAACCAAAACCATTTTTAAAACGTTACTGCCTTTTACATTCGAAATGTTTTGGAGACATCGCTAAAAGCGGCTATCGTAAGAAACCCCATCTAAAACCCGAGAAAAAAAATTCCTTTTGAAAAGAAAACGGATATAAATTTAGACGACTCTCAAAACGTAACTTTTATTCGTCGGAGTCATTTTTACATTACGACTAAATCTCATTTCTGAGTTTGTTTTCCCATAAAAGAAGAAAAAAAAAGTATTTTTTTTTTTAAATCCTGCTTATTTTCCAAATTGCAGCCTAGTAAAATTGAAATTTGATTCGCTTCTTTTCTTCTGCGTCGCATTCTGCTATTAAGGTTTTGTAAAAATGAGAAATAATTTTAAAACTCGTGACGAAATCGTTCGATATGAATATCCTCTGCTAATTAATTTTTCCAATTAAAACGGGTGTGTTAATTAGGTATCGGAAATATTTTTCCACTCTCTTGCTTTAATTAGATTCCTTGATTGAAAATAATTTCGGATGAACACTTTTTCTCTTAAGTCTTTATTATTGCGAATGGTAATTTTGATGCCAGGTAGCAAATAATTGTTACTGAACTGGAATTGTTACTTTTTTTTTCGATGCTTGAGAAATTTTCAATCCTTTTATGTACGCAAGAATTAAGAAAAATACATTTCGACTATAAAAATATGGATTACATTATTGTATAGAAAAATTTTATATCCCTATACTAGATTTTTATAGTTTTGCAGTGTTTGTATTGTGTAATCAATAAATAAACCTTGCTTTCATTTCAGAATGAAAAGAAAAAAAAAATTCAAAAACTATAACATGTGCATCGTTAGTATACAAGTTTAAAAATAAAAACTAGAATTTGATTATACAATATGAAATAAACACGCAACTCTTTGCCGAATATTAATAATAAATAAGTAATTTATGAGAAAAAAAATCAATTCCCATTTTCATAAATGTATCGTTTGAAACAAATTTCATGATATATACTATTTATGTATACAAAAAAGGAAATCAAATTTTTAAGTGTCGTGTTTTTTACTTAACATAGTTGATTTATGTACAGTTGACAAAATGTTTATTTGTACACTTCAATTTTGGAATATTATAGCAAAATAAAATAAGGTAACTAAATTAAAATTGCAGAAATATATTCTAGTTTGGTAAAATAATAATAAAATATGAACAAAAAAACAATCGCATAAACTTTAGTTGATTAGTGAATAAAACTTTATAAAAAGTATACAAAAAGAGTATTTGTACACTTGCTTAGTGACAAATGTGAAACATAATTATAATTTTTATATAGAAATTTATAATTTGTATGCAGTCCATTGGCTTTTACAATTGCTTCAAGACGTCTTGGCATTGATTCTATTAATTTTTTAGTGGTTTCTTGATCTATTTCTTCCCAAGCTTCTACGAGTGCTTCTTTCAAACTATTTTTACTTGTAATATTTTTTTTTCGGACTTCAGCATCCAATAGCATCCACAAATTTTCAATTGGATTTATATCCGGTGATTGTGGTGGAGTTTCAAGGCGTCTTGGCGCATTATAAAGCAACCATGTTTTGGTAACTATCGCAGTGTGTTTGGGATCGTTATCTTGTTGGAATAAGAAAGTGTCTCTGATACCCAATTTTCTAGCACTGTCTAATAAGTTATGCCGCAACACATCAATGTAACCTAAAGATGTCATTTTAGTGTCAATAAAGTGTAATTTTCCAACACCACCATGAGCTACACAGCCCCAAACCATCACATTTCCTCCACCATGTTTCAGGGTCTGAAGTACATTTTTACTATCAAGGGCTGTTTTATTTTTTCGCCAGAATTTTCGGATACTAGGGGGTGAAAAAATTTGAAACTTGCTCTCATCTGAAAAAATAACCTTTTTCCAGAAGTCCATCGGTTTGTCTTTGTATTTCATAGCAAATTCTAGACGCTTCTTTCTATTTACTTCAGAGATCATTGGTTTTTTTCTCGGAGTTCTGCCTTTCAAACCAGCACTATGTAGCACATTTCTTATTGTTTGAGCGGTCACTTTAATGTTAGAAGATGCAAGAAGGTCATCTGCAATTTTCTGAGCAGAAATTTGTGGTTTTCTAATAGCTGCTTTAACAATACTTCGTTTATTTCTTGAAGTTAATTTACTCGGGCCGCCTGGCCTGCGTTCATTTTCAACGCGCCCAGTATTTTTATATTTTCTTACGATGTAACCAATAGTTGTAAAGGGTAATTTAACCATCTTTTGAATTTCACGATAAGATTTTCCACTTTTATTAAGGTTAACAATATGAGTTCTCATGTCTAAAGAGACTTCTTTTGATTTCGTGGACATTTCTCAACTTTTCTCTGTGAGTGACCTTCACTGTTGAAAATGATAACCTTCAATGTTTAAAAAATACAAACAATCCAAAAAATTAACTATGATGTCAAAAATTAGATGAAATGATAGTAATGCTTACCGGAGATATAGGTGTACAAATATACTTTTTGCAAGAAATTTTCCAAGTTTGCAAGATTTGGATTTTGTTTTCAATTATTTCAAAATATTTTGTTCTTTTACTTGGAAATAAACAACAAACTCAAGCTCACACGTTGCAATGAATAAAATAGCTGCTTATATATATTTGAAACTTCAAAAAAAAGTGGTGTACAAATAATCATTTTGCCTACTGTATACTGTGTGCATCTCTGTGGTTCATTTCATACTTTGTCGATTTTGCAATGGATTTAATGGAATAAAAAAATTCAGGGAAGACTCGAGTGTATTTTCACATTGAATTATATAACAATGTTAAAAACGATACTATTGTCTCGGCCAAATACTGAGATAATAAAGTCTATTAATTTTGCATTTGGTGTATAATTTATTTTTACTCTATAAAAATATAACAAATATTAAAACGTTTAAAATGCAGAAGGATTCGAATTAAAGTATCCCTGCTTGGGACGCTTTGGCAAGATAAGCACTAAGTGTAACGTCTTCAGACTTGGAGGGTATACATATCAGGCCATGGGAAAATGATGAAAAAAGAAGTAATTCCATCAAAGACTTCTAGGTGAAACCGAGGCGCTGCTATCAGCTTTAGGTGAGGAAAAAATAACAATACAATGAACACGAAATGTTGGTAATCAATTTTATTATTACACAGAGTTCTTTAAACACAAACTGTCGATCCGACAGAAATGTTAGTGATAGTACAAAGGAAAGACTTGCGCAAAATAACAAATAGCACACAATTGTTTCATGTTCACACAATTGTTTTCAATGTGTCTACCTTACTTCAGGACCAACACGAAACATCTTATTACAGCATGATTCACAGGGAGGGTAACTGATTGAAACCGAAGTTGCGTACGTTCTTCAAATCCCCCAGATTTCCTATGTTTCCTCGATAAACTTTATCACCTTGAGTTAATCCTAAAACCAATAATGAGGCTAGGTTAGGTTAAACGAACGTAGGTGTAATTTTATAAGAAATTTCGACTGATAATACTATCCTCCGTAAGATGAAGTCGTGGCAGTTGTTGAGATTCACGTGCAATGTGAGGAGTTGTATCATCTTGGTGGAATGTTGTAGCGAGGTATCCATGCTGCTGGAGTTCTGGAATGACCACACATAGCAACATGTCCCGATATTGTATCGCAGTTATGGAACAGATTTTGGGTCCCTGTAGGATGATTTCATCAAAGAAAAATGGCGTTATCAAAAAAGACTTAGGGAAGCCGAACTATACAGTGAATGAGGTGAATGCAGGGGTATTTGTTGGACTTGTGTGGTGGGAACTCTTAATAGATCACATACGCTATGATATCACTGTCCCACATATGTAAAAGTGAACCCCATCGGTCCATAGGATGCTTCACAGCCGATTTTTCTCCACCTTCATAAGTGCCAAGAACGTTGAGCGAACGTTACACTCAGATCATTATCTACAGATTTTAACTTGCAGCGACTTTCTTCAACAGTTACGCCAGAGGTTAAAACGCCTTATTAACTAACCCGAATGAGACGTCTTTTTCAGCCTGGTTATCATAAGTGCAGCAAAAAGCAACCGTTCTACTTTTCTTCGGACCCAATGGACCAGGGTTTCAAACAGCCGCTGGCACTCCAAGGCCAACTACTATTCTCTCCCCCTCCACGGGTTGAAAATCTCTTAAGCCGAAAATTCTTTTAAGAGACGGATCTTATACGAATAGACAGTACTTCTGGCATACACTTCCATACCGTAGTACACGATGAACCTAGTTGGCATGAACGTAGCATGTTCCTAGTACGTTAGATTGCTTGTCGACAGCGGTTGCGACATGTTCCATTACCTGCAGTATCTGTTTTTTTCGTCTTCGACCAGCTTAACTGCAAAGCTACCTGTTTCCTTGAAATGTTTAGCCATTCGATTCATACACGAATATTTCTGTCCTCTGTACAAGCAGAGAGCTTTGTCAGCATTTTCTCCGATTTGTAGAGTTACTGAAATAGCAAAGCAAAATGGTTGAGAGAGAACCATCGTGGCGGTCTAAGAAGGTTCCAAACCTGATTTCCCTACATTTTATCTGTTACTACGACCCTTTAGATCGCCTCTTAAACAAATTTTGCTCTGCAGGACTGATCGCACAGAAAAATATTAAAATTTTCTCCTAACTAGCATGGTTTGCGTGTATAGAACTCTAATAATACAGTTACTGTAACTACAAACACCTTAAATTCTTTTCTTTATCAGTAGAATTATGTTACATTTACCTTACTTTAAATTGATCTCAGAGCTTCGTTTTCCCCTAGCGATCTTTGTTGGAACTACTTTTTTTCTTCACCAATTAATTTCCCACAGTCTGATATGCATAACATCCTAATACGAAGACATTACGTACACTGCTTCTTTCGCCTGGGCATCCCAGGAAGGAATACTTTAATTCGAGCCACCCTGTACTTAATTATAAGGTTCGCGTTTCTTAAAATTTGATTTTTGTATATTTTGTATAATTTAAATACCTAGAACAGCAACCTCATTTTAATCCAATATTCGAAGGTTCGGCGCTTACTAGAATTCGACACGGATCGAGCTGTTTGCTTTCTGAATTTTTTGTGTGGATTCCAGATGGCCGGTCATGGTTGTCTTCATCGAGTTGGGGTTTCGAGTCCTGATTGCATTAAAGACCAGCCGAGCAGCAGGGCTGATTAATGTTGATCTGCCGAGGCACAATGTCCTCCCGTAGAGTGGTGTGGAAGCTTGGAGAGGGAAGAGCCAGCTCAGATGTCGTCCTATCCGCTTGATCGAGACAGAATTATGAGGTCCGTCACGAATAGCCCCGTGTTGTTTCTAAATGTGACGTAAATAAACAATCAGCCACATGTATTCGAGAATTTGTTGACCTTTATAATATAGGCTATTCTCGGAACTTCTCTTAACATCTCAGGTTTCTTTCTGAATTTATATTTAAGTTCCCATCTCCTTTCCAACCAAATGAAACGTAGTTACTCAAATTAGATAAACTTAAGAAGTGGTTCAGAAGAAACAACTCCTTCTTGGTGCGTCGTCTCTCTCTTTTTTTTTTCTTTTTTTGTTATAGAGTGTATTTATAAAAATTTGTAAATACTCGTATCGAGAGACATTGAACTGGTAGAGAGCATTCTCTTTGTTCGAGAAATAATAATGTTTTAAAAAATAATTGACTAAATTTCTGAATTGCTGGAGTGTGACTATCTTAATTATTTTACTTGTGCTTGGAATAAAGTTAAAATTTAAATTAAGTTAATCTTAAGTTAATGAGACAGACGAGTCGAGTAACAGAGATATGTCACATTTTGACGATCTGATCGTACAGCGCTGCTCACCTTTTCTCCCTGTGTTTATTGCACCTGTCAGCTTTCATTCCAGAACAGTGTTTCTTGTTTTCTAGCGGGCTACATATCACGTTCTCACAATATTATAACTGTGTACGCACAGTGTATTGTACAGTAGAACGTTCTCCAGCAGATGCTCTACAAGTGCGAATAAAACTAATGAGTGTAAGCAAGCGACTAGAGTAGCTCGTCTTAACTTGTTTTAATTATTAATGTATTATATTATATATTTTTGAGCCGCATTTTTATGGATGTAATACGTAGTCTGTCCAATAAATTCGTGATTTGAAGTTGTTACTACTTTATAAAACAAAATTTAAGTATTTATATAAAAAAAAATTTATCCTCTTCAAAGTAATCTCCACTTGAAGCGCGATGCACCTGTTTCCATTTCTCGTAACATCTCTGATAGCCCTTTAGAGTTAGGAAAGAGTTAAAATTTCCCTGATGGTTTCAGCTTTCTCGTCGTTTCTCGTCTTATCATCTCAACATCGTCCTAAAGCTGCCCGTACATGACAATTTTACATTTAAGAAAATTGGCTCAGGGCTACATCTAGTGAGAAGGGAGGAGAATGAAGCTCAGTGATCGAATTTTCTGCCCAGAAACTCGCCAGAGTTGACGTGAAGGAGCATTGTCGTAATGTAGAAAACATGATACAAATTTGGACGTACCCAATGAACACGATACTTCAAGCGCTTGAAGTAGATGGCAGCCGTCATTATTTGTTCATAGTGGGAACTCCTCGCATGTTAATGTTTTCCTCAAAAATGGAGGTCCTCCTGGCCTTCAATAATCCTTGCAGTCTTCCTGACCCTCATTTCATCCACTTAAAAAAATTATTTTTTCAGACCATAATCTTCATAAATAGCCGTCAATATTGCGTGAATTTCTATATTCTGCGCTCCTTTCCCAAGTTCCCCAAAAAATGTGATGTTCAGTCTATGTTCGCATCAATTTTCATCGACAACTTCAGGGATTAACTCGGACAACAGAAAGAATCACAGCTAAAGCACTGTTGCAGTTTTGGCTGTCGGACAACGGATGACTGAACTACAAATAGAATCAACACGCCGCTCAAAGGGTGGTACCATTTTTAGAGGCATGGATGCCATATTGAATTAGTTTGTGTATTTATTGGACAGACTAGCGTATTCAGTTAAATTAATGTTCAATGCTTGTATATAATTTTATAGTTGCCAGAATGACGAAACACTTTGTCGGATATTTATATCATATATATATAGGTTCAAAATGTGTTTAAACACATTATAAATATGTTTTAATCGTTAAAAATTTTTTAGTGTGATTTACCATTAGTATATACCATTAAACACATACTAACGCTCGATAGTTCGGCAAAATCGCTACTCCGTCATGGCAGGGGCCCCGAATGGGCTGGATTAAAAGTGCCGGATACTACACGTGGTAGACAAGCGGTCTTAGTCACGAGCTCATGATCAGCAATGTTTCAGTCGAGTTGCATGTACAAATCCTGATTCTACAGGAAACTTAAGGGTCGATGTACCTTAAATCTGCAGGAAATCAAGGATCTCACGAGAGTTGAATTCTAACTCAGGCGTCCCTCTCGTCACTTGATCGTGTGGTTCGAAATTACGTGTACATGTGAGTTTTGTGTGATGATTTCTTATTGCAATTTTCCAGAGAAAACTTTCCTTTAATTAATTTTGATCATGGCCTGTTAAGTCCATTGTCTTTTCTTTTGTATTAATCCAGAGACGTTTATTATAAGTCCTAAAGGTCGCTCTCTTCTCGCTTAGAATATGAGAGAGATGTTTGTTTTAAGTATTCTACTGATGTGAAACGAAACGGTCATTAACTCGCATATAGGTGCGAGTTCCAATATACATTGCTGGCCACACAAAATGCAACACCCAGAAGGACCAGAGATATCACAGCGAAATTTATTTGGCAGATAACATGTTGTACAAAGATTAAAAGATTAAAATTACAGCCTCTTGTAAAGTGAGGATGATGACAAAATTAGTAGTTAGTATAGCCGCCATTGTTGGCTATAACCGCTGCCACACGCCTCGGCATAGAATCAAAGAGGCTTTGGATGTATCCTTGGGCTACAGCGGTCCATGTGGCTTCCATATATTGCCAAAGTTGATCAGGTGTAGCAGCGCGTGGTGTATCCCGGGCCAGTCGTTATGCAAGTATGGACCACACATTTTCGATTGGCGATAGATCGGGAGAACAAGTAGGCCAGGGAAGCTATTCAATCTGATTTGTAAAGAAGAACTCTTGAACATTGCGTGCCACGTGTGGTCGCACATTATTCTGTTGGAATATGGCTGATGGCAAGCGCCGAAGGTATGGGAGGACCACGGGCTCCAACACCTCAGGGATGTAGAGCTGGCTGTTCAGTGTACCGGTAATGCGTACTAGAGGGGTGCGGGAGTGAAATCCAATACCACCCCAAACCACGATACCGAGTGCAAGACCAGTGTGGCGATGCATAACGCAACAGTTCAGCAGCCTCTCACCTCAGATCTCCAAACTCGAATCCGACCATCGTGATGTTGCAGGCAGAAGCAGTATTCGTCAGTGAACACAATGTCGTTCCATTCCGTTGTCCATGTCCGCCGTTCATCACCCCATTGGCGGCGCAAACACTTGTGGTTTCGAGTCAAGGGTAAACGAAGCAATGGACGCCTTGAGGACATTCCACTCTGCTGCAAACGGCGTCGAATGGTACGAGCGGACACCGACTGATGCATAGCAGACTGAATCTGTTGTGCTATGGTTCGTGATGTGGCTGCGCGATCCATCATTGCCATGCGCACAATCTGCCTGTTATCACGGGCAGTGGTGCAACAAAGTGGGTGCAATCGGCCCCGTCGGTTCGTCGGTCCCTCTTGCATCCAGCGATCACAGATCTGTATCACAGTTGCTTCGTTTCGTCCAACACGTGGACCGATTTCTCTGAATAATAATCCGCAATCCCTATAGGCTATTATTCTTCCTCGGTCGAATTCAGAAACTTAGTCAAAAGACGCTCGATGTCTTACATGAGGCATAGGCAAATAGCTTACGCAAAAAAACCGCATGAAAAAACAATTACCGTACTTCAAATGCGTTGACGTTGACGTTGAAATTCAATGAGCGCCCGGAGCGCGGAACGCTCCACCAGCCCAAATTTGGCATTTAAATGATACATTGGGAGGATGGATTTTTCATGTTGGAGATGTGCTTCCTAGGTTGAAGTGTCGAAAATATCTTGATATTCTATTGGAGGGTCTTTGAGAAATAGTAGAATGAAGTTGGAGGAAGTATGGCGCCATCTATTGGAAGTGGAAGGAACTTCAGTGGAAATGAAGAACCGAGAGTCGAAGAAAAGCTGAGCTGAGAGATTGAAGAGGAGTTCTTGTTTTTGGATTGGTTCACTGGAGAGTAGATGCGATGCTGCTATTGGCTGCCAGCAATTGTGTGTAAGTTACTATATATGTGATGGGTGGAGTTTGTTAATGATGGTAGTGCTGTTGAATATTAAGAGCTAAAGTTAAGTTTAAGGTGGGTTGTAATCTAATAGAATTTTCCTGGGTCTTTTCGTATGTGGGCGTAGTTGATAATCTACTAGATTTTGAATATTTGGGTTATTAATATTTGAAAGTGAATTAAAGAAATTTGCGGCAAGTTTTTGAACATGTTGTTTAAAAAGGTGGTTATTTGCAGTGCTTTATAAATGTCTTTGTTTTTCATGTACATGGAGGCTCTGACGATCATCCTGATAGTAGAGCTTTGGGATATTTCTAATATGTTGAGGTTTGATTTTGCACAATATGCCCATATTGGACTGGCATAGCTGATGTTTGGACGCATGGTAGCTGTGAAAATAAGTAATTTGTTTTGTAGGTTCATTTTTGATTTTCTGTTAATAAGGGGGTAAACTTTGTGGGATAATTTACGGAATTTTTCTCTTGTGTTTAGGATATGTTTTTTCCAGGTCAGATGTTTATCGAAAGTAAGGCCTAAATATTTTGCGTGTGTGTCCCATGGGATTTGTTTTTGAAAAAAGGTGGGTGGGGGTGGGTTTAATTTTCTTTTGGTAAATATTACAGCTTGAGTCTTGTCTACATTTACTTTGATTTTCCATTTATTGAAATATGTTTGGAGTAGCTCAAGGTGTTTATTTAGGGCAAAAGTAACTGTTTTGAGATTTTTATATTTTGCAACTATTGCAGTATCATCAGCGTACATATTTAGTGTTGTCAGGGAATAATTTGGAATATCATTTAAGTAGAAGTTAAAAAGAAATGGACCGATTAAACTTCCTTGAGCTACTCCTGAGTTTATTTTGCGTGGGGTGGATAGGGTGTCATTAATTCTGACCTGAAAAAAACGATCATTGCAGTATGAGTGAATGAGAAGGATGAGGGGAGATGGGAAATTATTTTGAATCATTTTATATGTTAAACCATCGAACCAAACTCGATCGAAAGCTTTGGCAATATCAAGGAAGACTACTCCGGTGGATTGTTTTTTGGTGAATCCTGAGGTGATGATTTCCGTGAGTTTTAGTAAGGGGTGAAGAGTAGAAAGTTTTGAGGTGAAGCCATATTGTTTAGGGTTACTTCAAATGCCAATCTGTTCTCCCCTTATATAGCGCTTGCGAGAGGTGCTACGGTCGCCCGTGATGTGTATCTGCGCAGCAATGCTAATGATTTGCACAGTTCATCGCCGCAAACGCATAATATAAATTTCACATGGTTTGCATGCTTCCTTCAGGGTGTTGCATTTTGTGTGGCCAGCAGTGTAGTTTGGAATTAATAAATATTATTTGTTTTTTTAAACGGTCCGTCGTAGTTCATTGAGTGAACTTTAATTACTTATAATAGTAACATGGCATACCTTTCAGGCATCGGGCTACTTCATATTTCTTTTATTAGATACCTCCCTCTGATAAAAGTAACGAAATAACTGCATCTTTTTTTTTTTACCAAAGTTGTTAACCCTCAGAGGCTTACTTGTTTAAGTCTCTAAAGTCATAACCTCGAGTATTCCGTGTGATATTTATCTTTCCCGTGAGATTTAGTTTCTTTTATGAATATTAGTGATATACACCTAGAAAATCATATCGATCATTCTCTATTTTCGATCCTCCTTATCGTCAACTAATTTTTTTCCTATTTCCTAACAAACAGATCTCGAAGCCTTTTTTGGCGTCGCATAGACAGATTTGGCTCTTGCACCATGCGCCTCGACTTTTTCTCTCACCCAAATTTGTTATGTCAGCAAATTTATCTCTCCACCTAGTCAGACTACCGAACCAGATGAATGGATATGTTTATTTATATCGCATGATTATCGGAAGATTCTAGAAAGTACAATATGTATGGAAACACCGAAGTGTTCTTGGATTGGTTCGTATTCATTCTATCCGTCATTAAATGTCTTATTACCGCTGCTGGTGTATTATGTCCGCTGCTTTCAAATTTCTGTTTGTCTTGTTATCTGTGTATGCGTCTCTATGTAGAAGTTCCATTTCACAAATAAAAAAATGTGCCTGATTCAAGTGTTCCTGATGCCACCGACATCCCATTTACGCCTACACTACCAAAATTGAACATTTCATCAGGAGCAAGACATTTCATATATGTACTGTAAATATTCATAATACACACATATATATAAGCAGCTACACAAATTTAAACTTTCATTTATTTAAAATTTAACATGGCTACTCGTTTTAGGCGTGTTTATAAAATATGAATGCAGCCTTCAAAAATACTCGGGTACTTTAAGAGCCCCAAAGCTTTATCTCCAAATCTACAAACATAGTACTACCCACATGAAGTAAACACGCACTTCATACTATATGCATTTTTAGTCCTGGTGATTTTCTATTTATTTTTCGCTTACATTTAAGAATTCTTCCCTTCCTACGCTGTAGAAGACAAGAAAACCCAAGCGTCTCCGTAAGTATAAAAAGAATTTCCAAAAGGGAAAAAATAGAAAAATAAATCTGCTAGGAAAGAACATAAAAGCAAACAAAAAGCTTCCACACCACGTTACTAACATTCCAAGACGTCTGTTCGTACAAAGGCTAAGCACAGTAAAGAACTGGAAGAGAATGATTTGAAATTTTCTTCCTTTTTTTTTTTTTTTTTCCTACTTGCCTCGAATTTTTTTCTTTCTCGTTCTTTTTTTAACGGTTTTTTCCCGGAATGGTTCTCTTTTTAAATCGTTTGGACTGGTGCTGTGTATTTTTTTTTTCACTGGAATGGCATCTCACGTGGGTATCGAATTCCATTGTCTCTTCTCCTCGACGTCATAGGTTATTCTCATTCGGGTAAAGCAGTCACGCAGTTTTGTGAATGAATTTCACTCGAGCCTGTTTCTCCTCTATATTCGGTGGGAGATATGCAATTTGTTTGTTTTCGTGACTCCCCTCAGGGATTGTATATTTGGATTCCAATAGAAATGCATCGGTTCATTTCTTTCGTAGAAACGATGCCCCAGGGGTCATGGTCGTGAGCTTTGACCACGATATCCGAGTGTCCATGGTCGCGAGCAAGTGATCGGCGTTGTGTCTCCCGAGCCGAGGATTTGAGTCCTGATTCGATTAAAGACCAGCAGAGTAACGGAGTTGATGCTCATTAAACCTGTCGACGGTCCGTCCCCTCCCATTGGCATGGTGTGGAAGTTCGGAGAGTTGATGCGAGTTCAAGTACCGTTCTCGGCTATGGTTCAAAATTGGCCTGTCGCCAGTAGCATTTGTGATACTTCTTAATGTTTCATTAATAAACTGTATATCAATCAACTTCGAGAAGAAGTCACCAAATTTCTTCATTATGGTGGGGAAATTAGGAGAAAGATGCCAGATCAATTACCTGAACCTGTTTCAAAATCACGAGATACCTCACCTATGACCCTGTGGCTCCTGTAGTTGAGTGGTCATAGTTACGAGATAATGACTCCATTGTTTCTGTCGAGTCGAAGGTTCGATTCTTAATTCTACTTAACCCTAGATTCATAAAACATTCGTTTCACAGACCCCGCGAAAACGTAAACACTTGTAACTTTTAAAATGAAAAAGATAGAAAGATGAACTACCTTCCTAGATCGTTCAATTATTAGAATTGCGCCAGTTGTATGTCAGAGGGCACTTGTGCTAATGGAGTTGCAGTGAGTAGGTCGTCCCACAGACGAATGTTCAAGAAGAGTGTTGCGATTGTAGAACGGGTGTGATTATTTGAAATCGTAATTTCTTCTTCGTGAAGTTGAGTGCTATTCAAAGTAAATATGAATTATTATTCGTTTGTTAGACTATTTTTTGTATACGGTGTAATTGTATATGTTTATTTTTTCTGTTCGGGAAAGACTATTACTTATTTCATTCAATATTTCCGTAATTATACAAAAATAATAATGGAACTCTAATGCACTTTTTGAGGTATTATATATACCTATAGGAAATGTGCAATGTATGTCGAATTGAATTATGAAAATATGCTCGATATGGCGAATGGAAACATGCACTGTATGTGAAGGAGATGGTAGTAGCTAACCTTTGTTGTCAATGGCTCTTTCGAACCCTGGTCCGTTGGATCCCAAGAAAAGTTGACCGGTCGCTTTTTGTTGCGTCTTTACCAACCAGACTAAAAGAGACGTCTCTCTCGGACTAGTTATCAAGGTGTTTTAACTTCAGACGTTGTTGTTGAAGATAATCGCTGCAAATGAATGGAAGAACACAAAACAAAAATTGCTATAAGTGTTCGTTAAACATTAATAGTATAAGTGATGTAAGAGATTATTGCATTTCAAAATGTGATAGGATATATTCGAAGTTTTCATCTTTATAAGCGCACATGCTTTGCAACAACGGACCATAATTAGCGGACATTGTCAAAAACATCTGGGATTTTTTCAGTATCCGCAGCATCATACGATTCTTGCAACAATATTTATTTCATACATAAACCTCCTAATTCTTTCATTTCATTGCAGTGCCCCCTAAATAAATGACCGTGGTAGCCTTGTGGTCTTGGTCGCGGACCAATGCCGGCGTTGTTTGCGTCGCATGCCACTAAAGACTCGCCGTGTAGCAGGGCTGATGCACGTTAAATCTATCGAGGTCCCAAGTCCCCTAGTTGGTGGGATGTGGGAGTATGGAGAGGGAGGTGACCAGCTCAGATGTCGTCCTCTTCAATTGACCGAGGTTCAAAATTACGAGGTCCGTCGCCAATAGCCTTCGTTTTACTTAGCAGAGCGACATTAATAAACAATCAAAATCACATCCACAATCATAACCCCTACAGAAATAAATTCAAAGTGCTAAATCCTAAGAACTTATACCAATTTAAACAACTATATTCATGGATGGAAAATGCGAAAAAAAATTGAGGAGCATTGTTTGTGTACCGAGTCCCTCAATTAGAAGAGTGGAATGTTTTAGCGTTTCTCATCCTCGTTACCCTCAGAAAACACTAGAATTAACTGTGACCGTCTTATTGAATTTAATATCGAAAAATTTCTGTACTTTTATGTGTTCTACTTCTGTAATCGTGAGAAATTGGAAAGATGTGTTGAACATGTGGATTACAATGCTCATAAAATTAAATAAAACTCGTAACTTCTTATGAAAATTGCTTTTTAATAATTAAGAAAATTATTTAAAAGAAAATTTATTTAATTTTTGTGTTAAAATTAGGTATATTAAGTAATTTTTAACATAAATAGGATCACACACTTCGCCCTGTGTTTTCCTTACTTCCGTAAGTTTAAAAATGACCAAGTTAAAAGAATATTTTTAAAACATTACTAGCATAACCTTGTAATATGATATCACATTACTACTATTTCGATCAGAAATTTTATTGAAAAAAATCATTCAAAAAATATTTATGGGTTAAAATGTACTTTTATCCTCATTACTTGGAAACTTTTCCCATGCTATTCCATACATGAATTTGTTTGAAAATTCTAATTAAAATTTTATAAAATTAGTCAACTTCTTAAAAAAAAAAGTTCCTCAAACTTGATAATTTTTAACACAACGGGGGTAAGGAAAAACTGCTTCAAGTTACCCTGTTGAAGCTATTACAATAGACCCCTAATGAAGTTGTATGAGAAATAGCTTCCGAATGCTTGAAACAGGGAAGTGATAGGGGAATAAAATTTACGGAAGCTAAAACAGGTCAATTGAAAAGTCCCCGGCCTACCATAGTAAAACACATTTTTTTGGCAAAATTAGTTTTTTTTTATTCAACATAATTCTCTTCAAGGATGATACACTGATTATAGCGACCCTCCAACTTTTTGATGCCATTTTTGTAGTACGATTTGTCCTTTGCTTCAAAATAGGCCTCAGTTTCGGCGATCACCTCTTCATTCGACGAAAATTTCTTCCCAGCGAGCATTCTTTTGAGATCTGAGAACAGGAAATAGTCGCTGGGGGCCAGATCTGGAGAATACGGTGGATGAGGAAGCAATTCGAAGCCCAATTCATGGATTTTTACCATCGTTTTCACTGACTTGTGACACGATGCATTGTCTTGGTGAAGCAGCACTTTCTTTTTCTTCAAATGCTGCCGTTTTTCGGCGAGTTCGTCCTTCAAACGGTCCAATAACGCTATGTAATAGTCGCTGTTGATGGTCCTTCCTTTTTCAAGGTAGTCAATGAAAATTATTACATGCGCATCCCAAAATACAGACACCATAACCTTGCCAGCCGACTGTTGCGTTTTCCCACGCTTTGGAGCGGGTTCATCGTGTGCAGTCCACTCGGATGACTGTCGATTGGACTTCGGAGTGAAATGATGGAGCCATGTTTCATCCATTGTCACATATCGACGCATGTCATGCAATGTCATGAAACAAAACAATCCCTTTACTGAATATACCACGACTTTTGTTATGAATTGCCCGACTCAGTTTAGTTAAAAGTCACAATACGTCTCGAAATTTATTGAGTCTTACCGAGTCAATAAATCTAATATACCCCCTGCCTATTCTAAAACGCAGTGCACATGATTTTGCGTGCTGAAATTGTTTACTTTTTTTCGGAGGATGTTGAATGCCTCCATTCTATGGATTGTTGTTTTGGTTCTGGTGTCACATGAACCACCCATATTTCATCACCATTGACAATTTGGTTTAAAAACTCATAACCATTATCATTGTACCGCTCAAGTAAAGTCGATGCTTTAGCTATCCGATTGGTTTCGTGCACCTCGGTCAGCATTTTCGGTACCCATCATGGGCACAATTTCCGATAATAAGCACTCTTACACAATTTCATCAAGACCACTCCTTCAAACTTGCGGAAACTCATTAGATAAAAACATACTCATAAAGCGTACGTTTTCTCTAACTTTCGCATCAACTTTCTGCATTAAATCTTCATTAGTGACAGACGGTCGGCCATTACGTTCCTCATCACGAACATTAATAAGGCCATCTTTAAATGCCTTCGCCCATTTTCGTACCATTCCGTCGCTCATAGTGTTTTGCTCATACGCTTCATTAATCTGCTGATGGATTTCAGCAGCTTTCATGACATTTGCACGCAAAAAACGAATCACAGAGCGTATTTTACAATCGGTGGTATTTTCAATTGTGTCATTGCATTTTAAATGCACTCAAACAAGTATCTAATTGCATGGAGTAATATTTTTAAAATTCAAATAGTTTAATATTCCTTTTTAAAAACTAAACTTTCTAACAATCAGGATTTCAATAGAACAAAATTTAAAAAATCATTTACAGATAATATCTATACGAAAGTACGATTTATTGCCTTGGGAACTTTTTAAAATCCAATTTTATCAAAAATTTAAAAAAAAACTCGACCCAATCAAATGAAACGTGATTCACAAATAAGTTTGACTCGAGTAGTGTATTGAAGTGATGAGGAAAAGGGATATATAAGTGATGCTGAAGTTTGTAACAAGAGTGAAAAGGAATTGAATTGTGCGCAAAATATACTCGTGTGTGAGTGAACCATAATTTAATATTAAAAATTTAATGATCTGACTCTACTTTATGTTAGCTAAAGATATTTTGATTTGATACTTCATCTTGGAACCGAGTAAGACTGATATTTGAGTAAAACTTGTAGGTAAGCGTTTTGAGGGACCAGGAACTAGTAGAAAGCATAAATAAATAAATAAATGCTTTGAAGATTGACTACCTAGTACCTTGACTATATTATTTCATTGAATATTTGGACTTAAACTTTAAGTTGTAATTTAAAGATGATGGATGAGAGTAGAAATGTCACAAAGTAATAATTAATCTAAGTATATTTTATCAAAAAAATATCATTATAGCAATATATCAAAAAGATTGATAGGATTGTGGAACAATTTGATTTTTGAACTTTTCTATAATAATATTAGGTCTACCGGAAGGTTCTTTTTAATTGTAAAGTGTAAGAAAGTAATACATTTTTCAAACATTTAATCATATTTATTGTACAGTATGATTTCCGTCGTTACTTATGAACTCTTGCCAGCATGATGGTAATTTGTAAATACCATTTTTGAAAAATCTCTTTTCTATAGAGTCGAAAAAAGCTCAAATAATGCTTCATTGACACCAGCTTTAGTTCAAAGCCTTTTCTCCTGTCAAAAATTTTTTCAGGAAGATGTTCAAGTGATAATTAGAGGGTATTAGGTCTGAGAAGTATGCGACAGAAATTCCCTGCCTATCTCTGTGATTTTTTGACGAGTCGCCGAAGCAGCACGTGATTTGACATTATCAGGATGCAATATAATATGTTTCGTATTGAACATCGCAGGCCTCTTTAAGCGCTTCGTTTAAATAATCCAATAAAAATCCCGTTTACAGTATCCCTCCGAATTGAGCTTTTTGTTACGCCTCAAATGCTCGAAATGGAAATGTTCTTGGACGTCTTAATCTATGCATAGCGTTCTCTTATTCAGACTCAATCTCCATTTAGAGGTGGAGGGGACAGATACTCCATGTTGAAAGTATGCTCTTTTCCTTACGATGGATTTGAAAAAAAATCTACTTTTCATCGCCAGTTATCATCCAATCCAAAATGGGTTTGTTTTTGTTTCGATCAAACACAGATGTGCATATGACGATTCGGTTAAGCAAATTTTTCTCGCTTAACTCACGTCTGGAATATTTATAGACCAATCACAGTAACGACGGAAATTATATTGCTCAATAAATATTATTAAATGTATGAGAAATAGATTATTTTCTTACACTTTACAAACAAACGGAACTTTCCGGTAGAACTAATATTTACAATAAAAGGATTTGATACAAAGTTTACACAAATTCTAGTCCCTTATTTACGACAAAATAATATGATACACATGAATAAATAGGAAAAAAATTTCATGTATGTATTGACTTATTACTAACTTATATATTTTAAAAAAAGTTTGGCTCAAAAACTACCCACACACATGATATGAATAGGAAACGATATATTACGAGTAGGAAATGGGGATTTGATAATTCATTGTTGTTGTCCAATGATAGCTCAAACTTTTCCTCATGAGAGCATGAGTATAACGCACTTCGACTAACAAAAAGACATCGCCATAATTTTCCTGATCGATGAGACTGTCGTCGCCTGATCGAATTCAGAGAAAGTATCCTTTGTTCTGATTGTTGTTTAGTTTTAGGTGTATGTTGAAGAATCCGCGTTTCATCGATGATGATAAGTAGACGCAATTAAATATTGATTGGGCAACACCAACTCGCGTTATCGATGCCATTTGTTGTCAGAAACAGATAATTTTTAAACTACCTCCTCATATATATATATATATATATATATATATATATATATATACAATGACCTAAGGAATCCCATCAGGCGATGCCGATCTCCGTTTTTGTAACCTTTGAGGGTTTTTTTTTTAATTGAAAACACTAACAAACCCCCGTGCACCACAAAGTATTGTACGAGACTTACAGAAGTAAGTGTGAAAACACATTACAAAAGGAAAATAACAAAAGGGAAATTTTAAGAGAAAAAAGAGTTACCAATATTTACAAAGAATTTACAAAATAGCCAAATGCATTTCTTTTGGATACAAGTTGGTGAAAATCAGGAGGCCAATTGATATTAATGCTTTAAAGTATTAATTTTAGGGTCTTTCTTTCATTGAAGAATTTAGAACATAGAAGAATCACATATTCCGCATTTTCCTCGCCACCAACACTGTAATCTCAGAAAGTAGCTGAATCCAAATTAAATTTACTGAGATAATTTTTAAAGTTTACATGACCAGTGAGAAATTGAGTCATTTTGAAAGGGGTAAAAAAATGATGGCATGATAATTTCATTTTAATGGAAGGGAGAAATCTCTTTGCTTGAGCTGATGTATTGTTGGTTCCAAGACTCCACCATACTTTCTCACGTGACCTTCTTATAGAAGGATTTAGGAATATTTATACAGTAACGTCCATTTGCCCTTGGTAGCAGTCTTTGCTAGAAAATCGTCCCTCTCGTTTCCAAAAATATCCGTGCGTCCACGAACAAATGAAAAGGTAACAGAGACGTTTTTATCTTTTAAGATTTTGAGTTGACTTTGTATCTCTAAAATTATGTTATTGTACGAAGAAATACGTTTCAATGTCTCCAATGATGAAAGAGAGTCGGCACAAATAAGAATGTCTGATTGGGGTATTAATTACTAGGTGTGTGTGTGTGTGTGTGTGTGTGTGTGTGTGTGTGTGTGTGTGTGTGTGTGTGTTGGTAGGGGGATAGGTTCGTCAGAAAGCGAAAGCCATGTGTGTTGAAATAAAGGACAAATATAAAAGAATTTCCATAAGAAAATCAAGAGCTATTAAACTGACAGCGTTTGTTACTGTTTGAGTATGTTGTTCCCAAAAAGAACTCAAAATTTTCTGTTAAATATATCTGTCTAAATTTTAAATCACTTATGGATATTAGGTATTCTAGCGAGCGTAAGTAAACAGGAAGTGAAACCTTCAATAGTTATAAATAACATTGCCCAATCCTATTTTTTAATTTATCTTTAATCTATTATATAACGGGATATCTTTCAAAACTTTTGTGAAACCGTTTTCCTTCCTATAATCTAGTACACATCTTTTATTTTGAATCTTTTCGTGAAAATTACCTTCATAAAATAAGCTTAAACCGAAATATTTCTATTTTAGTTTAATTACTTTGATCACGAATAAATTTAGATCAAGGGAATCTTATTCAAAATTACAAGATAAAAGTTTTAAAAGGCTCTGATTTAGGATTTGCTCAATTTCATTTGTGGGGTATTTTGAGCATTAAGACTGCAGTGAAGCGTGAATAATTGAATGCTGAAAGGTAACGTGAAGAAATTCTTGTGACATTTTCCGTTACGTAATGATTGTTTCGTGTCTTTCCAACCACGAAATTTCATCAATTTCGAATCATGTTTCTTTTATTTCTTCTCAAAAATTCAATTCAAATGTCCGTTCTAATTCAATAGAATTTAAAAAGTTAAACTTTCCCTATCCAACTTTCCCGAAAATTTACAAAATTGTTATAAATAAATAACGCCGAAAATTTTAAGGTGTGTTTATTTATTTTTTTTTATATTATCTGTTCTGCTTGCTTTCACCGATAATGATTTAATTTTTCAAAAAATAAATCATACAAATGAAAAAATATAGTTTTTATTGGATTGAAATACAAATAAAACTCCCATACAAAAATGAAATAATTTTTAGCCTATAAATTGATGTATTATTTCAATTCATAAATCCAAGAAATGATTGAAAGTAAGGCCAAGTTACTCGGAATTTTTAAAACAATTGTGATATCACCATTTTTTTTTTTTTTTTTTTTTTTTTTTGGTCAGACCTTCCAACTATTTTTTCTCAATATGGCTTCTTTCTTGGCCTATTTTGGGGCTAAATGATTTTGATATTGAGGTAAATCATTATTACTTTGCGTACATTTTTTCCATTTTTAATTATTTTTATTGCATGGTATATCTTTGTATATCATTAAATTTATAGTAGATAGTTACTTAACATATTCTATTAATTCAAAATAAATTTGAGCTTCAAATTATTATTAACATTGTTGTTTCTCAGTTATTTGGAGTTTATTTTATCTTTATGGAATTCATCCTTTCTTTATATCAATCTAAATACAATTAATTGATAATTTCTATAATATTTGAATTTTATATATATACATACATACACACACAAACACACACACGTGTGTGTGTGTGTGGTGTGTGTAAAGTTTATCAATAATTTTGAGTACAAATAAGTAAGAGATTGATCTAATACTTTTATAATGTTACATAAATACTCCTGAATTTTTCAAATTTATGGATTGATCAAAAAGAATATGTAGAGATTTGATTAAAACTTAGGGGAAAAAAGTTGTTCCACTAAGAAAACTTCCAACTCCCGCTTGTGCTAAATATTTCGGCTAATATAATATTTAATGAAATAAAATGAATGCATCAGTTATGTAAAACCAGCAGACAATTGCTTTAATATGTTGACATAAAAAAATATTGGAATTTAAGAATTTAATTACAAGATATTTTTTTAAAAAAAAAATATGTGGTTAAGCAAACTATTGATGGTAACCGGTTGCGCCATCTAGTGTTCGTCGAAGAAATGTTCATTTTTAATGGTCGTTTTTTTTTTCAACTTTTTTTTGAAACTATTATTCTTTAAACAGAATAACACATGTTTTGGTATTCAAATTCAATATACAGTGTACTTCTATATTTCTGAGCAGATAGACATGAACACCCGAAAACATTCAAATTTTTATTGGATTAATGAAGTTAGATATAATTATTTTTTTAAAAAATAAATTATATTTTAATAATATAAATAATTAAAATAATAATTATAAAAATAATTATTATACAGATTATTTTTAAAAAATAAATTATATTTTAAAAAAATAATCTGTATAATAATTATTATTTGTTTCATATATTGTGCTATACTTTTTCTTAGCTGAAAAGTTTTAAATTTGACTTTGTTTTTACCATTCTCATAAGCAAAATGAACTAAAATAAAGAGTAGCCAATTTTTAAATAATTCTTTTTCTATACATTTCAGACATTCGTCAGAACAATCCTTTGACCAATATAGTACGAAAATCTAATTTAATTTCATTTAATAAAACAAGGTGCTCATCAATCATAAAAATTATCCTCTTCTACCAAGATATATTGTTGTTTTTAAATAGAATTTTAAACCGATCTATAAACCTATTTGAATTTTATTTAATCACAAATATATCCAGAGATTTAAAAATGCTGTTTATCTGAAAACAGTCTTTTGTTCGAAACAAATATGAATCTGTATTTTTATTTAAATTATTTTATTTTTTCATTCAACAATTATATTTTCATTATCTTTCTTTATTACATTTGAATTGAATGATCAACTTTTTTTAATGAATTTATGCAACAAAAAACAATTAACTCCGAAATCTAGAATATCCTAGAAAAAGTTGATATTTGTTTTAATCAAGTTATCAAGTTAGAAAAAGGTTCTCATATTGTTCATGAGCAGCATCTTATCAAATTATAAGAATTCCTTTTTCTTCAATTCTAACCCTAATTTGATCACTTATCAAGAAAATATTCATTGATTATTTCTTTAATTTTCTTAAGAAAATAGCTGATATTACTAATTTTTCAGCACTAACTGATACAATGATTTAATTTGCAATTCATTACAGAAATATGATTCAAAAACTAATTTTCGTTTTGATTTTCAATCCATTAAAACAAGAAAAATAATAAGCGCATTTACTTTCAAAAGCGCTGGTGATATTTTGCGCAAAAATATTTGCGGAATAGGGTACCGAAAATTAATTTCATCAAATTAAAAT
This sequence comes from Nephila pilipes, assembly GCA_019974015.1. Taxonomy (NCBI): domain Eukaryota; kingdom Metazoa; phylum Arthropoda; class Arachnida; order Araneae; family Nephilidae; genus Nephila; species Nephila pilipes. The sequence continues at coordinate 626,747 of BMAW01001293.1, read as the reverse complement.
CAATTTCTCTTACCAATGCAACTGAATCCTCAATCCCACATTTATTTGTTTTAATGCTAAAAGGAAATTTTTAACCTTGTAATTAGTATCCCTTAAGGGGCATTTCCACATAAATATGTATCACGATTGTAAAAAAATTATGTACAAAAATAAACAACCGATAACCATTCACTTGCTGCTGGAAATTCTAATTAATAACATTCTCAAAATATGGTTTGAAAGTAGATAAACTTTATATTTTTCATTTAATTGTTATTAATTATATTTGTTTGAATAAAAACGTTTGCTACTTTATGCGCTTAAAAATGGTTGAAAATTGTAATTGCGAATTATGGTTCAGAAAAAAAAAATGGCTGAAAGTTATAATTGGACAATTCGAATCAAAGACTGTAGTTTGTTGTATTACTTTTGGATTCAGCATCTTATGATAGTCAATTTTAATTATATAGTTGTGTTATATTGCTAATTATTTCGTCAAACTGTTATTTTTAAATTCCTACTAATAGTTCACACTATCCCTATATATATTTATATATCTTGTTCAAATTTTCAATCGTTCATAAAATACTTTTTATTCATCCACTCAAGTTCAAATACATTTTTTAAAACTTGTAGTGGATGACACTTGATGTTAATACAGTTTTTGCAAATATTAGTTCATTAACTAAATTTATTTGGTGAAAATGCAATTTAGCCCAACCACTTAGCTCGATTTCAAAAATTTCCAAACTTGGCGATTTTTTTGACTGAACGTTAGGTCCGCGAAGCAGACCAGGGTAGACACATTTGGCAAAGTACCGCCAAATAATTCCTGTCGCCAAGGGTGGCTGGGATGAATTGCATTCCAGACATTTAATTTACCGGATGAATTAAGAAACAAGCCATTTGTCATTCGTTTTGCAATGGCAAAGTTGGTAGAGCGTCGGCGTAGAATCTTCATGCCTTCGGATCGAATCTCGTCGAAGCAAAAGAAATTTTTATTTGATTTCCAAATAATTAATTTTAGTTTTATGTATGAGAAAAAAAAATTCTCTAATATAAGATATTTAGCAGGATATAAATTTAGGAATAAATACCCTCAGTGACGAAGCATGTAGATCGCAGGATAAAAAATTTCTTCTGCCACTTAATATTGTGATTCTATCATATATATATATATATATATATATATATATTAATTGTAATTGTTTAATAAAAAGTAACTAAAATAAAAAAAAAATTCTTTGTTGACCTAAGTAGGAATTGTCTTAATTTTTTTTTATATTACTTGTTTATTAACAAAATTCTTGGAACTGGTATTAATTTTGTGCAAATCTTGTTACAATTGAAAACAATTTATGTATGGCTCATCATAACTGGTATGTTTTATTATTTGTGTAAAGGTGGTCCTTCATTGTTTAACTCCTCAGACATCTTAAAGTCTAATTATAGTTAGTCAATAATTTTACAACTATATTTGAAGAGACATTGGAAAAGGACAAAGCAATGTATTTCCTATAAATATAGAATTTTGGAAACATCGCTCTCTCTCGAATCCCTCTTAATTGAGATAATCCTAGTTTATATACTAATAATAAATTCTTTGCTTACCAAACAACTCGTTTCGACTCATACTCTTCTTGTTTAAAACAGATTCAATCATATTACTCTATCTAGGAGTAGCTTCTTTAATTTCAATACAAGCGATTAATTCCGATGATTGAATCCAATTTACAATCTATCAGCTTATCGTTACTCTCTAGGTACCTACCCTTTCCTTTCAATTCTATTTCGCTTAAGTATCACTATATTTAATTCAATTCATTGCACTTCTTATCTTCATCTTTTTTTTTCAAATTTTGGTTGGCAAGGAGTTGTAATTGTATGCAATTCAAATTACGAAAAAGTCCCCAAGGTTAGTGAAGAGAAAATCACGAATAGCCCAACGTCGCATTTGCAACAATATTTTACAACACATAGTAAAACTCTACCCGGACACATTAAATATTAATAAGCCACGTTTTAGTCTTACAGTCCGTTTGAATAATTTTACATCAACCGCAATTTAATACGATAACGCATTAGTAGCATAAATGTCTTAACTTTTTTCACTCAAGCAAAAAAACAACGAAATGAATTATTTATCTTGATCGAAATCATGTGGTAATTTTACATTCGCATCAAAAATTACATAAGCGTAATTCTAAGCAAATTGATAGAATTGAATGTTATTGATGATATGTGAAAATGGCAAGGAAATTTCATATGTTCCTAAAACTGTTTTAATTCGTACATGAAACAAGAACCACCAAGTATTCTATAATAATTACTTAAATCGTTTTTATTAGGAGATTAAAATGCTAAAATTCAAATTCATAGCCACTGCAGCGTTCACTACAAGAAATAACGCCACAAAGTGGTTCAAAGACATTGAAAGAAGAATATAATTTATCTAAATGCGAAGGTTATCTTTGAATAGTAATTTTTTTAAATAAAAAAAGTTTTTTTTTTTTATTAAAGAAAAAAGGTTTTTTTTCAAAGTAATTCCTTTTTTTTTAAAAAAAAGGTCATCTTTGAATAGTATTTTCTTTTTTTTAAAAAAAAAAAATTAAATTAATTTATTTAAAAAAAAAAAAAGGTTATCTTTGAACCGTAATTTTTTTTTTAAAAAAAATTTCAAAGTAATTTCTTAAAGAAAAGGGTTATCTTTGAATAGTATAATTTTTTTTTAAAAAATAAGTAAACGAATAATTCAGGTTGGTTGGAGGAGGAATAAATCAGGAGGTTTACAACGCAGTCAGATGTTCCATACACCTTTAGATCCTTCGATACCTATTATATCATTACTTGCAGTATGGGCTAATGGCCGCAACAGCATACTAGCCTCGAGGCCGACGTTACTATCTTCTGGTCACAAGTTCGAACCTTGGTGTCACTAAAGGCCCTCCGTGTAGCCGGGTCTGATGGACGTTAAATCTCAAATCCTCCCATTGGCGTGATGTGGAAGTTTAGAGAGGGAGGTGTCAGTTCAGGTGTCATCCTCGTCACGAGACCGATGTTAAAAATTACGAAGTCCATTGACAATAGCCATCGTTTTGCTTCTAATAGTGACGGAACAATTAATTGTGTTATTTAATTTTTACATGGAAGTTAGGAGATTTGGTGTCAGCTTATCTGTCATCCTCATCACTTGACTGAGGTGCAATTTCAAGGTCCATTAACATTATTTACCAATGGCCACTACAATATTCCAGTTTTTCCTTTTTAAAGTCTTTCAATAGCTCCTGCAGAATCTCAATTCTCTCTTCAGATCATATAAATCGTGTTTCTTCCCTACAGTTCCATAAAAAAGAATGAAAATTAATCGACGTACAGTATCAAAAAATTTTTATAGAAGTTCACGTATTCTAAACCACTTTTTCTTAATTATACTAAATTTCATACAAATTTGTAATCGGACAATCTTTTCGATACCGAGAGAGTATTAAAATTATTTTGAGGATAAAAATTATTTTTGTAAGGTCTTCTGAAAATATATTAAAGTTTAGAATCTACTTCGATGTTCTGTACGGTTTTACATTCATTTTTGGGGAATTAAAATGTAATGTTCTCCCTGTGACATCAGACTATTCCTAGTCACCTCTTGTGCCATAGTTAAACTCAATGTATTAACTCTAAAAGTCAATAAGTCAATCAAAGAGACGTTAGACAGGTACACACTGTATTTATTGACTAACTGCTAATATAACGACAAATATAACAGGATTCCCCCAGATAATGCACTAAATATATTAACTCGATCTACCAGTAATAAACTAACAGACTCTTACCACTAGTGTCAAACTGAGGCTGTCTTGGCTTCTAACTTTCACGAAACAGCCCGTAACTTGTCATAATTCTCGGCTCCGACTTTGACTCTGGAACAATTGCCAAACGCTAGAACCACTCGACCTCCATCGTGACTCTCAAGCTGAGTTTATATATTTCCTATCTCCCCCGCTTCATTTAATTTCTACCTGCTTGTGATTTGCGTATTCACGTTTCATTTTTGGTTGGGCAAAGACTGTTTAGAAAAGGCAATCAATCTTAATTAAAAGTCCCCAAGGTTAGTGAAGAGAAAACCACGAATAGCCCAACGTCACATCCCTTTTAACCAATCGTATACCTGTTACAATCACTGCCTTTAGTTAAATATAATCCGTATAGCATCAGCCTGAGAGTTACTATATATATATATATATATATATATATATATATATATATATATATATATTCAGTTTCAATTCTTAAATAAAACTGCATTTTCGTTTTCCAAAATGAATTAATAGTATTTCTAAATTTAATTTCTCCAGAATTATACAACTTCATAAATCTTGCTTTTTTAAGGGAAAACTCATATAAATTGAGATGTTTCTTTCATGTTCATTAGTGATGATAAAACAAGATTTAAAATAATAGTGTTTATGTATACAATTAAAATTATTACATATCATTTGTAATGGTGGTATATTTATTTTATATGATGGTTACTTCCCATAATTCTCCTTTGTCATTGAGAAAATTATATATATTGAGATATTTGTTTCATGTCCTTTGATGCTAATAAGACGAAATTTTTTTAAAAAAATACAATGTTCGTATATATAGTTAAAAATTATTATACGTCATTTCCTATTGCTAGCATTATTCTTTTATATGATAATTGCATCACATAATTCTCCTTTTTTCTGAGGATATTATACAAATTGAGATGTTTGTTTCTTTTCTGTTGATGTTAATAAGACAAGAGATTTCAAAACATATTGTATATATGTAGAATTATTCCAACTTCTACTTCTAAGAGAATTTCCCTTTTAATTTTATATGATAATTGCTTGGGGCGTCTGAAATGTAATTGTCCTGAGCCTCTGATACTCAAAAGAGAATCATTCTCGACAAAGGTGGTTGCACTGCGTTCAAAGTTTTAGATTTAGAATGCGTTTTTGTTTATTTGAATTGGTTGGAAACTCTTGTTGTAGTACCGTGAAGAAATGAGTGTTTCTATTTCGTATCCCGCCAGATGTAAGAAGAGGAGCGTAATCCGATTTCTTCTCGTGAAGGGAAATGCACCATTCTGGATTTTTTACGAAATACGAACTGTTTACAGAGAGAGTATCATGAGCCGTTTTTATATGTACAAGTGGCCACGGTAGCCTAATAGTCATGGTGGAGGACTCGCGGCCGGCTGTTTTCGTCGAGTCGTATGTTCGACCCTTGATGACACTAAAGATCCACCACGTAGCAGGGGCTGATGCACGTACGTTAAATCTGTCTGAGCCTAAAGTCCTCCCTTTGGCGTAGTGTAAAAGGTAGGAAAGTAGGAGTCGTCGTCGTCCCTTGACCGAAGTTCAAAATTACGAGGTCCATCGTCAATAGTCCTCGTGTTGCTTCTAGTGTGATGGTAATAAAACCAACCAACTAACAATATGCACAAGTGGTACCACGAACAAATATCTTTGGAAAATATTCAAAACCGGTATTTCAACACGAATGGCCTCTGTCTATTCATCGTCTTTGTCTTTTGGATTCTCTTCATTAATTTTTCGTCGGGGGGAATAATTAATGCCGAGCGATTACAGATAATTCTTAGAACAAAATTATAGAGGGCGATAAATAACAAAAGGAGGATGAGGACAAAAAGAGTTTGTTTGTAGTACGTTATAATGTACGTTCCGATACAGTCACTGCAACAAAGAAACTCTTTGACTCAATCGGATAGTGCATCATCAACTATACTCTTTCACAGCTCTGATATACCACATTCATCTCTTTACCAGTCCGAAATTGCTTATGGGTAGCAAAAGGTTTTCGATCGCCGATGAAGTCAAGAGTGTCATTAAACAATAAGTTAAATAGGCGGCAAATGACTTTTTTAGAACACGGCTCACAAAGTGAATTGGAAAGGAGGCTCCTTACGTTGAAAAATTGAGTTTCATGTACGTATATGAATTTGCAAATATTTCGAAAATATATTGATTGTCTTTTCGATTTTTAATAAATTGAGTACTTTTATAGTCTGGCAACCTTCACATACTATCGTGTAGAGGGACTGATACACATTAAATCTATCAAAATGAGTGAAACGATTTTGTTTAATGTAATGAGAGAGCTGTAAGACACACAGAGACACGATAAGTGTTGTAAATTTTTTCAGTTCTCCAGGATTATCGAACTGGAGTGAGCAGACCTAACTACAAAAATTAAAAATTTTAAACTATGAGAAGGGTTCTTCTCTCAATTAGTCTTCCTTACTTTATTTCGTTTAATTGAATATTTTAACAATTTTTCCATCTTCCGCTTCTCATGTAATAAAATAACAATAAAAAAAGAAAGAAAGAAAAAACTGAATCTAGATTCACATACGTTAGCAAAACAGCGTTAAACAGCCAGCTTATGAATAAAAGAAGCAATTTAAACTATACCTCACCGAAAAATATTAATCTCACCCAGCTTCCGAATCTGCACTTAATTTACATACATTATTAAAACAGAAACATTTTTACCTCAATATTTTTCCTTTAAAGAACAACGCAATTAATACCTCCAACAAAAAAAAAAAATAATAATCCCATCGATTTTTACAAACACCTCTTCCAACAGTATAAAAAAGGAAAGCTAATCCCTTATATATACGACTTTAACGGAGCAGGTGTGAAAAATATTCATCTCGTAAAAAAATCTCCTTTTCACCAAGTCATGTATTGACAAATATTTTCTCCTTAGGCGTTAATGAATATTATTCATTCAACAAATTCTAGGCTTAAAGGCCTTTTGCATACGTTTTTTTTTTTTCCTTTGGCGCCTTTAAACACGAAATCTCAGTTACCCGGAAGGCTTTTAACCATGCATCTCATTTACTTGGCTTAAAAAGAGCAAGAAGAGGGGAAAAAATTGGCGGAATATCGCTCTACCAACCTACAAAGACTGCTGTTTCTGTCTCTAGACAATTGTTTTTATCCCTCCGCCATTGAAGCGTTTTGTTGTTGATACATTGTATCATTCAAAAACGCACCGAGATTGTTTCGTGATGGCCCCTGAGTTGTGGGTGTATCCTTTTCTGCTCCTAGCAATAACAAAACCGTTATCGCGAAGAGTAGGTGTTGTCATGGAAACGTGAAACGCTCCTAGCTCCCAGGCGCATCTCTTTCTCTCTCTCTCTCTTTGCATTTACCTCTTTCTCCGAATGCTCAGATCGGGATTGCCATGCTTGGCAGAAATCGCCTGTTTTGGTTATTATTTATCATTTTGCTAGAGTAGGATCTATATAATTATGTAATAGATTGGATTTTTTATTTAAAGGCAAATTAAAATTCAAGACACACTATGGTATATGCCTTAATTATTTTTATAACATAAGATGGAAAGAAATATATTGCATTTTTCGCATATCTATATTAATAAAATAAAAAAAAAAGGTTTGTATGCAGTACAAAGACTGAAACAGACAGACATACCTAATTTAGTACGCTGAAATTATGGGTGATGGTGGTGTGCACCTTGAAGCGATGGGGACTTTTTTTTTTTTTTTTTTTTTTTTCGATTTTTAGAATTAATACTTCTTTAAATTTGATGTTGAAGTGATTTTTTCGTATTTTTGGAATGCTTTGCGATTTAGATCTTGGAAGAAAAAAGACGTAGCAGAATTACTTTTCTTAGACCCTAACTGCAAGATCTAAGATTTTATTTAAAAAAAGCTAACTTTGTTTCGGGTATGTAAACCAATAATCCGATTTGTATAGCGAAATTTTGAAAATAACACCTAAAAGCAAAATTCCTTTTTTTTTTTTCAAAAAGAAAATTAAAGTCATTCCGTCCAGAAATTTGCCTATTCAACTAACACAATACTCATACGGAATTAAAATTTGTCCCTTTTTTAAAAAGAGAACGAAGGAAATATCTCAATTGTTGGATGCTTTTAACTACACATTTAATGAGCTACCTTTTCGGGGAGCTTCCTTCGACTTAAGAAAATTACAATTTAATGCATATAGATCTGGCAAATATTGCATTTTTTTTATTGACTGATTGGTTATTAACGTCACTCTTAGGAGCAACACTAGTACTATAGGGACAGATCTCATAATTTTACACCTCAGTCAAGTGACGAGGACGGCACCTAAGCTGGCAGATCCCTGTCCAAATTTCCACATCAATAGAATATTTTGCAGCCTCGACAGATTAAACATGCATCAAGTCCTTTACATAACGGGTCTTTCATGACATCGGGACTCGAACCCATGACTCGAATGAAGCAACGTCAATTGCGAGTCCCCCCGATCATGACCACTATTTTACACTTGAAACCGAAAATATTACATCACGGTCTATCTTTACTTTTGATAGTTTATGTAGCATTTTTATTTTGAAAATGAACCATGGAAGGAACGGATACAACAGTGGACGAATTAATGAAATTATACAGTACAAGCACAACCGGACTTGTCTTGCCACATTGTCTTGATATGTCATAGATATGACTTGCCACATTAAATTTTTAAGGTATATATATTAGATTAACAACAAAAATAGGAAATTTAAATTAGAACTGCAAAATTATTTCAAAAATTTAAATTATAACTGTTTGTGTATATATATGGAACATCCCCTTCAGGAACATACATATTTGAATGATAATGGTGATAGTGAAGTTTTAATGGCGCAAGAGCCAGACGTGACCCTACTGCGCCAAACAAGGTAAATCTGTGATCTAGACTGTAAAACAATGAAAAAAGATTGATCGACAAGAAGGGTCAAGAGAGAAAGTCAAGTTTATTGGTGCAAGAACCAGATATGGCTATGCTGCGCCAAACAAGATTTAACTATGGTCTAGACGAGAAGAAATTGAAGGAAAGACAAATTGGTTGACAAGAAAGAGGATCGAAAATAGAGAAGGATCGCTAAGGCAACCCGGGGTGCGTCACCCGTGTTTACCAAAGGCAGTAAACCCCATAGGAAAGAAAAAGATAACTAGTGTGCCTTTGGGTCATGATGCCCGTACTTACCAAACGAAGGCAAGTCCCTGAGGTCCTCCGATATAATCCCCAGGGGCCGGCTATACCCCCAGACGCTGGGTACCCATTTTTGTCGCCTTTTATGACATGCATGAGCTACAGTGAGACTATTCTGTCATACCCAGTCACCATACATATTTGAAAATAGTCGCAATGGGATTAAATTGAACCAAGAATAAGTACAGGAATTCGATACACTCTTTTCATGATGACGATGACTTGTTGCAGAAAGATATCTTGTTTGTGTATCCCCAACAATTATAACATCCCTGGTGATTTTTTTTCCCCATTGACTTTACTGGTAAAAACGGGTGACGTGTCCCCTGGATACCCGAGTGGTCCTTCTCTATTTTTAACCCTTCATGTCAATCAGATTTCAACTTTTTCCCATTTTTCAAACATCCAGATCACAGTTATATCTTGTTTGTAGTCACATCTTGTTTTGCGCCATTACACCTACCGTCATTCACGGAAGCAAAATTGTACAAAAGTGAAAACAGCACGCAAAGAAATCGCGTAACACTAAGACGAGCTGAGGGAATCTCCCTTTCAATCCAAAATCCTCGACGACCCACATCTTCAAAAGCTGTTATACAGTCCACCTGAACATGTAATGTGAATAAAACATTCATGTTAAGTTCCTGACGAAATATTGCGTCAACGGTATGCCGACATAACAACTTTGGGTAGATATGGTTGCAATTAGTTGATTTCTTGTGTGAATCTGGTATTTAATAATAATAAAAAAAAAAAGGAAGTAGCGTACGAAGTGTGTGCGTAAGCTAGTTTAGGTTTATTGATTCCAGGTCATAAGCAAGTTATATCACCAAACTGTTTCTGAATTACGTACTATATTTATAATAATCGTGATATACTGCCAAAATTTACAATTCTTCTTCTTTGTTACCTTAAAAGGGTCGCCGCAAGTAATGAATTATTGGTAAAAATTTAAACCAATGTCATTGAAGAAAAATTTGTATTAAAATTTTTTTACTCTTTCGTTAGAATCAATATCCAATTTATAAAAACTTTCGATCTTCCAAAAATATGTTTTCGTAAAATCGGGGGGGGGGGGGGAATCAATCCTAAAATAATCATTACTGATTTGTTCGAAATATATTTTGAAAACATTTGAGACGAGCGTACGGATTTGTCTTTTTATCATAACTGTTTAGAAATAGATTGTGGCAGCGGCAACGTAGTGGTCATAGATTTGGATTCGTAGCCGGCGGTTTTCGTTCAGTCGCGGGTTCGATCCTTGGCCGCTAAAGACCTGCCATGCAATCGGGACTGATACACGTTAAATCTGTCGGGATCCAAAGTTCTCCCGTTTGCGTGGCGTGGAAGTTAGGAGAGGGGGTGCCAGCTCAGGTGTCGTTCTCTTCACTTGACCGAGGCTCAAAATTACGAGGTCCATTGCCAATAGCCCTAGTGTTTTTTTCTTGATTTTTCTCTTGAAATTAGGCTAACGTTTCGTAAAATTCTGCTTGAAAGTTTCTGAGTTGTGGTAATTTAAAATTTTGTTCTCTAATGCTAAATGAGTGTCTCAAATATCTGACGATAAAATACTTTTTACACATTTTTAGAAGATTTTTACACCAATTGAGAGACAATATTTTTCAATTCCGTTAACATAAAGAAAATGAAAAGTTTTAACATTTCTGAAAAAATTAATAAGTAAAAATAACTAAATTAAATTCTGAAATAGTTTTCAGATTTTAATTTATTTTAAAAAATTAATAAATAAAAAAATTAAATTAAAATCTGAAATAGTTTTCGATAAAAAAAAAAAAAAAAAAAAGATTATTATATTATCATTTGGTGATGTAATGAATCGTATCTATTTTGTTCTAAATACCATCTGGAAATTTAACATATTATGAATTGCTGTAATTTTGTCTGGAAACATAAAATACCACGATTATTGTCTGCGATGTCTGGAAATGAGATACATTTAAGATATTTTTGTAACAACGTCTCGGACTGTTACGCGTAGTAACGGTAAAATATCTGCTTTCCTAACATTGTTTAGTAATGCAATATAAAAAGTAGCTTTTTTGTAAATTTACAAAAAGTTTCATAACTGTTTCCATAACTATTTCGTGAAAAGAATAAATTAAAAATAGAACTAGGCTATGCGCATTATACGCTTTACAAGCATATTAAAAACTACTGCATTCATTTCATATCCATATTCTTTTTCGGAATATTAAAGGAATATTTCATAATATTAACTACTTAATGTAATCGAATTTATCTACTTATATCATGAACTTAATCTTGGCTTGAAAAAGGATACATATTTTGGAAATTGTCACTGAGGTGTGATGTGATTGTTTATTACTGTCGCTCTTAGAAGCAACACGGAGGCTATTGGCGACGGATCTCGTCATTTTGAACCTCGATCAAGTGATGCGGACAATATCCGCACAAACACCTCCCACACTACACCATGGGAGGACTTGAAACCTCGATCAGATTTAACGTACATCAACTCCGCTACACCGCGAGGCTTTCGTGCCTCAGGACTCGAACCTTTGACTTGACGAAAACAAAGCGGGCTGCAAGTCAGTGAATTTGACAACTAGGCTCCCGAGACCAAGGTCGCTGTGGTAGTCCTGTGGAATGAATGTTAACTTCACGGCTCAGGATATCCGAGTTGGGTCCTTTGAAAGATCATCACGTCGAATAATGAGAGCTGCAGCATATACAATAGGATGGAGCCTCATTGTCCACATGTGATGTGGAAATTAAGAAAGGGAGGCAGAGAGTCGTCACAGTACTTTCTTCCTCACTTTCGCTATTCTCACCGCTATTGAATGAAACTGGTATCAATGTTAATAGCTCAAGCGGGATTAAATTGTGGTGTGTTAAATATTTATACAACTTAATTAACACAGTTAATTAAGTTGATGATGGATTAAATAATGATGACACATGATGAATTAATAATTATACAACTTAATTAACACAGTTGATTAACTTCTAAAAAAAATTTGTCATTATCGATGGCAGTTTTTTTTTTCTTGATTTTTCTCTTGAAATTAGGCTAACGTTTCGTAAAATTCTGCTTGAAAGTTTCTAAGTTGTGGTAATTTAAAATTTTGTTCTCTAATGTTAAATGAGTGTCTCAAACATCTGACGATAAAATACTTTTTACACATTTTTCGAAGATTTTTACTCCAATTCAGAGACAATATTTTTCAATTCCGTGAACAAAAAAAGAATGAAAAAGTTTTATCATTTTTTTAAAAAATATAAATTATGAAATACAGATGCAAGAAAATGTATTCTAGTATATCTAAATTTTTACAAATTTGAAATTCCACATTTCATAAAATTCGAAAACTCTAATTTTTCCATCCCTCCGTTACCTCAAGAAAAAAAATTCTATTTTTAAATTACGATTGCGAATCTCGAAGTCTTAAGGCTCCCGGCTACCGGCCATTTCGATTTCGATAACGCAGTGTTAATCCAATGGAATTCCTTCAACCATTCTCCAATCTTTACTAATTTATCTATTTGAATACCATAAAGTGCACCTGAAAGAGCAAAAATATTGAAGGTTTTTAAAGAATTACATTTTCTCTCCGATTTTTGAAAATATTTTAGAATATTTTTAGAGATCAAAAACCCTACAAACGAATCATTACAATAGAGGTAAAAATAATTTAAAAATCGGAGAAAAATATAATTCTTTAGAAAAACTGCAATTATTTTTCGCTCTTTCGGATGCATTTAGTTGCATTAAAAAAATATAATCTCTCTCTCTCTCTCGTCTCGGTTTGAGGAAAAAGCAGAAATTTAATTGGATTAACATTATGTTCTCAGATTTAAATAACTTGTAGATGGTAACCTTAAGAGGTTGTGCATCAGTTTATAAATCTTAATCATGGATCTACTTTCCTCTTGCAGTTATTAAAACAATGAAAGTATTATGAATTGTCTGCGTGACGTAATTTAGTACATGGCCCCTTAACGGTTTTCTTTAAAGATCTGTGGAGCTAATGATCGTTATTTAAATTAAATTTGGAATATAGATTTTCTAGACATTTATCTATCTAATTCTGCAAGAATATCTGATTGTTCAATGAGAAAATTCTTTATAAATATAAAGTTTTAAAGATACATTGCTCTACAGAATCAAAGCTATATCGCTCCTTTATCAATTTCTTATTTTATTGTTAATAATGCTTAAATCATTCGCAGATTTAATGTTATATATTTTACTGTATTGAAAAAGTAATAAAATAATAAAAATAAATGTAAAAGAATAGCAGATCACATTGCTGTAAAATAAATCGTTGTAGTAAAGCATTTTATTGAGAAATTCAGATTAGGAAGAAAAATACTGAATGTCTCGAAAGAAAAATGGCAGATTTTCAAGTGTCTTAACATTCTGAAAGATTTAATCATATTTTATTCGTTTCTTGGATGCCCGATTACATGTAAATTAAGGTAATACATCAATCGATATAGATAAAATAGGACTCAATAATTTTCTTATATCCGATACGAACTTTAAGAAAATCATTTTTGCAATATACTTTTGAAAAAGAAGTTCATTACTGGTGAAAACAAGCATGAACAATGATAAAAAATATACTAACAAAGTTCCTAGCTTTTATATATATATATATATATATATGATATTATATAATACAAATATTTTACAAGAATTAAAAGTTGATAGAAAGCAACGCATAAGAAAATAGGATCATATTCTATATTTAATTGCATACATATGCTCAACTATTCAGTATTAATTAACTTCGTATTGTAGTTTTCTTTGTTGAATAACTATTTTTCATTTCTTCACAGTTTAACACTTTCCATAAAAGAACGATAATTCTATCAAATGGTGCATTAAAAAGCTAATTTTAAAGTATGTCTCCTTTCAGACACAAGCAAAAGATAAAATGTCCTTTGTCTACTTTTATCCCAATCATTTCTTCTTCTTGCAACAGATATCTTAGAATTGTTTCAGTTTTTATCTTCACCTACAATGAAACAGAACGAATGAATGGCGATCTTAAACACAAATCATGAAAACTTATTCTTACCATCTGCAATTTCTGTCGTCTGCACTTTGTAGACAAGACAGCCTCTTGCACTGAAACGCAAGAAAAAAACGATGATCATAACCGTACATTCAAAATGTCTTCTTTTACTTGATTATCGTCTGCCGCATTAATTTTTGTCTTCATGAGTTTCACCGTCTAGATATTACGTTTTATGGAAATAATGAATATCGTCGCACATTGAATTTGGATGTAATTTTTTTGTCGTCGTAGTTAATATTTTTTATCTCAAAAGAATTAATGTAATTTATCTCCAGACGTTCTTATACTTAAGAGTTATATATTTATTTAGTCCTACTGAAGTGTATATAATGCTTTTTGGCCTAAAGTAGCTTTGAAATTTCTAATTTTATGTTAATCAAAGTATATTATTTAAGTAAATTGACTTAAGACTCCCAACCACCATGACACTTTAAATTCGTGAGCATAATGTTAAGCCTATGGAATTTCTACTGTCTTTCTTAAACCTAGACTTTTACATTTATTTAAGGACTTTATAAATTAATAAATATTTATAACTTAATAAATTTAACTATACTACTACTATAATAAATTTAAAACTTTTACATTTATAAATTAATAAATATTTCAGTAGAATTACATTTTTTTCCTTCTATTTTTAGAAATATTTAACGTTCATTTTAATGATACGTGTTTGCTTTTTCAGAAGTTTTGTATTATTTTCGGAAATCGGAGGGGGAAATGCAATTCCAAGTAAACCTTTTTATTTTCCCTCTCTTTTGAGTATAATTAAATACGATAGTCCAGATGTGAGGAGGAAAGTAGATATTCCGTGCGACTCGATTCTAAAAGGGGCTTTCATATCATTTCGTTATCACTCGTTTTTGATTGGTGTACTTTTAAATTTAAATTTCCATGCAATCTATGGCGGGATATAGAAGAGAGAAATACTAACACATATTATCGCATCGTATCTTAGCGGCTGACGAAGGTCATTTCAACCTTAGGGTTCGAGTTCTGTTTACTATAAAGATTCTTCTGGACGGAGGGGGGTGGAATAATACGATTTCTTCACTTTAAACTGAACGTGAAGTGGTGTATTTCCACATGAAGTGAAGAATGAGGTACTAATTCAGGTGTTGTCCTCTTCTCTTAGCCATGATACAAAATTATGAAGATAGTCTTCGTCGTATTTTTAACGTCATAAGTATAATCTCATAATTCAATTTGGATGACTTGACGTACTAATTATCTGACCGTACTTTGGAATATTAAAAATTATATTTAAAATTTCATAATGCAGATTAATTGTAACTGAGGCGTATATCTTATCAGAAATTAAATCTGACAAAATATAACATTTATTTATTGAGCGCTAGGGCATAAAATATCCTTCTCTGGCATGAAACATTAGCTTGAATTTAAAACCTTATTTAAACAATTCTATGAAAAAAAATCCAAAAGCGACAAATCTAAGTAAAATCTTGAAATAAAAGATAACTTCGAGAGCAAAGGACTCGCATAAGATATATCTGTTATTTTTCCCTTTTTTTCCGGCTATCGAAATCAAATTTATATTATTTTCCTATTACCTTACTTTCTTCCCTAAAATCTAAATTGAGTTCTGATTAAGAAAATGAGTACATAGAGTCTGTGTTCAATTTTAATACGGAAATATTAGTGCAACTATATAATTCCATAATATTATGTACATTGTAGAGGTGGGCGTTATGACACGTAATAGGATAAGCAATAGCATTACTTGTTTGGCACATATTCCGTTAGGAATATATTCTTATTAATTTTGTCCCTTCTTATACTGCTTATCTTACAACTCTTTTTGGCAACCTGAGTGATTTAAATTTGAAACTTTTTTTTTACATTGTAAAAAGTATTACGGTAGTGGAGTATAATCCAGAACTAAAGAAGTTTTGGAATATAAATCAAAATTGATTAAAAAAGATGAATATTATTCAAAAATAATACGATAATGCAGTACATTAAAAAGTTGTAGGAAATTTGAACTCATACTTTGTAAACATTAGAATATTGGAACATATATTCTGAAAGTAATAAGAATTTGGAGTATATAATCTGAATGTAATAGAATATTGAAGGATATATCACCAGACAGGAACTGATATGCTGGAACCTATTACTTAAAAGTAACCGTTTTGGTCATATCTGTAGTACAATAGCAATTTTAGGTATTATTATATTATAGGGTTCACACACATTTAATCCATTCGAAAACATAAAATTTTTTTATTTCAACAATATGAAATAAAATGCAAAAAAAATCACATCTGTCCTTAAATTTCCTTCAAACATTATAAAGTCAAAATTAATTATTGTAGTCTTACAAAAATATCAAGAATTCTTTAATTCCTACTTTAAAGCAAGATGTAGATTATAACTTTCTACTCTAAGAACTGATGTATCCTATAACCTAGACTGACTAACTCAAACACATTTCGTTGGCTTCAGTGACACGCGACAAGCTCTAATCTTTATTTAAATAATCTTCAGATAAGGAAGGGGGAAATGCGTCTAACAGGATCCTGAAGGTGAAGTATTCATTAGTATTTTTTTCCAAAAGTTTATAATCTAGTTAGAGTACTTGTTTTTGTTCTATCGTTCACATAATTACACTGGTGTTCAAAATTAAGAGAATTTTCCGATTTGGTCGGTTATCTCTAGAACTACAGGATAGATTTTAATGAAATTTGGTGTGTACAAAGGGTTGATATTATACAAAAAAAACCCAGCTATTCATCAGATATAATACACGCGCATGATCGTCCGTATTACTCATCGGAGTCGCAATGTATGGAACTGCAGTTGCAGAATAGAACAAAAAAAAAAAAAAAAAAACCCGGGTTAATAAGGGGTATGGCTCCATCTTACAGATATATATATATATAGGCCTCGCAATGTGATTTTATGCTGGAAATAAGGGAGTTTATGAGTTCCTGTGGTAATGTGGCAATTGGTCCCACTCGTTCAGCAACGCTGTTTTCGGGTCTCGGATGGTTCTCGGAAGGGGCTTGCGAATTGCAATTGCCCTCCCCAGAGAGTCCGAGGCATGCTCTATGAGAATTATTCCGTAAGTTAAAATTGATGGAGTGCTTGAAAATCTATTTATATAAATTTATGCAGAATTCTCGTACTATTTATTGCTGCTTATATGCTTAAGAAGCCTTATAAAGTATAAATCATTATAGAGTATACCTTACAGAGTATAAAAATTTATGTGAGTCATTCAATAAGTCCTTAGAAATTCCAAGACATGTTGCTCAATGCAACGAAAATGGTTTATTTTTAGAAGGATCATGACTCACTAGACAGCCTTTTTGTCTCAGTTACCCGTATTCGTGATCATGATGCTTTTCGTTCCTCAAAAACTCTCCGTCATATCTTTTCCGGTTGATAAGATCTTCCTTGCCTTCTATAGAGCATATTTACCGGAAGCAAACTATTGATTTGATTTTTGCTTGATTTCTCTAGCTTAGTGATGAATCTTGGCGACAAATCGATGCAAAATCACAACTCGACGCAGGAGGAATAAGATCTTGATTTGGCAATAAATGACTACCAAATAAAAACTAACTTATGAAATAATGTCAAATTTGTTTCCTCTCTATTTAACAGATGGCAGCACCCAATGGTAACAACACTTTATCTTAATAGTGTCATCTGTCTTCAAATAAAAGTATTTTTTGAACATCTCTCATATAATACTTATTTATAGATTGCGTTTAAAATAGCTTTAGCTATTAAGATGTTTTAATTTTTTTAATCTTGCATATTGTTGACTTGATAGCTTGAAATCTAAAAACCTTTTACACTTAAAATGCGATATGAATTTTCTAAAATACTTCTTTCAGAAATAATGAACGATGCATCATAGATACAAATTCTGAGCAACTTGAAAAACCACACAACCCTTCCTTTTTACATGGAGGAAATTTATCAATCGATCCAAAAAGTCTTTGCAAAAAGAGAGAGAGAAAACCCTATAATGAAGACAATCTTGTTCAACAATACATCCAAGCTTAGTCACTGCTAAATCAGTGTACTATAGCGTTAACAAAGATCTTTATTTTACATTCGGTGTATAAATCAAGCTGCCCAGGAGCAGAGGTTTTCTTTTGCATCGAATAACAAAATTCTTTGTTCCGCAACCGATACAAAGGAACAGCAAGAGGCATGAAAAAAGGATGTGCACAAAAGAAACGTTCTATGAAAACATAAAAAGAAGTAATATCTCGCAATTAATCATTTGTGCGGAGGGAACGATTAACGGTATCATTGGACGAGGCTATTAATAATAGTGCAGTTAGGAGGAGCTACGTTACCTCTTTGTTAAATAGACTACGGAGAGATTTTCGACTTCCTCTAGCGTATTTATTATTTCATCAGTTTCCGTGGCAACGGCTGAGATTTCGGTTGCGGCCAGATTTCGAAGAATTAATACTGAAATCTTTTTTTTTTTTTCTTCTTATTTGCGTGGTTTGGGAAGGTTTGAGTAGTGAAAAGAAAAATAGGTTCTTAAAAGTTTTTCTCCTTCTCTTCATGTTTCAAGAAGAGTGGTTGGGAATATTGAATGTTGTTTTTACGCAGAACAGGGGGGGGGGAAGAAGAATATCATAAAATTTTAGTTTCAGAACGTTTCTGCTGGTTATACAAGAAACTTGACAAAATGTCATCAGAAAGGATAATTATTTTGTATTTTACTGAAATGTATATTTTTTGCTAAATACACAGTTTTTTTTAATTTAATAAAAAAAATCCTGAATATCATCAACAATATAAAACGGGAAATTAAATATTAAAACAATTGTGCAATATTTTATGAATATTAAAATTTCCTAAAATATATAAGGAAAGTTAAATCAGTATTTTATTAATTACTAGTTAGTGTACTCAATCTTCGTACGGCCAAATTTTGAAAACAAAGCTCAACAACCCAGCTAACAAGCATAAAATGTTTTTTAATGACGAGCCTCGTCCAAACAGGTGCAAGACGACACATCCAAATGTTAAAAATATTTTTTGAGTAAGAGCCCACCTCTTAATAATTTTCTAAATATTTTTCAGTGAACTGCAAACTATTCACCAAAAAAAGAATGATTTAGTAAATAATATAGCAGATTCAAATATATAAATTAAGACCTCAAGAGGGCGGAACTTACAGGTCCCGGCCTAGAGTGAACCACAAACGACAAAATATCATCGCTTGAAAGAAACAATTTTAATTGTTTTATTTTTCTAAATACATCCCTCAGAAGAACGTTCGAAATAAAAGAATAGCAATTCCGTTGTAAAGAGAAAACAAATGAATAAATGCAATAATGTTCGAAAAAATTCAACGCGAAAAAAATTTATTGGAAATCAAGATAAACTGTGAGATCGCATGCGTTGCAATTAGGGCCAAAGCTATACACAGCACAGCGATAATCTTCCTAGAAAAACGTGAAAAAAGTCGCTCAGTAATTCTGTAATTAAAAATTTGTATTAAATCCATGCATTATTTTTTTTCCAACTCTTTTTTAAGAGAGGACCGAATGCTCACTCTATATGCTTATGAATATCGTGTTTGATTTATTTTTAATCAATCGCTCTCAGAAGCAATGCGATGGATATTCGTGGTTGAACTTCATGATTTTGGGCGTTGACCACGCCCTTGGATGGATTTGGGCTCTCGACAGATTTAATGTACATCAGCCCGCTTTGTGGTGGGTCTTAATTAGTGGTATTAGGACTCGAAACCACGTTTCAACGGAAACAACACTGGGTGCGAGCTCGCGACCGCGACCTCTTGGCTAGCTCGGTGACAGTCTGTTGCTTCGATCAACAAATTTCTGGACGGGACGATGTAAAAAAAAAAAAAAGAAAGAAAATTGAGGCTTTTCAGCGCTATTTTGAAATAATCGATGAAAACCGGTTGATTAGTTCACACTCACGAAACAGAATTAGTCCTCTTTAAAAACAGCTTGGGTCTCACAGATGGTGCGATTATCCTAATACTGAGAAATTTTGTTCGAGATCATGACCGCAAAGTATACTAGAAATGTTCAAATATCGCTTCATCATTTAAATGAAAAATCTAAAGTTAATTTAGAAGAATTCGCTTCGAGGAGCACTCCACCCTCACCTATAGTTTCAGAGTACCATATTTCATACATCATTGTCCTTTTATCCTTGTGCCTAAACGGAGAGAGTCCTTGCACACTCTCACAAACTCAAATACTGATACAGATTCAAAGTATTATGTAGCTGTTGATGAACTGTTAATTTAAATACTCTCAAAATAAATATTCTCAAATTAAATTTTGTCAAAGACAGCAAAAGAATTCTCAAAAGGCAATTAATGATGTAAAATTTTCAAAAAAAAAAAATCATTTGTATAAAACCATTAAAATATAAGATTACAGAAGTGCCTCAAAACAAAAGTAAGCTGGTAGGCAATCAAATTTATAAGAACTTTGTAAAGCAATCAGAGAATTAAAATTCTTTTAAAGATAACCGTAGCAGCAAAAAATTGAAAAAAGTTAATCAAAGTTGTAAAACTGCTACATAAAATGATTCTACGCTTGTAAGAGAAAATGTAAGACTTTTCTCTCAGGTAATCAAAAATGGAAAAAAATACGCCCGACGATTCAAGATGACTATCACACAATCGAAGACGAAAAACTGCAAGTCCAAATTGTTTTGACGCTGCCTTAAGACAATTCGATAGCTTAGGTAACTGGATTCCATTTCATCATTTTAACTGTTTGCTGAAGATTTTGTGCAGCTCGTTTAAAGTGAAATTATTCGAACAAAAGAAAGAAAGAAAAACATCGGGAAATAAAAGGTACGTAAGCAATTTCACTACGATATTCGAAAATCTAAGAAACGCAAAATATGTAATTGTAAAAAAAATGTGATACAATAATAAATGCCACATTATAAAAGCTCCGCAATAAAATTCAAATAAAAATTTTATGGACAAAACAGACATATGAATGCGTAAGGAACTATCTCAAATTAAAAATCCATACCTATTAGCTTACACATAGTATATTTCTTATTGTGTTTTACTATTAAAAATTGGAGAAAAACAAGTTTAAACTCAATAAACAATGGTTTTCAATGAATTAGATGTGGTGACGAGAAATCATATAATTAACTACATTTTTAATTAACTTCATAAGCCGTAGAACGCTCTATAGGTTAAAACTCATACAAATAACATCCTGTCAGCCAATCCAACTCCTACAAGCCAAAAAAAGCACTTTTCAAATCCAGATCTAATCCCGTACTGCTTTAATCCACCTAATATTTAAGTTCTGTGAACGTACGAAATTAGTATATCACTCTAAACCCATCACTAGGACTTTAATACGTGTTCCTTAGAGATATTAATAGACCGAAGCACAATCACTAACACCACCCTCTCACGTGTTCCCGTTATAAAAGCCTTGTTCTAGACAGACTAAGAAGCTCATCGGTTCTGATTTAAGCAGTACGAAGGAGTTATGTGTTTGGGACATTAATTCAAGGGGATCTGGATTTTAGGAGAGGCGTGGGAGTCAGCTGTTTGTTTGGCATCAGTCCTCAGGACGTTTCTCTTTCTGTTTGATCAGGGACGGGTGAGTTGGCTGCTCGGTTGGCGAGTATTTGCTCAGGCTGAAGGAATAAGTTGTTTCAAGTGGGAGTCGGAATCCTCTTGTTTGTTAAATACCCTTTTTCCCTCACAATTTTGTTAAGGCTTTGAACAGATTTGGGTTAAATTAGTAAGAAAAGATTATTAGTCTTCGTCAATACTGTGGTGAATCTTTTTTTGACCGATACAGAGATTTGCATAAGATTGGTAGTGCAATTTGAAAGTGAATAACTATAATAATTAACAGCGTTGCAATAATCCCCCTCGTTGGCATCGTATTTGTGCGGAGAATGGGATGCTAGCCCAGATGACAACTTCGTCGTCTGACATCGGTTCAATATGCGAGCTTTTAATTAAAAAAAATAAATAAAAAAAACAGGTTTTATTAAACCGTCTCCTTGATGTTTTGAGCGGCCGTGGTTGTCGAGTGCTCATAGCTGGAGTTGTTTGAGCCAAATCGTAGGTTCGAGTCCCGATTCTCCTAAAGAATCATCTTGTAGCGGGGAATTACATCAAACAAGTCTATAAAAGCGACCGGGAATTGAAGAGAATAATAAGGTTACACTAATAAGGATGTTAGTGTGCTGTGCGTGGAAGTCTTCTGGTGAGAAAAGTTGATTTGATTGATTCGGAGCAACTGAAAACTTGAAAGAGTTACTCGCACCGTATTCCGGTTGGCGTATTCTTTGATAGATTAAAGAAGTTGTTCGTACTTACGGTTAGTGATGTTAAACTATTTGAAAGCATTCCTTAAAATTGGAAGATCAATAAAAGAAGATTTTGGAAGATAAATTACTGATTTAATTATTTTGTCTGGGCTTGAACTTAAGCTAAAATTAGATCTCGTAATTATAACAATATTTAAGATGACAGAGACGAGATAAGTAATAGGATATCGTCACAACATGTAATGCATAGTTTTTTTTAAATACCTTCTAGAAAAACCTTGAAAAATCAGTGCATTTTATTTTGATATTAGCCGAAATCTTTTATGTTTTCTTTCGGTTCATTCCATGTGTCTTTAGAAAAATTGTAAACTATGTTTCGTTAGATAACATGTGTTCTATTTGAAGCAGCCTGAAAATTTGATCGTATTCTGATTCTTCTGAAGACTCATCCCGTAACGGAGTTGATATGGTGATTCTCAAAGTACTCACGTTGGCTTGGTGCGGAAAATGTAGAAAGTGTGGTATTAACTAAGCTGTTTTCGTCACTGGACAATGGCTCTAAATTACAAGGTTCATCGTCAATAGCCCTCGTGTGTCTTCTAAGTGCGAAATTAATAATGCATCAACCCATTCATGTTTTATTTCAGTCAATAAATAGAAAGGGAATTTAATAAAATAACTTCTCAACTTTTATAGCAACAATAATACATTTGTTTTTAACTCATTTTGAATTTTGTAAAATTAATTTTCTGTAATTCATCACAAATCTGATTCTTAATAAATCAGGCAACGGTAGCGAAGTGGTCATGGTTGAGGCCGATGTTGTTGTCATGTCATGGGCTCGAGTCCTGATGAGTCCCTCCATACAATGGGGTGATGCACGTTAAATCTGGTCGAGATCACAAGTCTTCCCATTGAGGTGATATGGAAGTTTGGAGAAGGAGGTGCCATCTCAGGTGTGTCCTCGTCACTTGACTAAGGTTCAAAATTACGAGATCCATCGTCAATAGTCCTCAGTACAATGTTAATAAACAATCAATCAATCAATTTATAAAAAATCTAATTACGTGCTTTTCTTTTATAGAAAAAGTAGACTTATAATTCTGCTTTGTTTCTGAGTCCATGAAGTTTCGCAGTTGTTCCTTTAACAGTAAAAATAAAGATTTTGGTCCATGTCTCTCCATTCGTGCTAAAAAAAATCTATAACTCCATTCAATAGTAGTTTGGTTTAAAAAAAAATTTTTTTTTTTTACTTCTTTTTATCGTCTCGACTATTTTATCATTAATTCTCAATTAATTTTTCTTCCCTGTGCATATATGAAGTAATTTTCAGAAAATGAAACGAGGCTGTCTATTTCATGGTTCATTTTGTTTTCTCTCTGAAAACATCTCACTTTAATATTATTTGCATCATTTGTATAATCTAGAATGTGTAAAAGACTTACGAAGAATTTGTAAGCCAACAATATTTTTATTTAATTTTCAGCCTCTACATTATTCAAGTGACTGGTGAGAGGAAACGATGAGGCCTGATGAGGAGTTCTAAATATGTAACTAAATATGTAACTAAAACTAGGAGAAATGAGACGCAAAAGAAAATAATAACGTATTAGCTTGGTTTTTGTGGTCTTGATTTAATCATGATCGAAAATTATTAGATTTGTCTTCGCATGAGTTTTTTGCGGCGCTGGATAGTATGTTAGCTTAATTAAACCAAAACTCCCGTACAGATGTGAATTAGGATTTTAGGGTGTATTTCTTTAGTTATTCCGCGTTGTACAAGAGGTACCTGTGTAACATTATTTTCATGTATTGAATGTGGTACGTTACGAAGGAGTAGTGTATATTTCTAAAGACAGATGGCATTGCTTAGGCAAGTTGATATTACCATTGTGCTGCCATTTGTTAAAAAGGGCCAAAACAAATTGAAATTCTGATACATTGGTTAGTTTCGATCGCAACAGTATTGAGTTGTTGCCCTCATTTCACATCGAGCCAACTTTCCTTCATCATTATACACCAGAAACCAAGCAGAAATCATAATAATAGGCAGCTGCCTTTTAAATCATTTCAAAGAAGGCGAAGGTGGTCTCATCGGTCAGAAAAGTTGTTGCGATGATTTTGGGGGTGCGAAAGGGGTCATTCAAGGATTTCTTGGAGAAATGGTCACTAGATAATACTACAGTAAAGTACCCCATTCCCATTTCCTAAAACAGGTACTTTTTGAATCATATCCATATAGCATAGGTTCCCAACCTTTTTGTGCCTGCCTCCCCATCCCAAAAGAAGAAAAAAATTCACTCAAAACTCTTTTCTCGAAGAAAAAAATTACATGTCCCCTTTTCTGAAAGAAAAAAAAATGTCTTCCTTTCTTGAAATGAATACCTTTGGAAGTTTTCAGGTATTTAATGAACATTTAAAAAAGATTCCGAAAGTCAGAAAAAGAAAAAGAAAAAAAAAAAAGGAGAAAAATATTATTTTGTTCGGATGCATTTTATTCCATGCAATTGAAAACCATATTCTAGCTTTGAGAAGAAAAGTAAAAAACTCAATAAGATTAACTATTTGCTTGAGAATTCGAGGTAGTGTGTCGACGGGATCTTGAATCTTGTCGTGACCTGTCCAAACTTTAAAATGCGAGCTTTATTGATCTAGTCGGAGCAGTTGCATATACATTGTGGTGATCCACATGGTGCACTGCGCAACTCGTTCATGCACTAGTCAAAAAGGTATTGAGAACTATATTATGTACTAATTATACTTTTAATGCGGACTAATCTTGTTTAAAAGACATTTAGAACTACTTGTTGAAACACGTGTTCCAAGACTTTTAGTATTAATCGAGCCTTTCAACGCATTTTTGGGAGTATTGCCCAAGGGAATGGGCAATTGAATCTCAACGCCTCCTTAGACCTCTTTAATGTTCACCGGTTGGTGGTACCGCCCCTGTTGAGAACCACTGTATAAGATAATATAATTGACTTACTACTGCTTTCCGAATATATCAAGTTGTGCCTGCTCTTGTGTGAAAATTTTACATGAATACTAATAAGAAAATTAATAATCCTAAAAAATTTTAATTAATCCCAAAACATATTAATTTTTGATAATAAACCATTAAAAAAACCTTTCTTCTTTCGCATGGTAGATTTATATACATTTCTCTTAAGCAGCTTAAGATCATGTGTTTAAGACCTGATTTTGCTAAAGATTGTGAAATGAAAAGTAAAGATGTCTTTACTAATAAATACCGATAGGTTTTAATTTATATTGGGATGAAACAACGGAATTTGGAAAGTAAAAAAAAAAATGTTGTTTTCGTCTCTTATTAGAAAATACAATAGCTTGTTGTACAATTTGCACCCGAGTTAATTCAGTTCTCAACTCCATCAAATTTGATTTCCTTTACAGTTTTTCTAATGAAACAAGGGACAATTAGCGACATACTCTTTACAGTTTTGAATCGCCAAGAAAAACCTACAAGATGATGCTTCATTCTGCTAATTTTCACACTTCGAAAAGAATGTCAGCCAAATCCCATTTATTGCGCAGCAGATTCCTCAAGTCGGATCTTTGGTGAAATCCAAAACTCGATCTGAACTTGAAGGTCTCAAAGCTTGTAACCTAAATTACTGAACAGTCATTACATTGAACTATCATTATCTAATTCCTTCAAAGATAAGCATGTAAAATGAAGGTGTAACTATGCTGCTTACTAGATAGCTTCTCCTCAAAATACTCGCTTGAAGTGGATACTTGGCGAGAGAATTACCAGCTCAGGAGATCCGCTTTCTTCTCTTGTGGTTCAATATATAGAGAGACTGATTCCTTAATTAGGTAGTTCTAAAGCTGTTAAAAGAACACATCTAAGCTATCATTTGATTGTGCCACAAAAATATGATAGTCACCATCAATACCTAGTTTTGAAGCTCTAATGTAATGCATATTATACAAATCAAATCAAAACTTGACTGAGGCTCAAAAGTACGAGATTTGTCATCGGTTCCTAGAGGCGAAACTTTAATGCGATACATATTGCACAAATTGAATCAACACTTGACTATGGTTCAGAAATACGAGATTCAACATCAATAAGAGCGTATATACGTAACTTAGTTCTAGTGCGATATTTATTGCACTAATCAAATCTACACTTGACTGTGACTCAGAAGTACAATATTTGTTATCAGTACCAGTTGCGAAGCTCTTGCGCGATACTTATTGCACCAATTGAGTCAATATATTTGACTGTGGCTCAGACGTAAGCTGTTCGTTATCAGTACCCAGTTGTGAAGTTCTAGTACTTAGTTAATTGTACAAAACTAATCATAGCTTTGCCGTGGCTTAAGTGGACGAGTCTCGTATCTAAAGTTTAACTGAGAAGTTTTAGTGCAAAGTGAACTGATTGCTGTCAATGATTGTCATTTAAATTACTAGTATATTGTAAAACAATCTGCGGTGAAAAATGACTCCTATAACAATCATTTGCTGCTTAATGCATGGGATAATGTATAATGATGAGAAGATTCATTGAAATACATGAATCTTACCCATTATTACCAATGAGATTAATACTGTTCTATGTCTATTGTCAGACTAACAGCTCATTTCCCTAACGTTAGATTCGCAATCATATATGAGTAATTGACAGTAATCGTCATTGACAAATATTCGTATTAGAACGTTGGGGTTATGTGTAATCTCATTGATCACCTTAAGTTACCTAATCTAAGGTAGACTCCAGTTAGCGGTGAGAATGACTGAAGAGCACTGGTTAGGTCATTACCTTCATCCTCTTCACCGAAATGCGTTGCATCTCGAGACCGAAATCTAGTTAATGCATTTCAATGTTACATGAGACGCATGCATTAAAGTTTACCATGAATAAACTACACGTGTGTTTAACATAAACTTCCAACTTACGTAATTTTGCATTCTGTATGCATTGTAGGGAACTGTAATTCAACATAAACTTAAGCTGCGATGAGAAATAAGTGCACAGAGGCTTGTGAGTTCTCTTAGTTAACAGGCAGTGATTAAATATGCAGCGGTTTAAAGTTATGTATGAGATACCCGATTCACAAAACAGGAAAGTGGCGTTAAAAGATTTCTCATTATTTGTGTTTCTTTGTGAAATCATTTGCAGGCATACTAATTTTTAGGTGTTTTTAATATATATTTCATTTTTTTACGGTAGTTAAAAAAGAACATGTGTCAGCAATAGGAAATGGAGTGTTAGGAAGGGAATGAGGGGGGCATAATTCACTGTAGTAAAATCCATTGATCGTTTTTTTCCTCTCTTTAAAAGTGGATGAGAATGACACCCATCGCATCTGAAAAAAAAATCGCCAATTAAACTTTTCCGATCGATGAAACTGTTTTCGTCTTCTTTGGAGCAGATTCACCGGAAGGAAATCATTTTTTGAAGCTTGCTTGGTTTTTGGAGAATAAAGATGAATCGAGGCCTCAACAACTTGATGCAAAATGACGACGTCTACTCAAAAGCAATCAGTATAACAGAAAAATCTTAAATTAATCCATGAATAAATCTCAAATTTGTTTTGGAACTTTTAACACATGGCAGCACACGATAGTAACACCAACTTGCCTTATCAACACCCTTTGTCATCTGTTCGAGTTCTTTTTAAACTACCTTCGTAAGTTACATTTCAACTTCTGGAAAATTCGGGTATAAATTCGAAAATCGTAAAACACCATGGATATGCTCTCCTTACACTTTAGTTTCTTCTTTCACTTCTGAAAAAATAGTATTTTCATAATATTTATTGCATATTCAGTTCAGAATGTTATTCACAATTGCTTACACCATGCATTTCTCATACTCCTTTTAAAAGGACTTATTTTTCAAGATCTTACCGGAACAGTTTCCAAAAATAAACTGGTCATTAATCTCAATTAAATGCCTTTCTAAAGTTAAGAAACTTTTTTGTCGCTGAAAGAGGGAGGGGTCGTATTATAGGGATTTTTTAGTACCTTTAAAATCTTTAAAATACGCTTCCCTTTTGTATAACAGGGAACTCTTTTAACTAAAGGACTTCCATCAGAGACTAAAAGTAAATTTATTTTTAGGAACCGTAATTATGCAATCACGGAAATATATCTCCACACCTTTCGGAAGCTGAGAATTTTTTAAATATAGGAGAGAAGGACTAAAGCTCGTATTCAAACAAAAAAGTCACACACATATACACACAATTACCAAAAAAAAAAAAAAAAAAATTCGACGAACAAATATGAAATGATAAAGGAAGCTTACAAATAAAAATGAAATTTGCAGAAAAAAATATCCAATGAGAGAATCTAATATTTAAAAATAACAGTTTGTTTGTCTGTCCTGCATACAAATCAACACTTTTGATCGTTTCACTTTAGATTGATAGGGATGCTTCGCTGATTTGTGGAACGATCCGTAAGCTTTTTCCCGCCAAAAAAAATATCTGTAATATAGGCTTTTTTCAATTTATTTCCCTTCAACTAACATCAGGGATTTCTTTCTGATTGCATACTTAAGTTCCCAGCTTCTTCTTAATCAATTGGAACGAGATGCATATTAGGTAAACTTTAGAAGTGGAGTGAATAAATATAATGAAGTCGTATAAAAGTGACATAGAATCGAATTGAAATAATTAAGGTTCCGGAAATACGATGAATGTTAGTGTGATGTGTGTGGAAGTATTCTAGCGTGTTTATCTGATTATGTAATATTAGGACTCAACGCTATCGAAGCAATTGTAGGAGATACTCACACCTTATTCCGGTGAGAGCATTCTTTGATAGATTAAGTAAGTTATTAGTACTAGCGGAGACGTATAACTGCAGAGAGCATCTCCCTTATTTGAGGAGTAAATAAAGATATTTTGAATATAACTGAGTATTTTAATTAATTAGTCAGTGCTTGAACTGAAATTTAAATTTAGATCCTGTCATTAGCTTAAAGAGGACAGAAGATATAGATGATAGGATACTGTTACAAATATATTTTTATTGATATTTTTCAAATACCCCTTCTTTTTCACCCTTTTCCAGTGTTTTATAGCACATGCAACATTTCCCCCCTAAACCTTTTCTGCTTAATGATGCTCATTTTAATGAGGTTTTTAACGCAATTTGATTTTTGAAGTTGGTTAAAAATAAAAGAGGCACGTTATTTTTGTGCCAGATTAAATCTCATATAAATATTAATTTTTAATTGTTGGTTTGTTGCTTCTTTATATATACCCACACCCTTGATCAAAGCAAACCTACCCCCCCCCCTCCAAAAAATGTAGTAGATATTTTAACGGCTTAAAAAAGTATTGCAAAAAATATCATTAAAGAGAATTTATATATATATTTAATTATAAGTTAAGGAAGCGAGTTTTTGACTTTTTCGTAATTTTTCCTTCCATTGAGGAAGATTATTGCTCCGCTACGCATAACTCTGGCGCATATTACGTTACACACACAACGCATGATCAATGTTTGCTCCCTACAATTTAATCATCGTAATTTTTTTTAAAAATTCCTCCGTGCGAAAAACGGGTACTCTAGTTAGAACAGATTTAAATTAAAATATTGTGAATGAAATACTGTATTTAATATATATATATATATATATATATATATATATATATATATATATATATGTGTATATATATGAACACTAAAGATCCAGTTTCTACTGCAGGGAAGAAGAAATTGAAATTTAATTTAAATTAGAAGGAAACTTAATCTTGAAAGGGGTGTGTTATTGGAATTTATTGTTATGACACTGATATGCTAGTTTCGAAACAACATCTACAATACAGTTAGAAACAACTCCGTTTGTAAAAAAGTAAATATCTTAAGAAATAAAAAGCATAATTTATGTTTACTATTCAAACTATTTTCTAACACCAATTGATCATATTTATAAAAATTCAATCTATGTTTACAACGTATGAGGTATAGTTACTTAATTCACTTATGTGTAACAAGCGATTGAACTATCTCATAGCAATTCTTCTCCCTTGATTCACACACAATTAAGTAATTAACTAAAAATACCAAACAATATGTTTGCTGTCTAAATCATTTTTGTTTGAAGGGTTATAATTAAACATTATTTAGAAATTTATACTATTTTATTCAAATCGTATGTATGGAATACAGTTTAAAACGAGATACTAAAAATAATACGAAGTCATTCCTCAAAGTGGACCCAATGCTAATGAGCTGTTATACAAAATTCTCATAGAGCAAACAACTTTTCACAAAAGCTCTACAAAGTCGAAAGTTCAAATCCGAGAG
This sequence comes from Nephila pilipes, assembly GCA_019974015.1. NCBI lineage: Eukaryota > Metazoa > Arthropoda > Arachnida > Araneae > Nephilidae > Nephila > Nephila pilipes. Next base: position 596,068 of record BMAW01001293.1, on the reverse strand, counting down.
AAACATCCCAAACAACATCATTGCAGTTTACTAATGCATAAATAACGAATCGGATTTCCATTCTCCAAATAGGAAATCGTTCCTCAACGCGGTCGTGAACCGAATCGATGTCTACGGGACATGTACCGCAATAATCCACTTCACAAATAACTGTCGTTACCATCTATCTGGAAGTTACCAATAATTCATCGCGACATTATTGCAGACAAGTATTCATATTTTAATACGACAGGATTAACTATTACTCTCATAGTTCATTCATAGCCGGCTGCCGTGAACCGTTCCAAAAATCAATGCGCCGAATTCATGAATAGCTACCTTTCGTCGATTCGGTGTAGTAATTATTTTTGCCCTCTGAATAGCTCTGGATTCTAATTAACTCGTCTGTTGATAATGGTCGTTAAACGTCTTAATGATTAGCCGTTTTCTTGTTCGAAAAATCTGAGCGCTGATAAAATTGCGATGTGCAGTTGATTCGTAAATTGAGATTGAATTAGTCTGTAATTACACTGATGAGGTTGGAAATTTTACTGAAATCAGGGAAAGAAAACTGAAGAAAAAGATATTAGTGTTCTTTATAATTTCAACTGAAGAAATATGGCTTTGTTTTCAGGAATATTCATGTATCTTAGAGATTATTACGAGGGCTAACGTAACATACTAAAAATAACCACGATATCTGGATAATTTCTTTCTGCATAATATTGTAAAGTTTTAAATATTATCCTGGGATATTGCAAATTTTTTATTATTTCTAAAAGTAATTTTGATATAAACTTATTTTTTATTTAATATTATTAAGACTTCTTTACTTAGAGTCACCATTCAAAGTTATACATTTCTCCCTGCGTTTCTTAACCTTTCCAAGATTCCTGCACACCTAAATAGCAATCTTAGATGTTCGAGTGGATCACGTGCCATATCAAACATCTTGAATCATTTCCAAACAATATCTTTTTTTTTATTATTTATTTACATGTAACCAAATTGTTACCCTGAAGCATCTTTTCTTGTCCTCTCCATCACTTCAAAGAATTAAAACTCCAATACAATTCTTTGTGTCTTCTTTTTTCTACATTGCGTTTTGTCACACGTGTACTCTCCATTTTATACCACATGTATGGATGTCTCGCACTGTTTTCTTTACTTCTTTGTTTGCTCCTTTCTTTTTTTAGCAGCGTCGAATATCTTTTTAGATGAATTAAAAAAATTTATAAGCTAACTTTTCACAGAATTGCTCCAGTTATGTATATTAACTCAATCGAAGGTGAAAAATTATGGTTCGGTTTTTTTCTGGGGAAAAAAAGAACTAACTTCAGTGATATATCTGATTAAGAGTAAGAATAAAAAAAATCTGCATTTTGTATAACAAATATGCCGCATTTCTTCAGGCCAGAGTTACGATTGAATATTTACTTCGCTTATTACTTTTTTTAAAATTTAAATATAATAGATTTTAAAGTACTATCCATTAGGTGGATGAAAATAAAAAGTATTTTCTTTTTCTTATGTTATCGGAAAAAAACTTTGCCGATGGGCCCAATCGTCTTTAAAAGGAATTAGATTCGATGTTTAAACAACATTTTTGTTGAGTTCATCTAGTTTTTATCTCTGAGAAAGAATTTTTTAGAAGTAACATCTCTTTATTTAGACAAATGCAAGGTTTTATACCGTTTTTGAGTATAAGTTATAAGCATCTTATACATCGAAATCTTAGAGCTTCTTTTTAGATTAATGAGCGAAAAGAAACATTCCTTCCGGCTATTTGATTTCTAAATATCCATTATATATTTATATGAGTACCAGTTGAAAAAAAGTCTTTTCAAAAGTAAAGTTTTCTTTCATAATAAATGTTAAGCCAACGTATTCTTTCCGGTTTAAATTCACAAGACATAAATGCATCTCTTACTTTTAATAGGACGCTTTCAATCCCAATAATTTAAACTATGTTCCTTTTTTATTAATACTACTTTACAAATGAAATATGTATTTAAAATTACTTTTCAAATGTATTTGACTATTTCCGGTATAAATCTAGACCATCTATTCATAAGCTTGAATAGATGATTTCTGTCAATTTCTGTAAGCACTTTGTAAAACAATATTTCATTTTTGACTTAAATCCATAACATAAAATTAGATTTCTTTTATCATATCGTATTTACGAAAAAAAAAAAAAAAAAAAAAAAAAAAAAAAAAAATTATTTGTATGAAAATATTTTATTTAAAAAAAAAAAAAAAAAAAAAAAAACTCAAGGAATAATTGATCATTGCGTGCATGAATATATTTCACAGAGAAAGGTTAAAACAAACAAAAATTACTTAATTATGCGTAGATAGTGGCATTAGAAATTTATTCGAGCATAAATGTCAAAAATTGTATTAAATTAACAACTAATGAAATTAGAATTAAAAATAAGAATACCTCGGGAAAATAGCATTCATTATAATATAGATGAGTGTTAAACTATCTTTATTGTTACTTTTTAAAATTGTTTTGTGTGAAATATTATATCTTTTTTCTTTCAAATATATCTATTAAACTAATGATTAATGAAATTTGAATAAAAAATTAGAATACCTCGGAAAAATGCCATTCATTATGACATAGATATGTGTTAAACTCTCTTTGTTATTCCTTTCTAAAATTGACTTAAATTTAATATTAATATTATATCTTTTTTCTTTATTTATTCAAAAATAATGTACGGGTTGCACAGCGTGAAAGACAAAAAGAATGTCGTTTCATTTATGCTGATAAGAATTATGAATAACTTAAAATATAGTATAGGTGACTAATATTATCGCGAGGATATCTAATATAAAGACATTCGTGGGTCTTTTACTTGGGGATTTTGTTATAAATGGTGAGAGATTGTTCAATACCAAACTATCCAGACATCTCTCAGACGATCTTAATTAACCATGTCTTCATGAAGTGAGATTATCTTACTTGCTACCTTAACCTACAATACTCGGTTGATCCTATTGTAGTAAAAAATAAGTCCTCTCTGTTATTGAAATATATCCATGCACACGTCAAATGAGACATCATCAATTTACTAATAGTTGTAGAAAGAAGTCATTCCAGCTTTTTCTATTATGAGAATGTTCCATAGAATAATAACTCGTAATAGTGAGCCTTCCATATCTCCGACCTTATTTTGCTATCTCTGATACAGTACATGATTAATCAAACAGAGTTAAATCTATCATTTTCTCATAAATATCCTCCATAAAATGAATCTATTTTAAGATAGCATAAAGCAGAAATATAGTAGAACCTTTGTTTGTTGACCATGCACAAGACTTGGAATAAACTGGGCAAAGTAAAAGTGTAAACGAGGCCTAATAGGCTGATTGATATATTTTACTTGTATAGCTTTCGTGAACGTACGGAGCTATATACAAAGGTGTTTCAAAAAGTACTTGCATTTGAAGACAGATGGCACCATTAAGGTAAATGTTGTTACCACTGATTGCGGCCATCTATTAAGCGGAGCAGAAACACATTTGACATTGATTCATAAGCTAGTTTTGATTTGGTAGTCATTTGCTGTCAAATCAAAATTTGATTTCTGCCGCATCGAATTGTCACCTTCGATGATAAATGGATTCATTGTTATGCACCGGAAACCAAACAATAATCAATGTTTGCTTCCGGTGAATCTGCTCCAAAGAAAGCGAGGACGATCTCATCGGCCGGAAAAGTTATGTCGAAGAATTTTTGAGGTGCGAAAAACGTCATGATCACGAATATGAGTAACCGAGACACAAGTGGCTGTCTAGTGAGTCATGATGCTTAATAAAAACAAACAATTTTCAATTCTACGAGCGTCAACTCTTGGGTTTTCAAAGAACTTATTAAACGACCCTGGCATAATCAAATACTATAAAATAACGTTATACAATGGCCTTTAAAACCGCATGTTTACTTGTTTTTCTATAGTTGAATCATTCTTTAAAAAAATCGACTGATCTATATCTTATTCTTATTTCAGAACCAAAATATCCCTTTAATTCAGATTATTCTAATCAACATTTGTGGGCATTTTCTCACAACAAATAACGTTCATTGTGTTATCACATTAACAGATATCAGATGACATTCTAATTCGACTTGAATTTTTAATTTCATTTCAGTTTTCACTTTTTTAACTGATAGTGTTTTCCAATAACGGTAGGATTTATTATAGATGAGACAAATCTTCTGCGTTAAAAAACCTTTGTTGTTCAATCTTATTAAATACATGTCAATCACAAAACATGAGGAGGGGAATTATTTTGAACTATGATTACAGTTGCTTTGTATAATTATTTACTTATGTATAGTATGCTTGTTTACTATTAATGTGTTATACTCACTCTTCAGAATAATTCACTAATAATGAGTAGTTACTATAGCCATGATTGTGAGCTTCCTGACCGGTGATGTTCAAATCTATTCGGTGGTTCCAGTCTGATTCTATTAAAGCCTCGTCCGTGCCGTGTAGATTAGAGGGGTCTATAGTAAAATAAATAGTTCCAAGTCTCAAATTCCTCAAGCGAGGTGGTGTGGAAATTACAAAAGGGAGGTACCAGGGTAAATGCCAACCTCAACAATAGGTTGCAGTTTTAAATTACGATATTCCATCACCAACAGCCTCTTCAACGTAGTGGTGTTCTGCCTCTCTCTCTCTCTCTCTCTATTGTGACATTAATTAAAGATTACAAGTTTTATTTATTTACTTATTATAATTACCCAGTCAAATGTTATAATGTTTCTACGTACTACTTATTATCTTATGATGCGAGGGTCGTTCAACAAGTCTTTAAAAATTTCTAGGAATGGCGCTCGTAGCATCGAAAATGGTTTGTTTTTAGGAAGCATCATGACTCACTAGACAGCTGTCTAAGTCTCAGTTACTTGTATTCGTGATCATGACGCCTTCCGTTCCTTATTCGTCCTCAATCGTCCGGCCGATGAGACCCTTTTTGCTTTTTTTTTGGAAAAGAATTCCCAGAATCAACCATACGTTTTGATTATTGCTTAATTTCTGGTGCATAATGACGAATCCACGCCTCTCCGACAATGACAACTCGACGTGACAGCAATCAAATTTTGATATGCCATCAAATGACTACCAAATAAAAACTAACAAGTGAATCAATGTCAAATTTGCTTCGTCTTCATTTAAAAGACGGCGGCACCCAATGGTAATAGCAATTTACATTATTAAGACCACCTCTGTCTTCAGATATTAGTACTTTTTTGAAACACTCTCGTATATGAGGCTGGATTGAAAAGTAAAGCCTTCATAACTTTTTTTTCTTATTTATTACTCGATTTTCACAATTCTTATACACAAAAGCTATATATATCTTCCATGTAATACATTATTCCCTTTTTGTCATAGTCCTCATCACTTATTATATCATGATTAATTGGATAAACAATTTGAGAAGAATTTCGGTGATTGCTATCGATACCAGGCTTTAGAGAAAACTTCCACCTCGTCGTTGGAGCGAAAGGGATGTCCCTAAAGGTGCTTGTTCATCTTCCGAAGGGGTGAAAGACGCAAGGTTGGATGTAGTAATGACGCCTCGCTGTCGGCGTTTGCACCAACATTGAGCAATGCTCTTCTGCTGAGTAATAATGACAGAAGACAGTTTGCTGTTAAGGAAGAAGAACGTGAGCAACTAAATTAGAGCTCAAAATTTAATACTTTAATTGTAGAAAATACATATAATTATTGCATATTGTAAATATAGTGTATAAAATTTATGATGGGTGATTTAAGTAAAATATTGAAAAAAAGAGGCAACCACATTTGGTCCATAATTTAATTTATTAACGAATTGAAAGAAATATACACTCTCTGCTTATGCTTCATTTACATGTGGATCGCCATCTGTTTTGATTCTCAGCCCACAAACGACACCTGGGAACAAATAAAACAATTATATTACATAGAATATGCATGTAACTTTTAGGTACAACGAGAAGTTTGAAAATAAGTAAACAAATCAAAAATTATAAGGAAGGCATAACTTTTCAATCAATCCTCGTGAAACAAAAACATTTTTATAGTGACCATTTTACTGATAAATACTTCTAAGGTTCCTATCTACAAGCCATTTTTATTTTGTGAAGTAATTTTCGCGTTATGGAATTTCTGCTGCCATCCTCAAATCTATTAATTTTATTTGAGTCCAAAAAAGTGCAGCCGAAAGACATACAAAAAAAAATAAAGGTTGCTGTGTAGTTAAATTTTTTCTCTGATTTTGGAAAATATTTTAGAATATTTCTTAAAGTCCAGGAAATTAATAAATTAAATAAACTAATTATAAGATTAGGGGTAAAAGTATTCTTTAAAATTCTGATAAAAAAAAGTAATTCTGTGCAGAAACCTTCATTAGTTTTTTTTTTTTTTTTTTTATCTTTCGCATGCACTTTTGCGCATTTAAATAGCTAAAATAGTAGATTTGAGAACGGTAGTAGAAAGGATTAACATTACATTCACGAAATCGAAATGGCTGGTAGACGGATCAATCATTAACGATCAGTATCTGTATCCTTTACTGGATTAATATGTCTTAACTGGATTACTAGCTGCATAATGCATGTGTTTTGTGTCTAAGAGTACAAGCATATGTTTCTGTTTCTAATGTGAAGATTTTTTAATACAAATAGTAGTGAAAGGTACAAAGTTAATGTTCTTATATCATAAGATTTTAAAAATACATACGAGACTTTATTGTAAAATAACGTCTTAATAGCTATATAACCATTTTTTAATTTATCTAATTTTTACAATTCTTGTAAAACCAGAAAACTATATGTTCCTCTTTGTAATGCATTATTTTCTAAAGCTAACTGTGAGTAATCAGCCGTGAGCCATCGGAGAATAATCCGGTTGCTGTTGTCGACATCAGACTTTAAAAGTAGCTTCATGTCGTCATAACGAAAGTGGATGCTCCTTAACGTTTCCTTTTTGGGGCAGAGACAAGAGTCGAAAAGTGCAAAGTAGAGGGCAATGTCATCTTGCTGCTTCAGTCTGATCTCTCTGGCGGACGTTACTTACTTCAGCTCTCAGCATATAAATATTTTAAGCAACAAACGAACGAGAAGCATTACTTTTTTAATACTTGCATTACTTTTTTAATAATTTTGCCAACTATTTTTAATACTTGCTTAAATCTTAATTTATTTCACTTCGAATTCGGGTCTTTTATAGATATAACATTTCATTTCAAGAAATTTCAAGATGAGTCGTTCGTTAAGTCAGTTTAGCTGGCGTATCTTTTTCTTTGGTCCATCTCTAGTTTTTTATTACGAGGAAATCAAACATCGTTCAAATAAAATTTGTTTATTACCTTAAGTTTGCATCGAAAATGTAAGTAAATAAATGAAATGAAGCCCCTTCCATGATGTTAAAGTGTTTCAAGTTCTCATAAATCCAGGTGTCACGGTACAGATGTTAAAAAAGTGTGGTACCTACTCAGATGTTGTCTTCATTCGAATGTAATTTGAAATTAAGAGGTGTAACGAGTCCTCTCGCGCATTTCTTTTCAACTAACCTTTGGGTCTATTTTATCACGTTATTTGATGTGAGAACTTAGCCTTGTGAAAGAACAGTGACTTATGTAAAATAGTATCGCGATATAAGATGTGTTGTGAACAGGAAGTTATCAAATAGAGAGATTGGAAGTGTATAAGATTAGAGAATAACAGGAAGTAGTGCGATCGATGAACACACAATATAAATGAGAGAAGTTGCGAAGTTTTCTTTTCTAAGAGTATATTTCTGATTTGGATCCAATCTCTATAACCTCGTAGGATTAGAATCCATTATTCTCAACTTTACTATTATCTATTAATAAGATAAGTAGAATTCTCAATTATACGGGGGCTTACCTTCTTTATGTAGGTATGGAAATCATGACCGGGAAGCATCCGAGTGATCTTTTTCTTCCCCATGGGGCTTACTGCTTTTGATAAACATGGGTGACATATACCCGGGGATTATAATATCAGGTTAAGATGGTGACTTAGTAAGCGCTCCATGCCCGTAGTACAATTCGATTTTTGAACATTCCAAAACTAGAATAAATTTAGTTAAATCTTATATTGCTTGATTATTTATTGTGTATCGATTACTCATAATATTAATAACGAAGCGAGTGCATTACGAAGGTCCGTCGCCAACTGTCCACTTTGTTGTTGTAATGTGTGTGTGACAGAGACAATAATTTGAACAATAACCAAATCAAACTTAAAGTGGAGAGAAAATAATTGTTGTTGAAATCATTTCTTAAATAAATAAAATTTTGCTACGACAGAAGAACGAATTCTGTAAGAACATAATCCAACTCGAGTAAATTTTAAAGCCTGGACTGGGACGAGCCTCAATGTGTTCTTTGAACCTTTGATATTTATCGAGTATTAACACCCCGTAGTCCGACAGAGAAAGAGTACATTATTGACCTCCTTATACCAGCCCTATTGTTAATGCATTAATAATCAAATCAGATGTTTAAGCACTCATTTAGTATTCGACACTATCTCATCATTCGCTACGTGTTTAGGTATTCCAAAACTAATCCCTCCTCGTGGCATTCCTTACAGCCCACCCCCGAACCACCCCCTTCATCGGACATCGCCAATTTTCGGCCCCTCTCACCCACCCACCTCACTCCATCGGGGTAGTATTAATGTTTGGGGATTTTCCAGCTCATTTTTCTTGTTCCTCTTTAACACGGTGCACGCTAATTTGACGGATCTGCTTTTAGCGCGAGGTGGTCTCTTGGCTGGTGGAAGAAGAAGGAGGTGGGGGGCAGGACACAACCATGCATGTGTTGGTGCATGAGCTCATACATAAAATAGTCGTTACGGACTCACCGAACCGTGGACGGGAAAAATTTTCCGCGAGATTAAAAAACTATTTTACTTTTTTTTAATTTTTTTCTTACTGTGTTTGCTTCTTTACCCTTCTCGATTGGTGCAGTATAATGTAGAGGTAGAGACATAAGTAGACGGCCAAAAAGCAATGGAAATGGAGGGGGAGGGAAGCAGGAAAGACTTTTAGAGAGGGGGAGGAATGAATTTGATCAAATACAGGGCCACATTCATATGAAAGAAACTACTAGTACAAAATAATAATAAAAACAATAGAAAAAGTAGAGAGAGAGAGACTGTAGTAGGAGAAAAAGGGAGAGGCACTGGCCAAAGAGACTGTCCGGTCTTTTTTTTTTTTTCTTTTTTCTTTTTTTGCTTTTTTTTATACATGCGACATGGTTTCTAATCATGTATTAATCGTTCCATCCACTTTCTCGTTAGTTGGCGTGTACTGGGGGGTGCAACGGGGAGTTGTGGTTGAGTGTCCGCGGCCAAGTTTCTTGATTGCAGGTATTATACAATGTGGTATCGATTCAAGTGATGTTTCCGTATCGATTCAGACGCGCCGGATTATTTCTCTCTCTCTCCTCTGTTGGGTAAAGCGGCGTGGATGTATTTACCTGTGACATTGCCAGCGTGTGCGATGGGTCCGTTGTTGTAATGTAGCTCCTGGTAAAAATCATAAATGTTTTAAAAGGGACTCTAAAAGGGATCAACATGAAAATTATTATGTATTTTATGTTGAATTCGCGTTGTAACTGATATAATCTGCGAGAAAAAGCAGAATTTCTGAAAAGGAACACTGAAGGAAATCATATAAAGAGGATAAACAGAAGAATATTTTTTCTTCTTACACATTTAATACATTGTTTAGGTATCACTTAAAATTATATTTTTCACGAGCTACTGCTACTGCGTGTGTGACATAAAAGGACATTTTTATGTGACTGTGTGAGTTCGTGGGCGTGTGTGCCCGAGTATAGGATCCAATGCACCGATTTACTATAATAGATATATAAAATGCTTAGAACGTGGTATTCAGTACCTATCGTACGATTCTATTTTACATAAAACTGCCAAATTGTTGAAAAGAGTTACAATGTACACCACAAACTGTGAAATGTTTAATACAATTATAGTGTATAATTTCAGATGTTTCTATTTGAAGCAGTCCTGCTCTGGGTCTCAGACCGAATACCTTGGATAGCGCAAAAAGTATTCAAGATACCATCACCATCCACATCACCATCCTACGAAACGGGCGCCAAGATATAATCTTCCGGGAAGATTATCTATGAAGAGAGAGAAGTATATACTGGAGAAAATAGCGCGCAGGGGAAAGAAAAAATATTTGTAAAGACCATGTCGTGTGTGTGCGGTGGAAATACTTCGCAGAGAAGCGTGTTACATATGTAAATTCCTTTACAATAGAACTTATTGCTCATAACATTATATAAGTACTTTAAAAAATTTTCCAACATTTGTTGATTATTAGATTCTGACAAGTCTCCAAACGGTAACATAAAAAGAAAATCTATTGCGCAGGCAAATTATCGTTTTTTGCAGACCTCAGGCGCTTACCATCTTCAAAAAAGTACGGGCATCACTCACCCGAGGCACTCTAGTCATATTATTTTCTCTCTCCCATAGGTTTTACTATCTTTGGAAAACACGGGTGACGCTCCCCGAGAGATACCCTAGCGATTCTTCTCTATTTTCGACCTCTTTCTCCTTTTCAATGAATTTATATATTTTCCCCCATTTTTCCAGACGTATAAACCACAGTTACATTTTGTTTGGCGTAGCATAGTCATATCTAGCTGTTCTGCCATTAAACATCATTAAACTTCGTTTTTTGAAATTTTTTTTTACTTTGATTACGATCGTAAGCTTCCCTCATAATTTTGCGTATGTGTAGCTGTGTAGTTTTTAAAACAATATTAAAAGACATATTTCTAGGTAAGATAGTGAAAATTACTTGTATTATTTTTCGTAATTATTAGTTTGGATCTCAGTTTTTTGAAAAAAATTTGACGGCCCCCCCCCCCCGCTTATCTGTTACTAAAACTGAATGAATACCTGGAATCTGTCCTTCAGACCAGAGGAAATGAAAGATAATTTGTGTATTATTTATAAAGCTGGTAAAATCAAAGTGTAGAAGCTCTTCTCATATTGGATCATTCAGTTGCTTTTCCGTAAGGTTGTGTTTGCCTCATGATACAGGGCAGTGTCAGCAGAAAGAACTATTGCTTGATTTTCTCTCGAGCTCGATGAAAAAAATTTCTTTTATCAAAAATAAAAGCAAAAAGCACTCAGAATAAAAATTCCGTCTAAGATGTGATGAGTTACTTTCTACGTAGAATCGTTACCACAGCACATAACCAGCTGTTAATTTGCATCCCACCACTGTAGTGGACTTAAAATTTTGATACCCTATTTTTAGATACGTAATAACTCCCCAATAAAAATATAAGTGTGATTATTATGAATACACTCATCCATCATATTAGTCCTCAAGCTCAGGAATATAATTAAATGCGTGGTTTTCACCGTAGAATTTGCGACAATAAAAGTCCATTCGGCATTGATGTATGAGATATGAAATATGAAATATATTATTCTAGAGGGAAAATATAGATTCGAATAAAAATTAATGAAATAAATGCTACTCTCGATATGATTTTGAAATTAGAATATGATGTAAATTTTGGCCCAATTATTTATCTGAAAAATATTGTTTCTAATTTGGATTCTATTGTTATCATTAAATGCGGCCATTTTTTCTCCTGCTGTAAGTTCACAGGTGTCATCATTATCACTTAATCGCATTTCAGAATTATTCTTTTCGTCTCTAATACCTCTCGTGTGCCACTGGTGAAACTAAAAATCTTAATTACTTTAACTTATTTAAACTACATGACTAAAGTGGTGTGAATTGACATAAATGTTGATAAGATTGGTTTGTTTGGTTTTTAGTTTAGTTTTTTATTAACGTCGCACCAGAAGCAGCACTAGGGCTATTGGCGACGGACCTCGTAATTTTGAACCACGGTCAAGTGACGAGGACGACACCTGAGCTGGCACCCCCCTCTCCTAACATCCACACCACGCCAACGGGAGGACTTTGGGCCCCGAACAGATTTAACGTGCATCAGCCCCGGCTACACGGCGGGTCTTTGGCGGCCAAGGATCGAACCCACGACTGAACGAAAACCACCGGCCACTAGTCCATGACTTTGATCACTAGGCTACCGCGGCCCTTGATAAGATTTGATTTCATTGGTTGGTTTTATTAACGTTGACCTAGAAGCAACACAAGAGCTATTGGCAACGGATCTCGAAATTTTTGAGCCTCAGTCAAATGACGAGGACGACACCTGAGCTGGCACCTCCTCCCTTCTCTTAACTTCCACACCACGCCAATGGGAGGATTTTGAACCTCTACAGATTCAACATGCATCAGCCTCTGTTACACGGCGGGTCTTTAGTTGAGGTTGGATTTGAAATTTATAATGTAAAAATTATTCTGCAATTTCTAAGAGAACGATACCCAAACGTGTTAGGATACCTAAATCTAAATGACAATATGATCTAACAGTCTTATTAATACATATGGTTCTTATAGAATGTGGTATTTATATGATCATGTTTCAATGACGCTTATAAGTTGTGGCTTTTTAATGGGTTTTTTCCTACTCACATTGTAACTATGTATGGATCAAAACCTTAAAAGCTTTTTTCTCACATTTTAAAGGGCTCAATTGAGCTGCAATTTTCTATATACGATTGTTTTGAATGGCAATACGATAATTTAACTAAAACTAATAAAAATTAATTGATTAAAACAATTTATTTAAAGAATTAAATTTCACTTATAATTCCAATTGTTTACAAAGTGAAACAGTTCAATATTGAAACCAACAAATTAAACTATCCCCTCGAAAAATTTACAATTTCTTAGTTGAGCTAAAAAAATTTGCAGATATTTTATTTTAGATGATAAATTTAATAAATGTCAAATAATAAAATAAATTATTAAAACTAGTTATTGAATAACTTCAATTTGACTCAACGTTCCCCTTCGCTCTTAAAATTTAAGGTATAAAAAATTATGTTACACAAAGTATGAAGTTTGAAAGAAAACCCATGTTTAAAAATTCGTTTTTTGTTACCATATGTTATTTTTGTATAAAGTTGAAATCATTTTAATTTCTCAGTGATCTAGATTTTTAGCATTTTTCCTTTTCATACTTTTACCACGTGATACAAAAAATATATATATTGGGCAATTAAACAATGTATACTCTATACATTGACTCACATTTTGGAGGAAACAGTCTGAAACTTTCAGACCAAAATTTAATAAAAGGAAAAAGGTTTGATATTTTGTGGAAATTATCGACATTTTTTTAAGAATTAGTTTAACAACTGTTAACGGTAGACTTGCTTTATTTTCCCCAGAACTTCCAGTTCTTATTCAATTCTTAAGCTAGAGCCTCCCGATTCCTTTATTTTCAGAAATCAACTAACATGTATAAGCCAATGAAATGCCATGGACATTCGATGGTTCAACACATTCTTTTATCCGACAGATTCGCTATCGGATTTTTTCGTTTTTTCAGATTCGCCATCGGATTCGGGAGTTTCTTCACTCTGGCTGCCAGGTTGCGACACAGCACTGCTCGCATTTTCGCCCAGTGTTTATCGGAGCTGTGAAATTTCCTTTCAGTACAGTAATTCTTGCGGTTAAATTTCACGCTTATTTGTGCCTTGCTTTCTAATGGTTTCATATCACGATTAAACGATGTTATAACTGTGTATATGCAGTGTTCTGAACACAATAAAACGTTCCTCTTCAGTAAGATGCTCTGAAAGTGTTAATAAAACAAATAAGCGTAAACACGTGGGAAAAAGAGAAGCACGTCACAATTTGTTTTAGCTATCATTGTACTGTAATTATTTTTTTATTAATACAAAAATATTCTAAAGTATTAAAGTCTAATGCTTGAATTTAATTTTTTTGTAGATACCAGAATGACAAAATACTTTGTTGAATATTTATAACGGTTTATAATGCGCTTAAACACATTACATACGTATTCTAATCGTTTTGAATTTTTTTTCTAGAGGTATTTATCTTTGATATCACTATTAAAATTATTATTGAGCACTAAAGTCCGGTGAAGGTCGTTTTACCAACATGGCTAGGGTCCCGAACGTGCCGGATTAAAGAATGATTACTGTATTAATAAACTCTTCCCTTATTAATACAATTTTTATCGAAAAAATAGAGTTTAGAATTCCAAGAATGTATCGCTTGGGACCTATATACCATTAATAAGGTACAATATAGATTTTTTCAAAATATATACTTTCATCCAATTTTTTTTTTTTTTTTTTGCTTTGAAATCTCTATCGATATGCTATGTTTTCTTTTCCTTACTTGCTAGGAAAATATACAGCTGGTTCTTTATACATGTTTACTGAATACTGCAGAACGTACTTTAACGTTTCATATTAAACTTAAAACTCATATAAAGCGATTTCTATAACGCGTGATACTATTTTTAGAACATAAATTCCACGTTACATAACAGTTGCTTGTACTTAAATCTCCGCTTGTATTCCGACACGTATCTTTAGAACGAGAGTAATTGAAGCAAGTGAAGTCCAATCGCTTTTGGAGGGTAAATGTCTGGGCGACTTTCTCTTTAATAGTCTCATTCTCGGTGAAGTAGAATATTCAAGCTGAAATTAAGTCTCAGGAAAGGTAGTTATTTTCAGAGTTAAGTATTCCTTATAACTAATGCTACTTAAACTAGTAAATTAATGTAGGACTAATAAAGAAGTTTAACAACGATTTCATGTACAAAAATGGGTACTGTAAAATTTAAATTAATACTTAGAAATAACAGAGATATCTGGGTAAAATTTATTCCACAAAATGATTGATCTTTATGTACATAATGCTGCAAGTTACAACTATTAATGTACATTTGTTTGGTTTCAGGAAGCCACAGGCCGCGGTAGCCTAGTGATCATGGGCGAGAACTCGCAGGTGGCAATTTTCGTAGAGCCATGGATTCGAGTCTTGATGCCACTAAATACCCACCGTGAAGCCGGGATTGATGTACGTTAAATCTGTCGAGGCTCAAAGTCCTCCCGTGAAGTGGTGTAGAAGTTAGGAGACGGAGGTCCCACTGTCATATCTTTTTCTACACTATATCTCTAATCTACCTTTCTTCCTTCAGAACAAACTACTGGAGAGTTGAGTAGTGTTCATATGGGCATAAGGACAACTCCGTATCTCTTAACAGAAACAATGATGTTTATTTGCGTCTGGAGGCTCATTTTCGCTCCTGCCTCTTACAATCAAGTCCTGGTTGTGTCTTTCTCAATACGCTGACAATTCCTCTCCTATACAAAGGAGGGGTAACCACAATTTTCCTCGCCAACAGGCGTCATATCTCAGGTGTCATCCTTGCCATTTGACTGAAGATCAAAATTAAGAGGTCCGTCGCCAATAGCACTCGTATTACTTCTAGTGCGACGTTAATAAAATCAACCAACTAGAAAGCCGTAGAATGAAGTAAAAATCAAAATATCGTAAAGTTTTAATTATTAATTATTAATAGAGATATAAACTTGAGTAGAAACTGAGGAAAACTACCCTGCATAGTCATCATCCAGAGTAATATGTTTTTGCCTGCATTTCTTTACATTTCGAGGTCGTTATTGTGGAACTCAGCCATATTTATAGCTGTAATTTACAACATTATGTACATAAAGATCAATTAATGCGTAGAATAAATTTTATCAGATCTATCGGTTATTTCTTAATAAGAAGTATAATACCTTTTCATATATCTAATCAGGATACGTTGAAATTTTTTTGCTTAGTTCTTTACACACATTAAAAATGTAAAGTAGAATTTTTACTTGACCTTCATTCATGTCCGCTTTCACCGGTAACGATCCCAATTCTCAAAAGAATACATTAAATAAATGATAAATTATTCATATTACTGAGTTAAAATTCTAATCAAAACTTAAGCTTTTTGAAATCATCCATGATTATTTATGTAATCAGGAACCCATAAATTGTTGAAAATAGGGTCGAATTATTCAAATTTTTAAGATAATTGTCAACCCAGCATGTTCTTGATTCCTTCAAATGATTTCTTCTTAATTTGGCTTCCTTTTTGGCATGTTTTGGTGTCAAACGATTTTGGTATTCGAGAGAATTCTTACTTCTTTAAAAATTTCATTCATTAAACTTTCCATTCATAGAAAAATCTTAACTAATTAAAGTTTGCGTAAGTGCTGATCGTATTTCATGTTTATCTTTTCGTCTGACTTTTTCCTTGCAGTGAATAAATTTTATATTAAGCTTAATTAAATACTTTAATTCTTTAACATGGTGATGAAAAGGATTCTCTAATATTTTGTATAGTATCATTAATTTTTATTAATTATTTATAAATAAGAATATTATATTTATAAATAAGAATATTATATTTATAAATAAGAA
>BMAW01001293.1:513939-575493 GCA_019974015.1 Nephila pilipes | reverse complement strand
ATGTTTGATTATTGTTTATTTTTGAGAATATTTTTGCTTTTACAAGCTCAAACTCATTCTGATATATATATTTTACAAATATAGGCATAATTATCTGACTGAGGAGAATTGTACAAAGACGAGCAATAATGCTGAATTTTATAAAATCTCAACTGCAAGTTTTTGAATAATTCCTTATTGCAAATTTAATTTCTTAAGAAATACAATAATAATCAGATAACTCATTCAAAAAATTCTTGTAGTTACCAAGTATATGTATTGCCTGACATTAAACTGTTTGTAATTTAACATACAGAAGTCGCAATATTGAGATAAAGGTAGTTTTAGAAAGCTTCAAATATTAAATTTTAATCATAAAAATTTTAATGTTTTTGACGAAATTCTGCTTATCAATGTATACGGATATCTTAAAAATGAGTATTAATTACAAAATATACAATAAATCCGATTTTCTTGTTTGTAAAATATATCGATGCATAGCACTTTTGGACCGCAACAATTTATCATTGTATCTAAGTTACAGATAGTAGTTTTAATAATGTTTATTTGGTCAAAAATGAAACAATTACGAGTAGTCATTACAAAAAATAATTTTAAAAAACTTTTAATCCATGTATTTGAAAAAAATTAACTATTTAATTATTTACTTGAGTTAATTATCTTACTAACTGAATGATCGAAATTAAATTTCCATTTTAGAAATCAGGAATCAAAATTTGAGAAATCTTAAATTACATAAGACTTATTTTTTTTTTTTATTATTATTGCTATGAAACAAACTCCCACAATACTTAATTTGCATCAAGAGTTTGTCCTTTAATTTGACTTAAATGTTTTTGAGTGTTTGTACCTTAACTAGAATTATATTACAATAAAACCTCCCATTTTAAGCAGAATTAATTCATAGTTGTATATAATCGATTTTATTTTTTTTTCAAACTATCACTCTAAGTGTCATTTACAAATAAATAAATCTACATTTTAATATATCTGTTTTGGTGACGTTCTTTCAGCTAGGAAAGGAAGAGAAAGTTCACTTTTTTTAATATTATTGTACTAAACTCCTTTCTTCCTCAATAAAACTAACTATATTAGATTTTCAGAATAAATCAATATTTCTAAACCACATAAACTAAAAAGTTCTATTTTACAACTTCATACTTCAACTATTCCTTGGCTACTTAACAATGAATAACCAAACAGCTCAATTTGAAAGGTTTTTAGAGATCTCAGGTGGCGCTGCGATCCTTACTAGAGGTTCTGAAAGAGAGAGCTAGCAAGATGAAAGATCTTTTAAGTGTAACCATGGCAACCGGCTCTTGCTCCTTCGGTTGCCAGGGCGATAGCGTGTGTGTGTTGACGATTCCGAGACGTTGCACGATGCTTCCAAAACACAAGGAAGAACAGTCCAATGAGTCTCTGGGAGGGGAAGAAGGTAGAATTTTAGCTTCCGCATAGAGGGGCTTTTTTTTCCACTATGGTCTTACTCCAGAGTACTCGAATAAATCGGATTGTACTATTTATTGTAAAGTAGTATTTTGAGTGGTTTGTAGAGGGATATTGTAAATGTTCCATGAAATTCTTGGATTTTGTTTGCTGCTTATTTGGAAGGGTTGTGTAGTTTTTTTGGAAATATGCCAAAAAGTGCACGATATAAAATATTAAATAGAATTCTTTCGGTTTTCAGTATATAATGAACGGGATATTATTAATGTTTTGTACACTAGAAACTATAGCATATCCATTGTGGAAGGAGGATAAAAATGTTCCTACATGAATACAATATGTTCATGCAATAATTAATAGTTTCCCTTTTGTAGCTAATTTTCTCAATGGAGAATTTTTCATTCATTACCATATTGTTTTCTTAACCATTTATTATTCTCATGAATTAAAACGAATTACGCTTCCGTGAATTTCTCGAATTATTTGTAAAAACATATGCTATAAATAATTCATCTGTTATATTAAAATACATTCGATGTCTCCAAGTTTTAATTTTTAAAGTAAACATTTCTCAATCTTGCTTTAATTACTTTCGACCTAGCAATATATATCAGACTTTCCTACTTTTGAAAAATGTTTATCTATATTTTCATACAGTACGAACTGTATTATTAATACTTAACACACTTTTTTTTTTATTTTTTACCATTTCTAATAATTTTGATTGGGGTACATATTACTTTTTTTTAACAATATTTTGCATTGTACTATACATATATGGTTCAAAGAGACATTATAAAAAATATCAAGATGATAAGCATCCTTTTTGGTATAACTAGTTACTCAACATTTGGATATGAATAGCTAAACCATCTCATACAACAATATTTTCATTAAATATCCATTATATTAGAAATAATCAATTAAATGTCCAGTGCACTTTTAAAAATCCTGTGATTAGCTACGAGATGTGCGAAGTTATATGAAATGAAACCGAATTATTTCAATATAATTTATCATTTACACGTGTAAACATCACAACAAACTTCTTATGGAATGTGATTTCCAATAGTGCAAAATATATTTATTTAAATCCTTTTGTATGCAAAATTACTTATGAGTACCTTTAAAATAACGTTTGCTTCAGAAAGGCGAATAAAAGACCTCGCTTTGAATAGTGCACGCATTTTATATTGAGCGCATGTAGGATGTTTTAAGCAAATTCGCATAATTTATGTGTAGAAAATACAAAAATTGGAAACTGAATAATGATATTGTTAGAAAAAGTGTTCCTTCAGACTTAAATATTCAAATTTTACTTATTATTAAATTATATTATCATTAATAATTCAGTGAATCTCGATTTTTATTTTACTCTTTAAAAAGCTGCTTGTTCACATTTATGGCCATTTTTTATTGAAAATAAATATGTCAAAGATTTTGTTTAGTAAATAAAGGCTCACTGAAAGGTTTATAGATATAACCGATAATCATTCTTTACGATATATATCTATACAATAATCTTTTATCCCAGGAGATAGCTTTTAGCAAATTTCTTTTATAGAAATCCGTTAGACAGTTTATTGATAAAATGCCGTTTTATGATATGAATATAAAATACGTAAAACGTTTTCTCCCAATAATAGATATACTCGAGAAGCTCGTGTCAATAACAATAACATGTTTGTTATATCCGGCCAAAAAAAAAACATATTCTTTAAAGATAATGATTCGACTGAACTTAAAAATCAAAAAAAAAAAAAAATGTTTACTAAGTTAAAAGGGAAAACCTACAAACGGACTTTTTTTCGAATATTATAGACTATCATTCTTTGTTTAGAAGAGAACTTAAAATTTTCAGTCAGATAAAAACTAAAAATACACGATTAGAACTAGAGATTGAGTTCATCGGATTATGGTGATAATCAAGAAATTCATTATCGGTCGCCAGCTGCGTAGTTATAGGTCATTATTAAAATGTCAGCGTCCTTCGAACGATATAGGGTACGAGTATATTTTGTTCTATTTGATTCAGAGTTCCATATCTGAAAACATTCAATTTTAACATTTTTATTTAAAAAAAAATTTTCGCTTAACCGAATATTCTGTTTCCGGGATGTGTGTGAAATTTGACTTTAGTTCTATAATTCATTATCGGTAGCCGGTTATGCAACTGTAGGTCATTATTAACCGTTTAGAGTCCATCAAATGTATCGGGTACGGAAAAATTATGCTGTATCTGATTCAGAGTTCCATATAAGAAAACATCTATTATAACAGTTTTATCTTTAAAAAAAATCTTCACTTTGCCAAATATTCTCTTTCCGATGTGTATGAAATTGGACCTTAATTCTATAATTAATCATCAGTAGCCGGTTATGCAGCTCAGATTATTAATCTTTTATCATCCGAGAAATCAATTTAAGGTATGAGAGAATTTTATTCTATCTGATTCAGAGTTCCATACTAGAAAACTTCCATTTTTATCATTTTTATTTTTAAAAATATTCTTCACTTAACCGAATATTCTGATTATGATATGTATGAAGTTTGACCTTAAATACGGTATTTTCAGAGCTCTTAAGAGAAATTAAATCTATACAAGATTAAATAAAAACAAAAATAATAGGGTTTTTTTTTTTTTTTTTTTTTTTTTGTTCTTTCTAAATAGTTTCACATGCTTCCTTCTTTCAGTTTGAAAGGTAAGACTAAAAAGTACCGATTTCACAGTTTTAGTAAAATTCAAATTTGATTTTACAAACACTGTTTTTATTGAAACCGAAAATCTCGTTTCAAACCCTATTTAGTAAAAGTACGAAAAACGATAGCTTTGCGAGGCAAAATACATTGATTTCTTAAGCATGCAATTTACATACAACGATTATTATTTAACACATTGAGAGCTATAAATTAACCTGCTAGTACATGTAACATTTTTTTCGGCATTAAAAAGTGTAATAAAAAAGTAAATATAAAGACGTATTATTTAACCTTGACCTTATTTTGGCTACAAATTGATCTGATGATGATCATTTTGCTTTCGAATTTATTGCACGCTTGTCCAGTGGTGCCAATTTATAGGATTGGGTAGTTGCCTCCTCCTCCTTCATCTTTTTTTTTAGGAAAAAATTTAAATTTTTGTTCCATTTTTGCCACTTAAAATTAGAAATTAGTAACAAAACATTTGTTTAATCTCTGTTTGATTTATCACTCATTTATCTTTTTTCTTCCATTTGTTTATTAATCAAAAAATTACTTAGGGGAAATATGCACAAAATATGAAATTCAACGCATCGCGACATGGAGTCTTAGACCTTTTATATTGCATAACTTTCTTGTTATAATGCAATCAATAACACTGCTTTGAACACTTAATTAAATGTTATTCAGTACAAACAGTTTATAAGAGTCTATTTTTAAGAAAATATTTTGCATATTTTTTAACCTATCTGTAATGGTGAATAACATTTAAGCTTGAGTAAACTGTCTGGTTAGATTTTGGCAATTTATCATTTTTTTGCGTGTTTATTCTTTAAACACGCAATACTTTTTTACTGCAACTATCACTGATCATTTTTAAAATTTCTAAATACTTCTATAACGCATGAGTAATATTCTTTCTTTGATAAAAGTTACACTCAAAAACATTAATTAAAATTCCAAAGAGCAACTACACACTTCTAATAAAAATAAACTACTGTAAAATTGATGTAAGAAAATCAACTTTTATTTCTTTGCCTGAATTCGCCCAGATAGTGTCAACAACTTATCATTTTGTAGTTAAATTCTTAAAGAAGTGTCTACTCTTCTCATACTTTCCAAGCCTCAATAATTTTTATTGTTGTTGTTTATAAATTGTTTACCTTTTCCCTTCTAATTCCCAAACGCCGCTACTGCGCCAGTCGTTGGAATAGGGAGCAAGTAATAGTAGCATAGTTGGAAAATCGTTCAATTTCGTTCTTCCGTTCTTAACAATACTGCTACAAATTTTTCCAATTTTCGTACTAATTTCGTTGATTTCTTTTCCAATGCGTAAAATTGAGAAATCGGCTTTCCTCGCTCATAATAGCTTTTTTTTTGGGGGGGGGGTCGAAATTTTAGTTGGTTTTCCCAGTTTTTCCCCTCAAAAACCGACCTTTCGAACACTACACAAAAGTTATCATCAACATGTAGTAAAAAGGAAAATGAGATGCATAGGAGTTTCTCAACTAAAGTCGCGAGGCTAAAAATTATCATTCATTTATATCGGAGATACTTTAAAATGAGTAGTACTTTTATTATACCCCTACAAATACAATAGATGTCAATAAAGTCTGGCCACAATAACAGAATGGTCTTGATCACAAGTTCATGGGTTCGAATCCTGCATAGGCTCAACATAAACTTTTGTGTTAAATAAGGAAAATTGCTGCACGTTAGCTTTAACAGGGCCTCAAAATCCTTAGGTAACGAGGTTTGGAAGTTTGGAGAATGAGGTACGAGATTATTCCACATCGCGTGAATCCGTTTCAGAATTACAAGATCCGAAGGAATCATTACTATAGATAAGAAAAAAGAATACTTGTGGGTTTTTTTTTTTTTTTTCACTGTAAACAAATACTACAAGTACTGAAAATATGTACCGATGAAAAAAAAGTTTCTTAAAACAATACATTACAATTATTCCGAATTAAAAACTGAAACTAAAGTAAAACTTTATTCATCCAATGATATAATCACTTTTAGTTAAAAAAAAAAAAGTTAAGAGATAGCTTGAAATAAGAGGACTGTTTTAACTAACCTTTGCGATACAAATATGAACGAAAGATAAAAAATTTCCCCTTCTTCATACCCGTTGTGTAATGGGAATTATATACTCTAATTCTGTCGGCGCTGAATGTTCTCCTAATGGTATGGTGTAAAAGTTTGGGGAGAAGGGCACCAGTTCAGGTGTTGTCTTATAACCCTCGTTTTACACCTAAGAGTGACGTTAATAAATAATCAATCCATTCATATAAGCATAAATAGCCCTTCAGGAGCTTACCTTTAGGTATGTGTGGGAATCATGATTCCAAAAAACCCTAATAAATTTTCACATGCCCTTTACTGTTTTTTTTGTAAACACAAGTGACTCGTCCCCGGCTATTCTCATCTATTTTCGATAATTCTTCTTGTTAACCAATTTTTACCTTTTTTTTTATCATTTTCTTTTTCTGAAGTCTCGATCACAGAT
Organism: Nephila pilipes; assembly: GCA_019974015.1. Lineage (NCBI taxonomy): Eukaryota > Metazoa > Arthropoda > Arachnida > Araneae > Nephilidae > Nephila > Nephila pilipes. The sequence continues at coordinate 568,835 of BMAW01001293.1, read as the reverse complement.
GCACATTGTTTGGCGCAACATAGCCAGTTTTGGTTCTTGCGCCATAAATCTCTACTTTCACTCACAAGCATCAATAAAATATGTTTATTAATAATAAACTCTTCGTCCTTACACTCCATAATATAAACTTTTGGTGATTGATATGAAATATACCCAGGAAGCTTAATTCAAATTATCTTGATGATGTTAATATGGGAATCGCAATACGTATTACCCCCATTGATTCGCAAATGTTTACAAAAACAGTTTTATGATTGAAACGAATGGAAATAATGAATGTCAGTGTTAGCATTATTTTAATGAAGGAGCTTTTAGAAAAATATTGGTAAACACATTTACCTTAGTAATGCACGCGTAATAGCTTGGTAGCCACAATAGCCTAGTGGTCATGGTCGAAGTTCGCAGCTGGCGTTGTTTTCGTCCAGTCGTAGGTTCGAGTCCTGATGCCAAACAATATCCGTCGTATAATTGGGCAGGTGCACGATAAATCTGATCAAGGCCTCAAGTTCTCACATTGGCTTAGTGTGAAAGTTTAGAAAGGGAGGTACCAGCGCAAGTACCATCGTCGTCACTTGACCGAGGTTTAAAATTACGAGATCTGTTGCCAATAGCCCTCGTGTTGATTCTCAGTTGTCACGTTAAGGCTCCCGTCTAGCCGCCATTTTGATTTCGTGGACATAATGTTAATCTTATGGAATTTCGACTTTAACTATCCCATCTTTACTATTTGAATGCAATAAAGTGCATCTGAAAGAGCAAAAAATAATGAAGGCTTCTGTGGAATTACTTTCATCCTCCAATTCTTAAAATTATTTTTATTCTTATTTTAATGGTTCGTTTTTGAGGTTTCCCAACTTTAAAGAATATTTTTAAATATTTTTAAAAATCGGAGGAAAAAAATAATTCCACAGAAGCATTCATTTTTTTTTTCTTTCAAATGCACTTTATTGCATTCAAATAGATCAAGTAGTAAAGATGTGAGAATTAAAGTCGAAATTCCATAAGATTAACATTAAATTCATGAAATCAAAATGGCGGATAGATGGGAACCTTAATAAACAATCACATAGTAGCTAGAGTAATTCATCGTTTTTTCCCCCCATATTATATTGTGTTACACGATTGATGGTAACAATTACGATTTAACAATGCATGTTAATCTTATTTCTAAGTCATTTAACTTACGGGAGCATCTATTTTTTAATAGCAACATCAACGTTGCAAGTGTTGAGTCGAGGATTCTAGTTCTGGTGCCGCTAAAGGCCAATCCTGTAGTGGTGCCGATGCCCATTAAATCTGTCGGGATTTGAAATTCTTAGGTAGAGATTATGAGGAAGTTTGAGGACAAGTGTCTGCAGTTCAGGTCGAGACAAGTGCTATGTCAATAAACAGTCATCAATCACAATCAATCTCCTTTCCTTTTTCAGAATGAATGCTTATATCGTAACATAAGGTAATGTAATATGTAGAACCTGTAGCTGTATAAATGATTTGGAACATATTCCTTTGACCTGCGGAAAATACACATCCCATGAAAATCGCCTCTGGAATATACTCAAGATAGACCCCCAGTGTAATTTTACTTTCGGAAAACTTTTGTACAATGTAATAGCTAAAAATTAGAGTTCAGAACATTCCTGCAGAAGATGAAATTCTTTGATATTTATTGTATTAAAGTAATATTTTCAAGAGTTAATTGTCTTGGTTGTGCTCTATATCCCATAAATTCAATTAATTCGTTATGGCATAAAAAATAATATAAATACGGATTTTTAATGATATTGCAAGGATGATTTTATTCTGATTTGGTTTTATGCATTACTTCATACACCTTTAATATCCGTATTTCGAGGTTGTAATTGGCGCGGTGTAGAAATTTGGAGAGGGAAGTGACAACTCATGTATTGACCTCAGCATATGACCGAGGTTCAAAACTGCGAAATCCATCGCCAATAACCTTCTTGTTGCTTCTATTGGACGTTAATAAAATCAATTAATCAATCATCACTCACTTGAAATCCGTAAAAGAAAGTTAAGAGCAAATTTAAACCACAACTCCAGTAGTTCCTGTCCCTTAAAAGTTCGATAACTTTAATTGAAATCTACTGCAGTAGCATTTTCATGGGAAAAGTGAGCATTTTTAAATATATCTAACTGAAGTTTATGGAAAACGACGTTATTAAATTACAAGTACTCTAACGTGGACTTTCAGCTAGAAAATACATACCCCCCCCTCCCCCGGGATATATCATAAAAACAGAAATGTAATATATGTAACAGACAGTCTTTGAAGATTTACAAGACCACATGCATTGTCCGGGATGGAGGAATTAGTCTTTATTTATTCTTATAAAACTCATAATTCATAAGAATTGTGTGTAACATTGACATATGGACTTGGACTTACTCCAGAAAAGTTTTATGGGTCCAAGTCTGCTTTGCATTACAAATGCGTGTAACAATGGACTTTTAAAGTGAAGAAAACTGCATATGAATTGCAATATGTTAGTCATATTTAATATTAAATAGGAACTCAATATGTCTGAAAGATTGATGACTTCAAAGAAAATTTATTATTAGAATTTCGTTTTTATACATTCGGTATTATGGTACTTGTGCTTTCAGACAATTATAAAATTCTTTCTTATGTCTACCAAAATTTATTTTTATAAGAAAAAATATCGTTAAATCTTTCGATAAAAGTTATCATTAACCTTTAAAATTGAAATAATCTTTAATTTTCAAACATTTAAGCAAAACGCGTGCACTGGTAACATTTGAGAAAAGCTTACACACTTTAAAATATTATTAAAATAGTCCGTTGTTATTTATAAAGAAATAAGGCCCATAATGAAAATAATTCGTTGAAAGTGCTTTAAAATCTGATAATTGCTTGTAATTTATATAGAACAGCTTCCTTTCATTTGGTACATGTGGTCATTAATTTAGTTTTTCCTAATTTTATACCTCTGATTATATTATTCATTTAACAAAAAATTACAGCATTCTAAATCTAGATAAGTCAGTATAATTTAATCGGGAATTTTTTCGAGTACAGCTAAATAAATATCCTGAAAACATTTTATGGGAGTCAGAATTTATCTTTTGAAACGATTATTCATTCACTGTTCTATTTACTTAATAACAAGGCTAATCTCCTAAATAGAACATATTAAGTCCTCCCGGTGGCGTGGTGCATAAATTTGGAGAGGGCTGCAGCTCACGTGTCATCCTCTCACATCACCTTGGTTTAAAAAGGCCAGATTCAGAATTTTAAAATTTTTGTTTCAATTTCTTTGCGATGTTTCTTTTATTTATTCATTTATTTATTTTTTCATGCTTTAATTTGTACTTATTCATGAGGTGAACTTTATCTTTTTGCCATTATTTATAGGTTTAGTATTTTATTACTTACATTGATCTCTTCCTTAAATATTTGGTTGTGTATTTTTTTCCTTCTCTTTTATTCTATATTTTAGACTATTAAAAATTGTTTATACGTTTTCTCTGTACTTTTTCTTTAAACTAAAAAAAATAATTAATTTAAATGTTTTCTTTTTTTAAAAAAAATTTGTTTCTATACTAATGAAAATTAATTATTTTGAATCATTTCTTTACATTACTGAATTCATATTTTCAGTATATATATATATATATATATATATATATATATATATACCCAATTCGCAGTATCGTCATATATTATCTTAAAGTAATTATGAAAAACTAATACTACTCAATAATAACGAGAGGGTGAACATTCTTTGAATAGAGTTCTTTTCATTCAGTTCAATAAATTTGTTTACAAAGGAAATTGCATGAAATGAACCCTTTTATATGTTGTTGCTGCTTCAAACTCAATTTTCGTTGCCGCGACCTTTTCATTTTACGACCTGTATTCGAAAAAGGGTTACAGAGTACAACTTTCTATTATATACAACCTTCCATGTTTCCAATTCGAGTACCTCAAAGCAACAATTCCTTCCCAAAACCTTATTGTTGCCGAAACGGTCAACTAAACAGCTGTCCACCTACAGAACCACAATCGAGTCTCGACCAACAGCTGCCATTCAATCCCCTGCCCCAGCTTCAACGAGAGAAAAGCTTTGCCTATCTGTAAAAGGGGTAATTTTATCTAAAAGATAAAATCGACACATGGGATGAAATATCAGGTGAACCTTCTGAGGCCCCAGACAAAAATGAATACAAATGAAAGTTACAAGAGAGGATGGGGGGAGAGAAGGAAACTTAAGCCATCCAGGTTGAAATCGCTGACGTAAGGTGAACTTGCCGTCGCTTTTGACGAGGATTAAGTCTTCGAATATCTACTTGAGATGATTTTTTTTTTACATTTTTCTTTTCTTTTTTTATTTTCTAATACCTGGCCTCTTCTAATGCTGTTAACTGCAGTGTTAAACCTTTGTACGGATTCCCCAAACTTGAAGCTCTACGGGTGCAGAATTGCTGGGGATTAGAACTCAGATATTATAAATGCATTTATGAGTAGCAAAAAAAAAAACGAGATTGTGCTAAAAATAATAAGTGCCAAAAGGGTATGTATATGTATATATGATTAACATATACTGTTGGACCAATCAGGAGACAGTATTTATGCGCATATACTTCGCCGTTTTATAATGGGACACAGTTGGAGATAGAGATCATTCCTTTGTTGAATGGTGCAGTGTGAAGACATGCTTGCCTTGAAGCTGAATCTTAAAGTCTTCGGCAGGTAAGGTGATCATGTCTTTTCGTGGTTATTCAGTATAATGTTTATAATTACTTATATGTTCTTTTGTTTACTAATTAACATTCGTTATTCAAGTACAAGGTAATCCGGTTGTGGTTTTAAGTTTACATTTACTGCTTGCGACTTCTGAAGCGTTCGCCCTTTGATTGAATGCTGCTTTCAGAATGTTCTAAGAAAGAAATCGTTCTTCAGTATGAACGCGCTGTCATATTTTAAAAACTTTTGCGCAGGGAGCAAGTAAATTCTTTCGTTTGTGTTGAAAACGATAATGGCAATGCGTTTTATTCGTGTTAAAAATTATGTGATTCTAGAACATAGGTACAAAATATTTAGTCTCTAGTACAATATCGTGAGCGATTTCTCGAGAGAATTCCTTTCACTTTCGATGACATGTTTTATTTAATATTTGATTCATTCATTAACATTTGATTGATTGTAGCTACAATAGGGCACAATACAATATCTACCTGAATGAATATTGCTTATGTTTAGGATCCATTTAAATCTGTCTGTATTTTCACGGTAATGTAGTTGTAATGTGATTAGATGATAATGTAGTTATTGATGGTAATGTAGTTGATGGTTGCGTAGTTCATGGTGATTTAGTTGTTGATGGTAATACAGTGATCTTCAGAATCCTTACCTGGCATGGTGTGAAAGTTAGGAGATAGAGGTTGCAGATCAGAAGTATTAGCTTCATTATTTGAGTTCTAAGTTATGAAATTCATCGAAATGATTCTCTAACACCTGTTGAGTCATGTTAGTACAATTCGACCAACAGTCTAGAACATATATTAATATCCCCATTTAAGAGAACACAGTGCTTCGAAAAGAAAAAAAAATCAATAGTTTAAAATTAATGCCTACATAGCAAGGAGTTTGGAAAATTTTGTATCATAATGTATGTGTTTAGACAAGAAAAAAAGAAAGAAAAAGGAGAGCGACTTCATTGGAATGCAAATATTCTGTAGCTGTCTTCTAGTTACGAATTCTCTGTTCTTACTCTCGTGTAACTCTAATTAAACAAAATCCAAATCCAAATGGAATCAATAATCAATCTATCATTGACAGTGTGCAATTGTACATATGTTTAATTCAAATGTCTCGAATTTGGCCCTTTTAAAATGCAAATATTCTATTGCGGCGTTCCAGAATTAACGAATTCTCTATTCCTACTCTAATGTAGCTTTAATCCAACAAATCAAACTCAAATGGATTTCCTGTTTACCTTGTACAATGTAAGGATATTTAATTAAAACTTCACGAATGTGGCCTTTTTATGTAACAAATATTTGAATACGGCCTTCTAGCATTAAAAGGTCGCTCATAGTTTCTTTAATATAGTGTTAAATAAACAAAATCAAACTAAATAGGATTAAATCATTGGCTGTCATTGACATATGCTTTTGTGCGAAATTTTGCTAGTTGTGAAAGCTATTCATTGACCTTGACTGTGAGGTTTTGATTTGTATTGGAAATTTGACTGAATATAGAACATTATCCCAAGGATTCATTTGAGATACTGACTTACTTTGGCAGTTTGAATAAAAATTTCAAAGGATTTTAGTGCAATGCTTTCAAACCACATAGTTTTTGCTGTTTTATTAAATACGAAGCCAAGAATAAATATTTATCACAATGATGAAAATAAACGAAATGTTATTCAGGACTACACCATTATATAAATAAAAGCGATTTCAATATCTATACATCGAGCGACATCTATCAGAAATAGAAAACGAAAAAATAACCAAGAAATAAAATTACTGAAAAATAATGATTGAAATAAAAAAAAATCCCTTATCGAGTAAATAAATTATTATTTAATGCATAAAAACGCAATAAAATTATTTACTACATAATATTCTTATCTCTTATACTGGCACATATCTATTATATATTCATATATAAATAGAAGTTAAAAATTATAAACTATTTTAATTTATGTAAATATATTTTAAAATTTTGATGTGTTAAACGCTCATCTTTTTCAAAGATAGCGAAAACATTCCTTCAAAAAAATGATAAGCGTGATTGAATTTTTTTTAATGCTCTGAATTAGGTTCTTTTAAGAAGAAAAAATATTGCATGTATTATGTGAATTCCTCTCATCGAGATTGAGGGATCTCTGGTTCGATTCCATAAAATACTTTTGAGCAAGTTAAGTAAGCTGAGTTAATTCTAAATGAGTAAATTTGTATACAACTAAATCTCACATCGTAGCGAGGAACGGTGAGGAAATTCGGAGATAGAAGTACTTGAAAAGAAATTGTGTTACGATGATTGAAACTTATTCGCAACATTTGTTAATTTCCTTAAATGAACTTTTTTCTGTAAGATGTAATAAAACTTTATGTTTCTAAACAAGGGTTTATTCTGATGGAAATATTTAACTCAATATAATATGAAGATGAGGGAATGTATTAAAATATGTTAAATGCAGATATATTTCGAGAGAAGAATAATTTTTTAAATCTTTGGTTACTTTTACTTCAATACATTTATTTAAAAAATAAACAAAAATGGGGAGGGGGAAATCATCTGCCTTTACTTTAAGTTAAATATTTTCTCTCTAAATGATGTCAAATATGATAGAAATAAAGTTATATTCTTCAGAAACGATAAATGTGATTTTTCAGAGAAAACCTATGAATCATAGTAAATTTTATTATTGTTTTATTACAAAATTTTAATATTTTCATGACAAAACTGATATTCATACATCTTCACGACAAATGAGAAAATATTGTTTTAAGAAAAACTTTTCTGAAAAAAAATAATTCTTTTTACGAATATGTAAATACAAACAGAGCCCATTCGTATTTCTGAAATTTTACTCATTGCATTTAATTTATACTCAGACTATCTTTTTATTCTTCCCAACAGAATTCACTTACATTATTTTTCATAATATATAATTATTTTAGAATAGTGTCTTCCAACAATCACAGATGGCGCTGCAGATGAAATTTTTTCATTCATATACTATAGGTAGTAAAGTCGGTCACGCATCTAGGGTCATATATGATTTGCGCAATTTACAAAAGCTTTTGCATGCATTTATTTTTTTATTAAATTTACTGAATCAGACACTTGTAAACAAGTAGGACATTAGTTTTTAATAATCTGTAGTTTTAGTTAAAGAAATTTAAAACAAACTTATTTCATTTCTAGAAATTATCATTGATTTCTAAATACATATATACAGAATCAACAATAATACGGAAAATTACTTCACATTTTTATTAGATGAAACTATCGGTCTCTTTCGAAACATATTAAATTTTACCACCACCGATAAAATTTAATATTTGTCTTATGGATTTGATTTCAATGATTTTCTATGGGTTGTAATATATCTTTTATTGTGGTACGCCATGATTTTAATAACAAACAATAATATCTGAAGAATTATTTAATGATTTTATTCACGCTTTCTGAATCTTACTTCGTTAAAATAAAAAACATCTGGATATATGTTTATTTTTAAATAAACCTATAATGTAAATTTTCTCTATCTTGTTATATCTGTTCATAACATTTTTTTGTATCTTTAAAGAGAACTCGAAAATTCTTTTAATGATTTATTGAAATCAGGAAAATGTACTTTACAGTAAAAATGTCGAAAGAAAATACGCGTCATCTTATCCATCTCCCTCTAAAAGACCCGCCTTGTAGTGGGGCTGATACATATTAAATCTGGTCGAGGTTTTAAGTCCTCTCGTTGGCATAATGAGGAAGTTTGGAGAAGGAGGGTGCAGCTCAAGTCTCCTCCTCGCCACTTGACCATGGCTCAAAATTATGAGGTGGGTTGCCAATAAACATCGTGTTGTTTCTCGGTGCGACTTTAATAAACTGTCACTCACTCATCATCCCGTTCTAAATCATTGGACCAATGTTTAAATAAAATAATTTTGAATATTCGTCCCCTTAATTCCTGAAAATCCTATTATTTTCATAATAATTGAACTACAACTGTTTTTAAAAAACAAAACATTACTGTATAATTGAAAATCTGAGATTGAATCTGTAGTAATCGTATATACGCATATTATGATGTTTAGAAGCAAATCAGTTGAAAGTCATTGCTAAATTATTTTACTATATTTAAAAAATCTAAGTTGGTGTAGAATATAATAAGAATAATTGTTAAGGAGGACGTGCCAACAAAAATGGCAGCAAAGTTATTTAGAGCGTTGTCTAAATTTAATCTATAAAAATTGAATTTAACTGTCTCAATCATACCGAAAGTCATTACGTGTTGATTATTTTGATTTATCAATTAATTTCAATCTTATTGCATGTATTAACTTATCAGTAAAGATAAATTCACTATTTTAGTTTCGTTCAATTCATTAATTTTTATTATTATTCGCTATTTAATAAATAAGCGTATTAATTTTCTACAGCATTTAACTTTACAAGTGCTGGTTTCTTGTATAAATGTGCATTTAATATAGTCATTCATAAGACGTTTTGAAGACAAAAAACAAACGTTTGTTGTATGCAAAATAATAAAACTTCTCGTAACTTATTCTCAAACGTACCACTCGTTACTCGTTCAAAGAGTAAATATTGTAAAAACCGCTATATGGATGTTACCAGATTCCCCAGGAGACATTTTGTCCGATAATAATTTAATATCATGTTATAGTCAGATCGCAAATAAAATGTGCTCTCACAAGCAATAAAAATGTACCATGTTAAACAAAAATTGCTCTAAATTGTCGTAATTTTATTATATATATATATATATATAGTTCGTCCTCGCCGTATCGGTATTCGTATATATATCGTTCGATCGGGAGGTAATTAATTCTTTGATCAAAGATTAAGATTTCTGTATAAAACTAGAGCTTAGGGTTAGTTATCTATTTTCGATAACATCAGTTATTCTTAAAAGAAATTAATGTAATTATTTAATATATACCAATCTCCCCCTTCCCCTTCTTTTAAGAAAAATATTGAAAAAATTTTGGAAAATTTCGGTGTATCTTGACTTTTTGGGCCGTCTATTTTATTACACTACTCTGCGATCTTTAAATATGACACCCAATAATTTATGTAACAGTTATATTCAGTAAAAAATAATGATAATTACATAATGAGAATGGAACAGAAAATAGATTCTCAGAGATATCCCGAAACACATGTCATCTTACAAAATTTCTTAATATCTTATATTTGAAATGATTTATGTTTTTTAAATGAATATATATTAATTAATTAAATTAGATAAATTATGTTATATACCCTAAGTATTATTATAATTACATGCGTAACTATTATCGTTCGGTCAGTCATTAGATATAAATTAAAAAAAATGGTCATTCCCTGAAATAAACTGCCGTCTAAGCTCACGGAACCCTTGGCCATTTCTGAAAAGAATATTCTGGTTACGCCTTTATTCGAAAACTGTGGACACCTCCTGTTTTTTCTCCCGGAATAAATTGTTGGTATTCAAACAAAAAAAAAATGAATGAACAGGATGGACATAAAACACTTCATAATACCCTAACAGTATTTATAAAAACATATGGCAAATACCTAAATTTCATGGGAAACGCTACTCTCGCAATATATAGCGAAAGAAAATATAATAAAAATCACAAACCCTAGCTCAATACTATGAAACATTAAAAAGAAAAAGAAGAAAAAAAACTCCATGCCGACCAATAGGACATCGGTGCAGATCATTAACGTTATACTCATTAATATTCGTATCATTTTCAACGAGTTAAAGGGGACGCAAAACTTCCAAGAACCCTAAATGGTTTGCAAAGAGGGGGACATCAAAACCACAGAAGGGGGTGGGAGTGAAAAATCGGTGTCCTTTTTCAAAGAATTCCAGGTGCAATGATGACGCCGTAACCCCCTCTCATTTTTTTTTTCTCTCTCTCTCTCTCAAAAACACCCCTCACCCTTTCGTGGAAAAAGTCGATCCCGCCGCTTTCCAGGAATAGATGCAGACGGGTATTGACCCATGGCTGACACAGTCAAAAGTCGACTATTTTGGCTCAAAAATCACGAAATCGGAAGAATTTGCTGCGCTTTTATTTTATTTTTTCGAACCGTGTCAGACGCCCTTACTCATTCGCGCCTTTAGACAGACAGCTCGCCAAGCACAAAAATTGACTGGAATTTGGAGAAAGTCTTTGTTTTTTTTATATTTTTTCCGAATGAATTACTAGAAGTAGATAGATAAGTCGTGGGTGTCAATTACCTGGAGATTCGAACGGTCTTCCTTTAATTGTTTAGTTGGTTCTTCTAGAGCCAGAGTTCATTAATTAAATATGCACTTTATTTAAAATAATTAACGTAATACGATGAGATATCATCGATTTTACCAGTGCGTGATTAACCCATTTATTTAAAGTTCTTCGAGGCGTAGATGGAAAATCATTTTGGCGCTCATCCAGCTCAAATTTATAATAATCACAACAATGAGAATTCTTGCTAAATATAACTTAATTGCTTATTTTTGATAGAATACGTTATTATAAATATACCTTATTTTAACATGTGTGAGAAACCCTCTTATTTATTTCACTGGAGATTTGGGAGAAAAATTTCGTGAAATGTGTGTGCGTGTGTCTGGTGTAGTATGCAACAAAGCAACCTGCGTATAATAAATTCAGAATTTTAGGATGTATAATGTGTTTTGATATTAGCCAGCTATGGGGCTATTGTTTTAAGTGGGGCGCTTTGGAGTACCAGATCACTTTTCAGTTGTTCTTATCGTTTGCTTCCATTTTTAATTATATTTAGCTTAAATATATTCAGTTTAATAAATTACCGTTTGGTTTAATTTTAACAACATTTAGCTTAAATATATTCAATTTTAAAAAAATTATCGTTTGTTTTAATTTTAATTACATGTAGCTGATATAATATTCAGTTTCATAATTTATCGTTTCCTTTAATTTTAATATCGGAATAGTTTACTATAGTCCATTTCTCGATATTTCATCGTTTATTTTAATTTTTATATTTAATTGAGTAATTTAATAATAATTATAAAAAAAAGCTTACCTTAGGTGGCTAGTTAAATCTATTTTCAATTTTATTGAGCTAAAAAGCGTAAATACGCAACATTGAAAAATATTATTTATTTTTCTTTGAGTTTGATTTATACTTATTTAATTTACTAAAAATGTAATGTAATATCATTAATAACTTTTAAATATTTTTGATGACATGTACTAGACATATTTCTTAATAATAAGTGCGCCTTTTTGTGACAGAGAGTGAGAACTGTATGTTTTAGATATAGAATTAAGTTGTTAGAATATTCTACAATATTCAATACTTAAGAATTTATTAATATTTTTAAATACTGTAATAATTATTTTTATAAATATATTAGTTAAGAATATGTGAGTACTTGCACCAAAAATATTGACACGTTTAGTTAGAATTGTCGCATCATTCTATGGTAAGTTTACATTATTCGTTAGTAACTTTTATTAGGGGTGTAAGATTCTTTGTTTTTGTTGTTGACCAGATTACTTTAAAATCATTTGTCGAATTGTATGGTTGGTTTGGATCTAGAAAACATGTTTAAACATATTTGTCTGACCAAAGCCAGACACAATATTTTAACACCTTTTCGAGACGATGGTACTTGACTTATATTATTTGCAACTGTCGTTGGTACGCTGCTGTATGTTAATTTTATTTGCTACAGAATCAATTGAGTTTAAGTGAAGCTTTAAGTTAAGTAAATGAGTTTAAATAAAGAATTTCTGTCGCCAATGTATTAAATAACTTATACTCATATAAACACTTTTAATTCTTTCGTAGTCTTAAACTCATGGATTATTTCTTGTTACCTTACTTTATAAAATAAAAGTAATTTGAATTGAAAAATAGTTTGTTGAATATTTGTTTAGTGGATTATCAGGTGTATTTAATATTATTGGAAATAATTTAGGGAACTGACCACGCCACGAAAATACAGCGCATGAAATTGCGCGTCTAAGATAGTCGGTATCCGCAGAGAAAGAGGCGAAAGAAAGCGGTTAACGGCTATCGACGGCTTTTATACCCGAGAGAAAAAGAGAACTCCCGTTATTTTGTCAAATCAGCAATAAAATGGGGTTCAGTACACATAGCACACAATTCTAAAATTTGAAAGGTAAAAAAAAGAAGTCAAAGAAGTAGTTAGAAATTTAAATGGCTTCGTGTTAAAAATATTTTAATTAAAAAGAAGAGATAAATTTAATTTATTACACACATTATATATATATATATACACTCTCTCCATTTGAAAATTGGATGTGAGAATGTTTCAAGCTATGAAGATTGGAGTTTCGAGGTATATTGAGTAACATGTTAACATCTATTAAAATATCCACGAATACGAGCCTCTCCATACTTTTGGAAACCAAGCTGTTGTAAAAGGAGGCTCCATATACCCATTGAAATAGGAAGTTAGATACATCCAAGACAATTATAGTTCCTAATTAATATTTACATATCTGTCACATTAGTTCCAGTTCTATAGCTATACAGTAAGACTTTTAATAGAAATAATGTTTTTAAAAAATCATTTTGAATTTAGCATTTATGTCAGAATACTGGGATACCCCAATAATTAAAAGATTGAGACTTTTACTGAATATAATTTCAAACTTGTATTTGGATTCACTTCAAACCGAGAGGAGAGTCGTTGAGTATGGGAATGTTGCAAGTTATGAAGATAGGAGGTTCGAGGTATTGAGTAATTATTTAAAATATATAGTAATATCCATATATCCCCCCCCCGGGCTTCTAAAAAAAGTTCAACAAAAACAGCTTTTAATTATTTAATAGGAAGTGACCTTTTTACATAATATTTATATACGCATGTACTAACAAAAAAGACATAACTGAAACATTCTTACAATTAATTAACATTTTATTGAGCTTGTTAAATTTTGTACAAATAAATAGCAGCAAGTGTTTTTTCCGAGATAATATTTCATTACCCTGGAACTCAAAATTAATACCACGTATCAGCCAAATTAGTTGTGAATGTTCATGTGTTAATTATGATTTATATATTGAGATTTTACACTTTATTTTCGAAAACGTTGATCAAATATTTTCAAATACAGATATAAATCCCCAAGCATATGATTTTAATTAACCGTATTTACCTTCCGAAAAATATTTTTTGAAATAGATTGTAAATTCACTTATTTAAACATCCATTTTAGTACATCACCTTTTTGAAGATCATTCGCTTCCGATTGAAGGATCTATAGCGCATCCAAATGGATTTTAAGAGAAATATGAGAATGTTTTTTACTGTTTGCATCAAGTTTCGAGAAACGCCGTAGTAACTGTAGTTTTACATGCTGTAATTTTTCATGTAAAAATAATATTTATTCTCTATCCGGATTAAAATCAGATGTCTGGGAGGATTAAGCATGCTAGTCACTGTCAGTCTACCCCTAATTTGAAGGGGGAAATGCCCTCTATTTTTCAATCGAAAAATATATTTTATTAATCAATCGACAGTTAACCATAAAATATTTCACATATTATCATAAAACAATTTATTTTATTATATAAAAAACCTTTTTATACCAGAACATTTTCTCATTTCTCAAACACATAATCTAAATGAATATTTCCCTACATGATTTTACTTTTTGTCACCTATGTCTCATGCCAAAAAATTCAAAAATCGAGAATTGAATTCCCCATCTGACATCGAAACCTACCAGTAATAAATCAGTTTAAAACCTGAAGAATCTCAAAAGCAACTGATCTAACCTCCATTACTCCCATCTCGTGCTACCTCTTTGTAGGTGTTTCCTTCTGCAAAAGGCCATCGGAATCTTTCTTCGATTAATTACCCAACTCCCGAAGGATGGCAGTAAAGTCAATGTTCGGTTCATTATAGCGAACCAAATTCCTTGTTGGACTCATTAATGGTTCAAATTACACTGAGGAAGTCGCTGAGGATCCTCTTATTATAAACAGATAAATGATAGCAGTGAAAAGTCATTAATACCAATTAAGCGGATCCTGGCTTTTAAGCCTACCTCTTACCGACCGAATATTCCGCATACCAGTGTTGCGTCAATTCAGTAGATGCTTTTACACATTTATGGTATGAAAGATTGCTCAATATGTAAATGGAGATGAGCCGATTTAAAGAAGTTTACATGGACGAGATTGGGGTTTAAAAGTGTTTCCCCGGTGTGGTTTTACCGTTAAAATTGCAATATTTGACAAGTTTAAAACAGTGTTTCTTAAACGGTAGTATGTGTACTATTTTCGAATGACATGATGAAGGCTGATCAATACTGATGGAGGAAAAGAGCAAGAGAACTTGCTTTTCAAACGTAATGTTTAATAAAAGACAATCTCCCAAAATCTTAATTGTTTATTTCTTACTGTAGTGTATCTGCGGAGGAGATGATCTGGAACAGAGGTTCCCCAAACCTTATTGTCCCGTAGACCACTTGATGATTGCTTATATTTTTGTACACCTCTTCCTAGAGATTGTTTTAAAAACAGTCAAGCAATGCATTATTTATATTCGAGCTTTCCAAACCGAGGGTAAAGTTTTTTCTTCGTCATTTTCAAACACTCAGGTGAAAGCAAAATGTATTGAAATAGCGCTTGACAAGTGCGAAATTTACCTGACAGAGTGAAAATTTACCTGACAGTGACAGCTGTCAGGTAAAATTTTACGCTGAGTGAATGGTTTTGGAACACTTACCTTAATAATTTTTGACAGCTAACTCAGAGTTATTTACTTTCATAGGCATTATTGTAGAGTGGACAATTATAAAATTAAAAGTACATGTAGAATTATTATTCATATACCATTTTTTATTAACGAATATGGAACAAAATGCAAATCTATTAACATTTTTACATAAAATAAATACACAAAAAATCTATACTTATAATGACAAAGGGGAACTTGATACTTTTGTAGCAAATTTTTAATATTTGATTCAAATTCATCTGGTTTCACCTTAAACCACCTTGGCCAGTAATTTCCAAAATGTTTCTTTGTTTTCGTTGTTGTGAGAAGACTGGCGACCGCACTGAAACACCTTTCCAAGAGGTATGAAAACGGAAAAGCTATCAAAAACTTTATTTCGATAGTCGGAAAAGTAGTAGTTATGTAACTCTGAAACCATTCATGACATCCCTTTCAAAACTGCCCCTTAAGCACTTGTCAATCGCCACCTTAATCTCTTGGAATATGTTGAATAGCAAAGTCTGATTTACTTTTGATTAAATTTTCTTTTAAAAAAATCATCTTTTACATTCAAAAACTTTAAAATGGTCTCAAAAAAAATTAAAAGAAAAAAATATTGTGAAAATATAAGCCTTGTGGCAGCCGGTGTACTTCAGCGTGAAAGAATAACCGATGAGAGTTTTCGTCATATTTTCTTCATATAACTACGCAAATAACCAAGAACTTAAAACGTTGCCCGAAATTTGTTTACTACGTTTAGGACGAATTGAAGAGATTGATACAATCTGCCACTCAAATTTTCAGCAACTAATTGTCGACGATGGATGATGCAGTGAATTGCAAACACCACAGGTACATATAGTTTTAAAAGGATTATAAAATCACGATAGCACCCAAACGTGGTAGGTGCTCCATCTGTAGTTGCTGACGTTATATTTGATAAAGATATCGCTTTTTCAGCATGAAATAATATCTCAAAACAATGAATATTGATTCACCATTAGTGTCTGTCGAGTGCGAAGAGCAGTTCTTCATGGATTTCTTGGCCCATGACAAAACGAACATATGCCAGTTATGATGCTTCATTGCCAGGCAAAACTGATTCGTCCAATTGTACGGAGAAATGGGCCATTTGGGCAGATAATTGCACCCCAAAAGCTTTCTGCATCATCACTAATTTCATCAATACGTCTTCGAACAGCGTTTTTGCTCAAATGAATTTTTTTTTAGTATATCATATTCAGTTTTATGTAGAATAATTTGTAAAACAAAATTAGTTGTTATCCAATTGTATGCGGCTTTCCTGATTTTGATATGAGATATTGTGAAACACCCGTAAGCCATCATCATCTCTTTCAAACGTCGAAGCGAACATACTATTTGTCTACCGTGAGACTCATCCATAATTTTTTCTTTCAGTGTTTGAAAGTATTTCAAATCTTTACTTGTTTCATCAGCATGACACCTTCTCAAATGATACTCCCCCATAGATACAGAAGCAAAACGTAACGACTTGCTTGATCTGAAATTCGGTAATACTCGTTATAACGCAAAATATTGTGTTGGTGTTTTTAATAGAGATGCTTCGTCCGTCAATTAACATAAAGAAATCGCAGATCTACATTTATTATATAGACGCGCCTGCTTTAAAATTTAGAAATTGTATGGGATTGTAAACACGATCGGGCTCTCTACGCGTTCGGAAGAAGGAACTACATTTTTTTTTATTATTGTTTATATTTCGGCGGCCTGTGGTTTTCCAACACCGAGGAGAGTGTGAGTTGACCTTGATGCGGCCGGTGTTGCTTCGAACCCTGGACAAGTGGGTCCGAAGGAAAGATGACCGGTCGATTTTTTTTTTCATGCTCTTACCAACCAGATTGAAAAGACATTTCACCTGGCTGGTTAAGTAATGCGTTTTAACTTCTAACGTTGTAGTAGAAGAGAGTCGCTGCATACTCGGTTTGTACAGAAGGTTGCTTTTTGATATTTTTCAGCCATTACTGCAATTGATATACATCCCCTCCAAGTTGAATTGAGAGTTTTGCTTGGGACAGTTTCCATTTGAGTCATCGGCTGTCTTTTGTTGAGTTGCGGGTCTCGTCGACACGTGCGCCAGAGCCGGAATATCACGAGTCGTGATTTGTGTGCTTTTGTCTTAGTTAGAAGTACAAAGGCAAGTGTTTTGCGTCGGGGGCATATGCAGTCAGTTGATATAGGCTGTGCTGCCATCTAGTGTTCAAGCCCTGAGTCACCACTTCACGGCCTGATGGTTTTCCGACCCCGAGGAGGGGGAGAGAGTTGATGGCCTTGATGCGGCAAGTCGTTTCGAACCCTGGAACAGTGGGTCCGAAGAATGCTCTCTTACCAACCAGGCTGAAAAGATCTCTTTTCTGACTGGTTACGTAAGGCATTTTAACTTCTAACGTTGTTGTAGAAGAGAGTCGCAGCGATATAAAAAAAAAACTACTTACTTTTCACTTTGTTGAAAGAAGATTGTTCTCACTTGTGTGCACCTAACATCCATCTCATATTTTTGAAAATATTTTCTTTTCACTTTTCTTCCCAAAATTAAGAAAATGAATGCAGCGTTTGCTTTTGACACTTTTTGCGTTTGCTTTTTTCGTATTGAAGAAATAAACAAGCCCGTGCAGCCACTAATAAGCTGGACTTGCAAAGCTGTAGAACACGTTTGGACAAACTTTGCTACTGGCTCATCAAATTTGCAAGTTTTTACAATTCTCAAGGACTGTGAACAGGTGCTTAATTGCACACAAGTTTATGAAATATATTTAATTAAAACGTAATTAATTAATTTTGTATGAATAATAATAAGTATTATGTAAATGCATGGGCGTAAAATCTGTATTAGCTGCATATTGTGGCATTTACGAAACACTCTAACTTTGGTAATAATCTGCTTAAATGGGATCGAGCTTCGTGGACCCCTATTTACAGCTCATTCAACCCCAAATCTTTTTTCTTTCGTTAACATGGACCACTTAAAGATCAGAGAGGACCCCTGGGGTCCACATTAACCATTTGGGGGAACTGAGGGTCTAGAAGATCTGAAAATCCTTCACAATTTCCAAAAACACTATCGCATCTAGATCTAGCAAATGTAAAAATTAAACTTGAAATATCGATTTTTATTCGAATTCATATTATTTTCGCCTTTTTGAGTAGTTATTAGAACTTAGAATACGAATTATCGCGCGCGTACCAATATATCCAGTAAAAATTATCTTAATAGATCATACAGGAGAAAAAAAATCCTATTAGAACACAGGAATAATTATCACATTATATTCAATAGGAATTATCATTACAGTGGCTCAAACAATTCAGGATACACCTTACTTTCACTTGATAAATCCAACTTTTAATGAAAATAACACATTAACTAGAATAGAAGACGTATTTTTACTTTTACACGTAATAAAAGGGTTAATTTACAGTAAAAATAACGAAAATCAACAAAAAAATATCTGAAATTAAAAGTTTCACAAATATTTGAAGTAAACATAGGCAGATCTTTACCTCAAAAAATTAAGGATACACCAATGAAATTTTTTCGATATATTACATGCATAGACAGTATCAGTATTTTGTTGCATGTCCTTTGGCTTTTATAATGTCCTCAAACGTCTTGGTACCGATTCGACCAATTTTTTAGTGGTATCTGGACATATTTTATCCCATTCTTCTTGTAACACTTGCTTTAAATGGGCTTTGTTTCTAATCTGGTGTTTTTGGACCGCTGTTTCTAGTGTGGCCCACAAATTTTCTATGACATTGATGTCAGGGGACTGTGGCGGTGTGTGCAATTGCTGTTTACAATGAAAAAGACATCACATTTTGACATTACGTGCCGTGTGTTTGGGGTCGTTGTCGTGCTGAAATATAAAATTTCCATCTAAACCCAATTTTTGTGCACTTTCTTTAAGATTGTTCCGGAGTATGTCTATATAAAGCTTATGATCCATTATACCATCTATAAAAACTAAATTTCCTACCCCATTTGCAGCCATACAACCCCAAACCATGACGGAGCCACCACCATGTTTAACTGTAGGACGTAAATTTTTTGGATCCAAAGCGGTGTTCGGCTTTCTCCAAACGGTGTGACGACCATCGCTTCCAAAAATGTTGAATTTACTTTCATCACTAAATATAACTTTCTTCCAAAAGTTTTCTGTCTTCAACTGATGAGTTTTTGGAAACTCCAAACGCTTTTTCTGATTTTGTAAGCTTATGAAAGGTTTCTTTCTAGCTACTCGACTGCTATATCCAGCATGTCTAATCACATTTCTCACAGTTTCAGCACTTACACTTCTGCAGATTATTCGATGAGTTTCTGCAGCTAGTTTGACTGCCCTCAGTTTAGGATTAATCTTGATATCTTTTAAAATTTTCCTTTTCGCTACATCACTCAGAATACTTTTCCTTCCTCTTCCACTCTTATTTTGAATTAATCCATCGCGTTTAAATTTCCCAATGATTTTCTGGACACATGAGTGACTTCTACCGACAATTTCAGCTATTTCACGATAAGATTTTCCCTTCTTAAATAACCTTAATATAAATTTTCTTACATCAATACTAGTCTCTTTCCGAGGAGCCATTTTCCATTTAAAATTACAGCTTTATATTCTCATAACCAACTTCAAAAGACAGAAATAACAGTTGAAAAAGTTTAGGATAAAATTTCCCAAACTTAGATTATTAGTAGCAAGCAAAAAGAAATCAAGTGGTAGTTAAACAAAAATTTCATTTGTGTATCCTCAATTTTTTGAGGTAAGAATCTGCTTATGTTTATTTGAAATGCCTCTAAAAAGTTTTATTTTAGAATTTTGTCGTTGATTTTTCTTTATTTTTACTGTTAGTTAAACCTTTTGTTATGTCTAAGAATAAAAATTCGTTTGCACTTCTGGTTAAGGTGTTATTTTGATTGAAAGTTGGATTTATCAAGTAAAAGTAAGGTGTATCCTCAATTGTTTGTGCCACTGTATATCATATTGTTTCTTTTATAAGAAATATCACATCCTGTTTAATATGTCCCTACATCATCCATAATAATTAATATACCTTATATGTCATCTTATCACCCTATAAGAACTATAAGGACCACGGTAGCCAAGGGGTCATGGCCGCGGACTCGCGGCTGTCGGTTTTCGTCGATTCGCGGGTTAGAGCCTTGATGCCACTAAAAACCAGTCGTGCAGCTGGGGCTGATGCACGTTAAATTTGTCAGGGCTTAAAGTCCTCCCTTTGGTGTGGTGTGGAAGTTAGGAGAGAGGGGTGCCAGCTCAGGTATCGTCCTCGTCACTTGACCGAGATTCAGAATTACGAGGTCCACCGTTAAAAGCCCTCATGTTGCTTCTAGAGCGACGTTAATAAAACCAAACCTATAAGAACTATCCTCCTTTGTCGTTAAATTTAAATATTAAACTTAAAAATTTACTATAAACAAAAAAATATCCCAAATAAATTAGGTAAAATGAGTTTTTTTCTTGGGTAAAACTTACCCCCCAAAAAAAAATTGTTCTCCTTATTATGTACAGAAATCGGCAATAAAAATAAAGCCTTGAAAAATATAGACACAGGTATTTAAAAAATCATTTATCTTAGAAATTTTTAGCAAATTTGCAGAACATATTTTCGTAACGGATGTGTATTCAATGGGAAATAAGACTGATTCAAAAATAAAACTGATTTTCCTTAATCTTTAGCATATAGGATTACCTTAATAATTAATGTAAGGCATCTCGCAAGGATTGCCGGGTGGTCACGGATTCGAACCCGCGGTCGGAGTTGTTTTAATCAAGTCGTGGGTTCGAATCCTGATTCTATTAAAATTTGGTCAAGTAGAGAGGCTTACGCTCGTTAAGTCTCTTGGGCTCAAAATCATTTCGTTGGTGTAGTGTGGAAGTTAGGAGGAAGGTATTGCAACTCAGGTAGAGACCGAGGCTCAAAGTCAATTCCGTCGCCGTTAGCCCTTTCGTATTGCTTCCAAGTGGGATGTTAATAAGACAATCCTTCTCAGAAAAATATGAAATTATTATTATTTTTTTATTTTTCATGATTAAATATCTATCTGTAATTTCTCAGAGAATTTCTTACACGAGATTAACCCCCATTAAATTTCGTTTTTTATATCCAAATATTCATATTTCCGTTCACCAAAATGCAATTAAGAGTATAATGAGGCCGCGGTCATAATCGCCTGTGGTTTTCGTCGAGTCGTGGGTTCAAGCCTTGGTACCACTAGAATCTCACCATGTAGCGGGGGCTGATACACATTAAATCTGTTGAGACTCAAAATCCTCCGGTGGGTGGGGTGTGAAAGTTTGGAGAGAGTGATGCCAACTCAGGTGCCGACCTCGTCACTTGGCAAAGATTCAAAATTACGATGTCCGTCGCCAACAGCCCTCGTATTGCTTCAAGATGCGACGTTAATAAAGTTACTAAAAATTCGCAAGTCAAACAACAACTCACTTTGGGAACAACTATTACAAGATTTACCTTGCTAATACTGTCAATAATAATTTATTTACTAGAGATTCCACTTAACCATACAAACTGATTGATCGTAAATAATTTCGGTAACTGTTCAAACACCTTTCTTTTTTCCTACACGCATTTGTGCAGGCAACACATTTTCAGAAACAAAACACACACCTCCACCGATTCAAAACATCAACCGAAACACCTAATGGCGAGCCTCTTAATTAATAACGAACGAATCAGTCACCGTACAGTCAAACCTCACCTCCATGTAATTCAATTAAAACAATTTCCAGTACACGACATCTAATTAATGACATCATTATTAATCATGTAATTACCACTATCACAAAACTGGAACCCAGAGGAACGAAAATCGGCCGCTGGTTTTTAATCATCAATTCCACAATGACTGATTAACACACGCGGAATCGGTGAGCTTCATAAACACGAACAATTTGGTTATGTGTGGATTCCTACCTCTCGAGATGTTTCTTTCCGGGTTTCTGGATCTGATTGTTGATGGCCCTCTTACGTCCGATCCGAAAGGATTGGGAAAACTCAGAGAGCATGCGTATGAATCATTGCCTTCTTGATTAATGGCTGCGAGGGAAAAAGTCAATGCGAGTTGGTGCGATTGGAATATTGCTCCCGCGTTGAACATTCACGCAGGGCGTGGGGTTTGGCGAGAATTCGCGTTTTTGGCAGCGTTTGGAAATTTGAGATACGCATGAATAGCCACTCAGATTTTGATTCTCTATTTTTTAAAATTGTTTTAGAGTTTGGAGTAAATTTTCACCAATACTTAGGGAAAAACAAAACCCAGACGAATTTTTTTAAAAAACAATGTATGCATTGTAACTGAAAAATATTTGAAAACTGATATTTTTTAAAAAGCAATTTAACATTTTTTGCTGAAATATGTATCACACATTATGTACGTATGTTAAATTTTAATCCATGCATAGCCAATACAGGGAAGTGCCAATAATAAATAAGCTAATCAATATATCGGAACTGATACGCGTTAAGTCCTTCCATTGGTGTCTTTCTCGTCAATTACTGTGGTTCAAAATTAGGAGGCCCATTGCCAATAGTCCTTTTTCTGACGAATCAGCAATCGATTTTCTTATGTTAGATGGCGTCGTGCTTTTTTTTGTACTTAGTCTTATTATCTTTTATATATATATATATATATATATATATATATATATATCACTTATTCCCTCTGATTGGATCACTTACTGTTTTTTAGAAATTTTTCTACAATAATTGTAAGTCAGAGTCTTTGTTATACTATCTATTTGTTTGTCTATAATATTATATGAGTGTATGTATTATTTTTCATGTATTGTATGTATTGTTTTAAAACAGTTCCTCGGTTTTCGGATGAGAGGGACCTTTCTTTTTCCGGGGAACCGATATAGTTTAAGCGCTTTCAGGATGAGCCTGGCTCCATTGAGGTATTTTCCCAATTGATCGATTGCTTTTATTAATGTCCTACTTTGAAACACCACGTGGGCTGTTGAAGACAGATTTTGTAATTTTGAGCCTCGATGAAGTGACAAGGTTGATGCCTGAGCTGTCACCTTCCTCTCCAAACTTTCATATCACACAAACGAGATGATTTTGATCCTTGTCAGATTAAACGTGCATCAGTTCCACTACAAGGCGAGACTTAAGTGATATCAGGACTTGAACCCGTAACTGGACGAAACAAAACCAGCCATGAGTTCACGACTATGATTACAAGGCTACCGCAGATACCGAGAAAAAGGCTGTTATGTAGACTAATAGAGATTACCGTACCGTAAGCTACGCAGACACGTGATTAAATCTTATGTAGCTTCTACACATTAACCTATTTTAAAAAGTTTAATATTTTGAACCAAAATATTTCTATTTTTTGCGCATCATAGAACGAAACTACCTTCCCTTGAACAATGTAAATAATTACTTTAAAAATTAACTTTTTTTTACCAACCCGCATTTAAATTTTTACAGAATTTTTCATACATCATGAAACAACCATCCTTTTATTATCAATCCATATCTAAAAAAAATCCCATGAGAAATAACTATTATCCTTCTTACACTTATAAACCATTAATAGACCAAAAAAGATTGTTAAAGAAAAATTATTAATCCTTTTTGATCCTTTAAAAAAACTCCTTTCCTTCGTTGCCCATAATAGCAGAGACTGATGCTGAAGAGGTCTGAGAGAATGATTTCTTCTCTCTCTGCTTGAAATCATAATGATGTTTTAGTAATTAATAATTAAATTTCAAGAAGTAAATTTATAATTAAAAAAAAAACATTTTCTCTTCCGGGTAAAGCTTATGCAAAATGTGTTTTCCCGCACCTGGGACAAAAAATATTAAATTAATTAAAATGATCCATCCGAGCATCCATGACGCACGCTGTATTTTGACTGCAGAAAAACGAAGTATCTTTTGGCGTAAGATCTATGGAAGAATGGACTTAAATTACAGCAACCTCCATTATCCCGAAAGAGAGGAGGGTGAAAGTACCTTTCCTTTTCCCGCTTTTTGAAATTTCGGCACATGACTCTTCCATGCGCACTGATGATGGTACTCTTCCTCCTTTCCCTCCTTCAGCGCGTGACCTAGGTACCAGATTTGACCAGGGGTCACTTTTCATCCGATATTTGAATCATCGATTTTCTATTATTTATGGAGATGAAAGCAAGGGTACGGGAGGATAGACAGGGATTCCAGTATAAACGCATATTTATTTCTCTCGGGAACTTTTTTTTTCAAGAGTTTCCTCTCCTTTTGCTTCTGTAGAGGACTTTTAGGGTAGGTGGACTTCTCAGTGCGAGCGCGTTCAGTTGAAGAGAGCGCTGACCGCATCGAAAGGCATCTTTGACGGTGGGATCGTTTGTAAAAATATTTTTTTCTTCATTCATTTCGGTTATTTTATTTGCGTTTTTTATTTTTGGTAATCGACAGGAAAATACTGAACATGTGAACTCGTAAAATACAAAATTAAGAAATTTATTCCTTCTTTGTAGTATCAGAAATATATGCTCAATTTTCTTCACGATCAACTACGTTTTTATAGATTTTAAGTAATATGGATCTGACATGAGGTAATCTAAATTTTCATAGACATCAAGGCATCTTGATCTATACAGGATACCACATAAATAGAGATACGAACTGTATGGGGTGAGGTCGGACACATCAAAAAGATCGAGAATTTCATTGGAATCATATGACCGGAATCGTCGTGGGAAAGTGGTACAAGAGATGAAAGGATGCAATAAAGAGGTTACAGCAAACATTCGTTGTACACAAATGTTGCCAATTTTATAATAAGTTATTTCATTTCAAAATGTTATATCCTAAGAAGCAATGTATGCATTGTACCGACATATAATAGATTGGCGGTAGTGGTCAAAAACACCTGGTTTTGCTTGCTTAACTACATCAGTGCAAACGATTCCTGCAGCCAACTCCATATCAGACTCAACAGCTTTAAGTGCCCCCAAAGAAAGGTAATCGAAGCTTCAGCCTGGATTGAAACAGTCTTCTTATATCGGTGCACATGAAAACCACACAATTGGTACACCGTACCCAATTCATCGTTCACCAAACGACGCATTTCCATGGCATGTGTATGAGTCAATCGTGGCCTGCCATCACTGTCTCTTAAAAACTCAATTTCACACAAATTGTGATGTACATATGAAAGCAAACGGTGGATCAATATATCTCTTTGTGGGAACCTTTATTGTAGAGTCGTTCAACTGTTCGTGCATTTCCATTAGCCAATTCGTACACTAAATGCATTTATGCCAACTCCTTGTTCGTATGACGTTGTACGATAAGACGACTGGTGCATGAATGGTTAAAAATCATATATCTCTTTTCCAACACTCTCGTGAACAATGCCACCGAGGATGTTTTGATTCATGGGTCGTTAACCAATCAAAATCTTTTTGCTGTATCCTATCTCCCCTTAAGGGTTGCGCCTCTATTTTTGGTGCACCCTTATTAGGCATCAAATCATCTAGATATTTGTAAAGCCATTAAATCGACTGGATCTATCGTGCTTCAATAAAATGTCGTTGAAAACAAAACCAAAGAAGGAAATTGTCTTCCTTTCTTGATACATTAAAAGAAACAATCGAGAAATGAAAGTGGGATCGCATGAAGAAGTAGAATCTATATAAAGCCAAATAAAAATAAAACTTATAGGTTTCATTCAGGTACTGTTATCAAGACTTGACGAAGACGACGTTTGAATTGGTGCTTCATTATATCCCAATGTCAAAACTGCGTCATCGAGGATTTCGAGGGACATATTGGATTTGATATTAGCCACCCTCCGTCATTCCCCAGAAGGTTTCTTGATAAAGTTGAGGCTCGAGTTTTAAGACACTTCCTCCACCAAATTATTATTCTTGTTGTCCACGGATAATGCAGTATATACTTTAGATAGTCTCAAAGGCCTGAATGGCAGTAGCTACTAGATTAAGGCTAAAGAAATTCCCGCGGGAATAAATAGATGAATGGGGCAATGTCAAGTTTAAAATGATTTATAAAAATGGTTGGACAGTTAATAAGTATGCCAGGGTGCCATTAGAGTATCTGAACGATTTCTACTATTGATATAAGCTATTGTGTTATGAGGATGAATTTCTATGCTCTTGTAGTGATTTGTTCCGAATCTTGCAAATGTACATGTTATTGATTTGGAGCCGTGAAGGTCTGCAATTGGAGTTTTCTTCAGAAGTTGGCTGAAAAAGGTGAGTTAGCCACAACTTTTGAATCAGCCTGGGTTCAGCCAGCTTTTGAATCAGGCAGGAAGTCTACTCTAGCGTATACTTCGTGCTTCCTTGTCTAGCAAGGCTGCACATTCATTGCTGCCTATGTTGACATGCGTAAGGATCTATTGAAGGTTATAGAATATTCCTTTACCATGGAATTGCTTAAGTATATTACATTTAATGTTAATTATACCATTTTTACAGTTAAATGGTAAAGCTTGGTAAATCTGCTCTACAGTCAGTACTGTAGAGCAGATTTACCAAGGTACTATAGTCAAACTTTGAAACCAAAAATTTTGAACACATCTCCAAGAGTTAATAAAATTATTTTTCAATTAATTTTCTTAATTCTTAGCAGAAATGTTTAATTATAATCCTTTTTTTCTTCTTTTTATACTCACAAGCAATATATATCACTTTAATTGATGCACAGTTTTTGAGTGTACTTTTTTTTATGAACTTAAGCCTTCAAAATTACTCTGCTTTAATAAAATTTAAAATGTGCAAGTTTCTAGATTATTCAAAGAATGGTAAATAATATTAGAAATAAGCTTTAAATTTGTTAATAACATCGGTTTCTTCAGTATAAATACCATATAGTAAATTAAATTTCCTTCCACAACTTCAATAAACGAATTTCCAGACTGCAAATCTTCATTACGGTCGTACATAATTTATTACCGAGAGTAATCCTTGCACAAATTAAATAAGCAGTAATTCACCGCAGTATATTACAACTTTCATTGTTAAATTTGCACAAACAATACAAAGGAAAAAAGTTAATAAATCAGTTTTCGCGCTGCATCAATTAAAAGAACCTAGAACCGGAGATTTAGTAACGCAAATCATTTAAATGTTAATACCATTACCATATTTTCGTTAAGCTATAAAATTTTACGAAGATTAAACCTTACTAAAAATTTTACAAGTCTTTGGGTATAACAGCTTGAACTTCGATCCCTACTAAACCTCCCAGGTATGTTTTTAATTAGCTTTCGTGAAATAGCATTATAAATTATCCTCGAAGGACCAGAAATTAATTTAGGGCAGACATAAACCGTGTTTGTTTTGTCTGGTTCTCAGACGTCTCAATTGCCTGGAATCAGTGTCTAGACTAGGTCTGGACACGTAAAGACAAATCGTACTACACATATTTTATTAAAGAAGGAAAAACTCATCTAGAATTTTTTCCCTTTTCGGAAAAAAAATGAAGTGGAATTAATGCGAATATACCTTCCATCTTTGCAGAAGATTAAAATATAGATTTTCTGGGATTGTAAAAGAGGGTTTATCTCTGGAGAGACAAATGGTTTCTTGAACAGATTTCTCAGTCGTGTGTACATTAATTAGTTTCGCTTGAATAGAAGAATAGGTATTAGTGTTTTCTCTTTGTGGAAAAGCATCAAGGGTCGGCGGGTGCTGTGCCGCACGGAGTATGTATTTTTACCCCGAGCTGGGGGAGGACAGTTGACTTTGAGTGGAGGCGACGTTTCGAACTCTCTACCATTGGGCCCGAAGAAAGTAGTCCGGTCGCTCTTTGTAGGGCTCTTTTGCAGTGCTTTTACCAAAAGAGACTCGCTCTCGTTATTAAGGTGTTTTAACTTCTGGCGTTATTGTTCAAGAGAGCCGTCGCAAAAACTTCAAAACTCGTTATCTGAACAAGGTGTAATAAATTTTTGAAAATAATTCTTAAATGAAAAAAAAAAAAAAAAAAGACGCATACATTAGATAAACAAGAACGGTATAATTGAATACAACAAAGGTTCCGCGAGTCTAAATGAAAAAAATTTGAAAAGAAAATTATAAAACACTCGCAATAGTTGTCTAGCTTTTATTAACTGCAATATATATATATATATATATATATATATATATATATATATATATATATTTATATATTTAGTTATCTTTTGAAAATTAATCAGAATTTTCTTTTTGGAGCTACTACGTCCGCAGTGGGACGTCAGCAGTGACGTACATACAAAAGTAGTTTCAGATTTTCAATTGTTCAGACGATGTGTATACGAAATCGATTCACTTTCGCTGCGGAGTTTGTATGACCGCAATTATTTAAAGGCGAGCTACCATTTAATGCTTCTTGAAAAATATTTTTTAACGTATGTGGCAACAACAACAAAAGCAAAATACAGTAGTAAATTAAATGTAGAATATGAAATTCTACAAATAACATAAGCAGAACTAGACTTTGACAGATTGTGCAAAAAAATGCATACACACCCCAATCACTAAACGTGATGTAATAATTGGGGGAACTTGGAGCACTAGTTAAGGCGTAAATTTCATCAAATTTACGCTAAACTATTTTTTATAGAAAATACATTAATATTTTTGATTAATTGTTTTCATTTTAAGTACTTATGACATATTGATATACTTGAAATATTCTTTTAAGATATATTTTTCTAAGGGTGTGAGATATGGGTGTCTCCGAAATTTCCTTGTAGTTCTGAGAATTCCGCAAGCAGACAAAGTCTTAAAACCACTACTGTAGTGGATAGAGCAGCTGTAAGAAGGTGGTCAGAGCTCGGGTACCTTAAAAGGATTCACTTATACAACATACTCTGACTTTAGACTTCCAATAGGTATCTTTATTATAACTTTCAGTTTAACAGAGTAAGATAACATCTTCACATACTCTCAAAGGCTGACTCTTTTCAGGTAAGTGCTCACATCATTCACCGGAGGCACCTTAGTGATTTTTTTCCCTTTCCCTAAGGGATTGCTTCTTTAGCAAACACGGGTGACGTACTCCTGAGATACCCTAACTATCCTTCACAATTTTCGACTCTTCTTGTTATCCCTTTTTGTTCCCTTTCCTCCCCATTTTTTCAAGTGTTTGGATAACAGTTATACTTTGTTTGGCGCAGCATAGCCACATGTGGCACTTACGCAATGACATTTCACTATCACTCACACGCGCATACACTCCATTTGTTTTTATTTAATTTATTTTGATATATGATTATTCAAAGACTCGATTAAACTCTGGCTAAGAGTTTCAGACTGTTCTTTAATGAGTAATTATGTCTAAAACTTCGAACGATGCTGTTACGTCGCATAGTTTCTTTTCTTCTATTGCTTTTCGTTTTAATTGCATAAATTTTTCTCAAAAGGAAGTTTTTTCTTAAAAAAAAATTCAAAACGCCTCTTACGATTCAAAGTATTCTTGAAAGTCATTTTTAAAATTGTATATTTATTTAGAAATTAGAAAAACATCCTTTAGTTTTTGAATATTTGGATGATTTTTTTTTTAAAATGTACGACAAAAAATCGCTGTAAATATTTTTCAAAAACATTTCATGTATAATACATACACATATTGAAGATCATTTTTGTATTTTGTGAAAGTCCCATAAAAATGAGAAATGTTAGCTTTCCGTGCTCCGTGTGTCCTTAAATATTAAATTTTGAAATTTTTTATTGAGTTTTATAAATTTACCGGGGGTTACAACCGGGGGATTTGAGGGTCTTAGAGATAGGCAGTTAGAGAGAGAGAGAGCACGTTTATATCCGACACGTAAGAGGGGGTGTTTTTTTTTATAACATGGAAATAAATTATTTCAAAAACGTTACAATAGAAGAATTATGTGTAGATAATTCCAAGGAAGTGACGTACGCATATCGCTCACACAGCACAAAATTAGAGTACAAAAACATAATTGACCACTTCATACACATTTTAATATGCAAAAATAATGATGGTGCGGGAAATAAAATGAAAACAATTCATGTAAAATAAAATGTCTCATTTCACAGCTACGATAATCATCTCTTTTTTTTTTTTTTTTTTGCTCCCCTCCATATAGAAATAGCAGCAGCGCCCTCTCATGTTGAAATTATGAACTATATTTTTCCATGTCATACAAAATGGCCCACTACGATGAATATAAACCTATAAATTGCATGCCTCGACAAATCCATACATATTTTTAGATCCTTTTTTACTTTCTCAACGAATAAAAACATCCGGTACATCAGAACGTTGTCTTTCTGTCATACACCCTGTTTTATTACTAAAAAAGGTGAAAAAAAAAAAAAAAAAAATAGAATATCTCATAATAGACCATAATTACCTCATTCCAATCATACGCTTTATTAATAATCAAATTAGATTGAATAAAAAGGAAATAATCTAGAAAATCTTTTAAAGTCTTATTATGAGTAATTTCCAAATAAAACAGAAGGCCTCGGTAGCCTAGAGGTCATGACCGCGGACTTGCGGCTGGCGGTTTTCGTCGAGTCGTGGGTTCTAGCATTGATACAAGTAAAGACCCGCCGTGTAGCCGGAACTGATGCACATGAAATCTCTCTGGGTCCAAAGTCCTCCCGTGGCGTGGTGTGGAAGTTAGGAGAGGGGAGTGCCAGCTCAGGTGTCGTCCTCGTCACTTAACCGAGGTTCCAAATTACGAGGTCCGTCGCCAATAGCCCTCTTATTGCACGCTTTATTTTATTTTGATTTCGAAAAAATGCAATATCTTATGTTATTTTGTCAATAAATGCTGAGTACGGAAGTGATTGTCTTCCCCCCCCCCGGGGTTTGCAACTGTAAGCCCTTATGGTAAGTTCAGTCCCCTCGGGTATTCTGCCATTAGCCTTCGTGATGCTTCTAGAGAGACATTAATAATACCAAACTAAGTATTATCCAAATAAAACAGAAGAATTGAGAGAGAATCATGATGTTAAATACTTCTACGAAAAACAGATTTTATGCGTAATGTTCTAGAAGAATACGCTTTCCTTGCAATTTTTTTATTACTAATATTTAATTCTCAGAAAGCATTCTTACTTCATATACATAATAAAGAAAGTCAAGCCCTTTAAGTATTCGAGATTTTCTTTTTCGTTTATCGTCACTTTACGGTTTTCTCATTTCTTCTTTTGCGCAATGTTTCCAGCCCATTATATTTATCTCCTGTCATCATCATCATCTCATAAACTTTCTTTTTGACATTATATTCATATTACCATGAAATCAACATTATAATTCAATGTCAAGAGTAACGATTTTTATGTATTTTTTATTCTGAGAATCATTTGGAAATGAATTTTAATAAGCCAATATTTTCGATTTAAGCATAACACCTAAGCGAAAACGTCGTCATGATTTTATTAAGATCCTGATGATATTAACGTTTTAAGTATTGATTTATAGTGATTTTTCATAAGTTTTCCTCAATATACCCCTGTTCTGACACTACTAACGAACCGTCGTTACCTGAGGTATCCGCTCACTAATCTGCACTTATGATTAGCTGGGGAAGTTCAGTTAACTATCAGTTCAGGTGTCCTTTTCACTTGAACAGGGTTCGAAAATACGAGACTTGTGTCGCTTCTAAGTATGGTATTAAGAAACAATCAATGAAGTGAGCCGCAACGTTTCTCAATATCACAGTGACCGTGGTAGCCTAGGGGTCATGGTCGAGATCTCACGGCCGCGCATGCTTTCTGTCGAGTCATGTGTTCGAGTCCTAATACCTCTGAAGATCTGCAGTGTTGAGAGCTGATGTCTGTTAAACCTGTGGAGGCTCAATGTCTCCAAGTTGGGATGGTGTGAAAGTTTGAAGAGAGGGGTGTCAACTCAGGTGTCGTCCTTTCATTTGACCATGGTTCACAGTTACGAGGTCAATGGCTATGCCCTGGTGTTGCTCCTAAGTGCGACGTGAATAAACAATTATCATCTCGTACGACCATACCACTTTATGAAAGTCATTTTGTTGTAATATAATTCATACTGCATTACCATTTATATAACATACGCTTAGAATTTTATGAAAACCCTTATATTAATATAATTTTCTCAATCAGGAGATAAAATAAACCCCTCCGTAAATTTATTTGCTTTGTGAATCATAAATACAGAAAAATATCAATTGAGGATTTGTAGAAAAAAACCTCAAATCGGAAGACGTCATCCATCAATTTTTCAATTATTTTGGTTGAGAAAAGCTGGAAACGTCATAATTTGATTTACGAATCCCAAATAAGGCCTTGATTGGCCAAAAAATCTAATTCTTCTGCCAAAAATACCTAAATCAGTATATCTGTAAATTATCCTGGGCCTTGGAACATGCATGACCTCACCGTAGGTAGGCTTTCTGGTTATCTTTGGATTAAACCACCTGCTTTATGTTTTTATTGTTATGGCTCAAGTGAGAAATGATCTTCCCGATGAGTATCATTTGTTAGAAATTCAGCTTCGCTTTGAATTGCCAGTGATTGATTGATTATATCTATGATGGATTACCTGTGGTAATTTGCGGAAGTAATTCTTGATACTAAAGGAAACAAGAGAAGAATACTTGTCGGGTTGCATCAATCCTAAGACCCAAAAAACGATTTCCGTTGCAGATTCGGCTATCCCCCCCCCTTACCATCGAACGATCGTGAAAGAAGTATCTCCATTGCTTCAGGATGGGCTGTTTAAAAAGGGTGTGATCTTGAAGCAAAGTTCAGCTGCAGATGTTTTTCTTCATCAACAACAAAAGATAAAAGGGAACTTTTAAAGGGGCGAAGAAGGGTCATATCACTTTCGATAAGTGCGGTTAGCAATTCCAATTGTAGATACTGCCCTTCGATAGTATTGTTAGTCTCGTGATCAATTATTTATACTTCACACGTTAGAAAGGTTGGGTGTTTTGATTTACGAAGAGGTAATGCTTCGATGTTTGGGATGGGCTTGAATGACTTTTGAAAAGGTGTGCTCGGTTTCTAATTTTGGGGATTTTTTTTTAAAAAAAATTGTTTTTTATTTAATGGTGAATTCGATCGAAAGATAGTGTTATTTAAGCTCTTGTGATTTGAATCCCAATTGAAGAGGCATTTCTAAAGCTGTTAAATTCTTTTTATGAAAGATTTTTTTTTAACAAAGTGTGTATTTCATATTTTGATTAACTGTAACATAACACAAGCATGCCTAACTCATTTTCAACCCCAGGATAATTTCTAATAAATAGAGGCCATGAGGCCGCACTATATATATAATTACGGTTATAGTTTTTCTTTTCTTAAGGAGTGATTTGTATCACAGTGTTTTAATGTTGCTCATGGAGACGTTTCTTATTTTATATTTTCGGGACACACTTACATATCAAGTAGACTCTTTTGCGTTTTCTGTCGCAGTAAAGGTACCCCAACTCCCACCTTTTTTTGGAAATATGGATGTTCCTCAGCCATTTTTCGCTTAGCTTCATTATCTCTTGACCTCGTTAAAGACAAATTGAATGCAAGAGTCTAAAATCGATGAATCATCGTCCACTCAAAGTGATTCAATTTTTCAATAAAAAACGATATTTTTTTTAAGTATTAATTTACCAGGTACAGAATAACTGCATAAATTAATAATTACCACGTAAATAAGCATTAATTTCTTATTCTCTGGTAGCGAATTGCTTATTGTTAGGGTCACCAAACAGTGATACGGAAGACCAATGACATTATTTTACTATCGGCTGCTAAAATATTCACTGGTATTGGTGGGGGATTGATTGATTTTTCTTTACGTCGCACTGAGAAGAAACCCGATGGCTATTGGCGAAAGACCTCGTAATTCTAAACTTCAGTTTAGTGACGAGGACGTCACCTGAGTTGGTACTTCCCTTTCCATATTTCCACACCATGCCAAGGGAAGACTTGCAGTCTCGATATCAGCTTCTTAACGTATCCTTAGTGGTATCGAGGCTCGAACCCATGATAACACTGCCGGCCGCGAGTCCACTAGGCTATGCTGATGAAGGAAATGGTATGTCGCTTTTCAAGAGAATTGTCTTTTTCTTTAAAGGATGGTCTTTCATTTTCGATATTTTTGAATAGTTAGAAATTTTCAAAATTAAGCTAGAAATTTTTAATAATTTTTCTTACGTGCTGTTTTTGCCGCAGGGCCGCAAAGCTATTCGCTGTTGGCAACATGCGTCCTGCGACTTTAACATGCTTACTCAGATGGAACTGTGTGTGTTATTTAAAAAAACTGGATATTAAAGAAATACGGGACACGAAAAGAGACCTAATTTGTAAAAAGGAATGCTTTGATTGAAATTCATACTGTAAGCAGTTGTCTTCCATTAGCAAGGAAAATTATTCAAATTGGATTATTTTCAGGATTTCGTGTGCGTGTATATTAAGGGACTTATTGCTTTTCAATAGCTCTCTTTGCATTTTTCTGCACTGCATACATTTTTCTCAAAACGAATATTTTTGTTTCCAAGCGATTCTAATTTCACTTAAAACCCACAAATATAATAATGGAATATATAATAACATGAACAATGTTCGGTCTTTTCATTATTTTGAAATGTTATTCAAAATATTCATAACCAAAAAAGTATTTGGAGTGTAGAGTATTGTCACACACACACCCGAAAAAAATTTCATTGCAAGATTAAAAATTTTTTTTTTTTTTTTTTTTTTTTTATAAGAATTCAAAAAAAAGACTCCGTCTCAAAGCTTTTTATTTATGTTTAAATATGAGAGAATTTCAAAAAATTGCTATTTTAAATTTTAGGTTAAAGGACCAATATAAATAAATATTAAAAATGACACAAAATGTTAGTAATGAAAAAAGCTATGAATTTTTTTTTCCTTTAAAATTTTGTGTTGAACATAAATTAATATTAAAGATTAATTGTACTAAATGCCATGAAGATCATACCAAAATTTGAATTTTTAGAACTTTGAACTTTTTCACAACCCAAATTTTTTTCTCCCACAAAATTTTGTGCGAAACATAAATTAATATTAAAGAAAAATTGCACTGAATGTCATGAAGATCGGACAAAAATTAGAAATTTTAGCATTTTGTGTCCCATGTTTCTTTGAAAAAGAAAATGTTTTTTTTCACAAAGCATATTAACACAATTCATCAAATTCTTCCCAGGTGACAAATGGTTAGATTCTTAAAATTTTGATAAAGAAATAATTATTAAGAGTTTATTAAAGTAAATGAGGAATTTAATTCAAACTTCTCCAAACTCAGAGAAAAGTAGTTTAAAGACAAAGCAGTCGTACTTCAACGGAGGTTCTGGTATTCAAGACTAGAATCAATCAAAGACTTAATATGGGAAAAAGAGAATTCGACGTAAATTAATTCAAATTAGTTCCAAATGTCCTCTCGATTTATTTGGGAGAAACAAAAGTACACACATTAGTCGTCGTCATTATTATCCTATAGATTACGAGGACTGACATCAATAATTTAGTGTAACATTGATCAATCATATTAGAGTATTAATATTAGTCATCGTAACATTTAACTTCTAGTCTTTGATTAGAGTCAAGTTCCGGATTGCCCTTCGCCAACAAAGCCATAGGTCTAATAGCTACATTTTTGTTTGAGCTTTAAAATAATTTACAAATTATCTTAAAATAGGTGGAAACGAATTCTTTTGAGTTAGTCAAAAAAAAAAAAAAAAAAAGCTAAATAATCGGGCGTATTTAAATCAAACTGATTTTCTATGTCAAGGCGTTATGGGGAATGAAACATATTAGAAATAGGAGTAAAAGTCGTCTTCGTTATTATACACAGTATTAGGATTACGAGGACTGATGTCAATAATACAGCTTGGCATTAAACAGCCATATTGGATTATTGACATCAGCCCTCGTAAAATAAAACTGTATTAACTTTCCCTATTTAATTAGGATCGAGTTCGGATTATCCTTTGTGGAAAAAGATACAATTCTATCACCTAATCTACTGCACGAAATCTGAAATAATTAACAGATTATCTTAAATGGGATGGAAACGAATTATAGCGAATTAGTAAAAAGATTGGTAAATAATCCCATATCGTACAATCTAAATCACTTTTCGAATCGCAAAACAATTCTTATCTAAAAAAAAAAAAAAAACAATAAAATTATTTTTCCTGCATTGTTTCGTCAGCAATATTCTTATTCCGCGCATTTATTTTTCACAAAAGCACAAATTCTGGATTTAATACCGATGACTTGGGATTACGATGAATCGATATCAAAAATCGCAAAGCTCTCGATTCGCTTCGAGCGTAAATTTAATTTACAAAAATTACCCCTGATAAGATAATGGTACGTAAACAATCTCATTTTCTTTTCAATGTTTCGCGAACAACTTCGTTCTGCACGCGTTTTGCCAATATAAACAGACACTGGACGAGAATCGATTAAGCCTTGCATTTGCATATGCGTGACTTTTAATCGATTGAATTCAATCGATTGTGACATCTCATTTGAATAATATAGCGTTTCCAAAGGTGGAGTAAGACATCTTCTGTCAGACGGGGTTTATTTAGGAGAGTTGGCTTCCTATTATCTTTTTATTTTTTTATATATTCTCTCGTCAGAAATGGTACATGAGTTTTCACGCTGGAGAGGTGAATTACATAAGTAGTACTATACAACCCATTAAGTTATTAAACAAAGAAAGAAGAGTGATGAAATAAAGTTGATTAGTGTTATTTTTTGCTGAAAAGAACCGCTAAGACTAAATTGTTTTGCGAAAAATGGTGCATTGTATAGCTCTACATTTATTAGAATAATTTTTTCGTATAAAGTTTAGAGTTCAAAAAATCAAATTGTAGATGTTTTTGGAAATTTAATTCTTTTAATTTCATCGAGCTCCATTGCACTGGGTTGGATTTTAATTCATTTTCACAGATATAATTGACTGGTTTTGTGAAAAGTCTAGCTCTGTTTAGCGCTAAATATCACAGAACAATTTTTCGATAAATTATAATACTTTGAATACCGAAATTATAAACGCTTTGAAAATTTATTTGTTTGAAGTTTATTCGACTTTGTTTAATTGTAATGAATTTTAATTTATTTTCACAGATTCTTGTCATGTTTTGCAAAAAAATTCGCGTGTTGCTTAGCTCTGAATTTAATAGAATAATTTTTTCGAATAAATTTTAATTTGTTTTCATATACATCGATATATTTTGCGAACATTGTTTCATTGTTTAACTTGAAATTTAACAGAATTTTTTTTTTAAATAAATTTTAATGATTTGAAGATAAAATTAAAAATATTTTGGAATCACTAAACATAGATTTTTTTTGAACTTGTCTTAAGGAGCGTTTATTTTAATAATGTTTAGAGCTATTTTAAAGTCTCGAACTATTTCAAATTTTGAAACACTTTATTCAGAGTTTTCATTGATTGTGAGATGCAAATCACAGATACGTTATACAGATGAAAAACAATTTTATTTAATACAATTTATCATATTTTTTTAAAAATTTATTACGGGAAAAAAGGAAAAAAAAAACATCTAAAAATTTGTACAAAAAATATTACTTTTTTTACAAAATGAATTTGAATTGTTAGATGAAGAAATTTTTGAAATTTTAAACAGTAAATTTAATTCTTGAAGTGCGATTCTTAAAAGCTTAAGAAAGGACAATTTTAAATATTAACAATAATTCCATAAAACAGTTATAAAAAAATTGCTTATTTTTTATGAATAGTTATACACTAGTGAAAAAAAGGGAAAATAAACGTTTAATATTACACGATATATATCGTAAAGTTTTCTTATTCTTATCACTTCATTCGTTTCTTATTCCTATCATATCTTAAATTTGAAGATCTCAAAAGGTAAGGAGTTTTTAAATTTAACTGAACGCTTTCTCTTTCCTGAAAATCGAATATTTAAAACCCGGATTTTATAAAATTCGAAAATGTGATTTCTTTTTTTGTAGCTACCTGGCATAAGAGATTTAATTTTTATTAATTTAATAATACAGTTATGTTCTTCAATTAGATTATTATAGAAAATCTAACTTTCACAGAGCTTTCTAAAACATTCTATATATTTTCAAACCCATATGAATCACAGACATGCTCCTAACAAATGAATAAAAAACTTCTGTTTTTCTAAAGAAAAGTATTAAGGTCTAGCCGCCATTTTGATTTCATGGACGTAATGTTAATCCTATGGAATTTCGACTTGAATTCTCACACCTTTACTATTTGATCTATTCGAATACAATAAAGTGCATAGGAGCAAAAAACAATGAACGCTTCTGTGGAAGTACATTTTTCCTCCGATTTTTAAAAATATTTGAAAATATTCTTTAAAGATCGGAAAACTGAAAAACGAATAATTAAAATAAGAATAAAAATATTTTTAAAAATCGGAGGAAAAATGTACTTCCACAGAAGCATTCATTGTTTTTTGCTTTTCTAAATGCACTTTATTGCTTTCAAATAGATCAAATACTAAAGGTGTGATAATTAAATTCCATAGGATTAACATTACGTCCATGAAATCAAAATGGCTGGTAGACGGAACCTTAAGAGCAAAGATTGTAAACAAGTTTTTATTTTATAAATTTAAATATTTGAAATTTTAAATGCATAAAATGTGACGAAAAAAACAATTATTAATGGCTTAAAGTTGAGGTCAAGTATTAAGCATGTGCTAAGAATTACGAAAATTACTATTGCGAAAAGAACGAAAGAACATTAATGTAAAAGAGTAAATAGCACTGAATTGGCTGATAATGATGACTGAAATAACTTAAAAATAAAGAAAACGGATGTAACATATCTTGGTAGGAAGTATTTAAAACTAATCAGTCCTTTTTCATGTTCTCTGGGAAAATGTGTTCTTTTTAGAACATTTTCCACTCCAGATTTTTCATTCGTTCCGGTGTTTTCGTGGAAAACTTCCGTTTTAGAACA
Organism: Nephila pilipes; assembly: GCA_019974015.1. NCBI lineage: Eukaryota > Metazoa > Arthropoda > Arachnida > Araneae > Nephilidae > Nephila > Nephila pilipes. The sequence goes on along the minus strand of BMAW01001293.1, from coordinate 529,396 downwards.
GTTTATCTTATCTCATAGAGCTTGAGAAGCATTTTCTCCGAAAAGTTCTAGTTGCGAAACATTCTATTGCGGAGTTTAGTTGCGTTTCGCAATTTGAATGACGTCGGTGGCTGACGCACCCAGAGGTTATGACGACACGGTCAATCGCTATGCGAAATTTTTGTTTCCTCCAGTGGCAACAGCGAAACATGACATGCGAGACGAAGAAAGGTAGTCATTGGTCGAGAGGTCTTCACTCTTAGACGGCATTTTTACTTTCTCAATATTACTTCCTGACACGATGGTTTTATTTTATTTTTATTGATTATGGAGACAGGAAAAAAGAGAATTTTCGGGAATGGAGTAAGAGAGGGAGGAAAAAAATTATATGAGAATACAAAAAAAGAATGATATTATTCGATAAAAACCAATGTCGGTAAAAGCATTATTTTAAAATTTTTCTAGAAATAATAGCTTAGATATGTTAATAAAATAGCTTCGTTATTTTATGCTTTAAAAGTAAGTTAAACAGAAAAATATACATCTATTTTTTTTTCAAATTTGTGTGATTTACTGACCTGATTTTTCTCAATATCCTTGCTTCTCTCATTGCGGATCATTAATAAAAATGACGAAAAAAAATATCCTTGTCATGTTCATATAAAGAAGGAATTACAAAATGCTGTGCTCATGTTGTCTAGAATACAAATTTGTTTAGTGGGTTACCAAATCCAGACTTTTCCGTAAAGCGGGATTTGTTTTTAAAACTACTCTCATTCAATTTTATTTTATTCTATCCATAGAATCTGAATACCCAGTTCAGTTACAAATTAATAAAACTAGAAACGAGAGACGATTAACAAGAAAGATAGCTGCATGTTAAATTAATCTTCAAAACTTAGCATAAAAATTCGAGAATAATATCTAGCTTTTAAATATATATATATATATATATATATATATATATATATATATATATATTATTCTAAGTAATTCTTTTACATATTTTAACTAGTACTTTTTTAATTAATTTTCAAAAACAGTCGAAGCCAATTTCATTTTTAAGTAGTTATTTTATTGTAGCACAGAGAGAGAGAGAGACCATTTCCACACGGCAGCAGTTTAAGACTCCGCCGTTTGATACAGATTATGAGAGCAAGAATGTAAAAAGCAAGAGAGGTTTTTCACTGTGTTTTTCGCTATATAGCTGGGAAATTTCACTATTAACATCATAAAACATGTGGTATGAATGGAGGGATTTCGTGGGAATTTAAGTGCAGACCTAAAGTGTGATAGGGATCATCCCTACAGGCCACAGGGACTTTTCAGATACCTTCTGTCCGGTATGTCATCCCATTGTGTGACATGTTTGGCTATGTGAGGGTACTGTACCCCATATTAGACTCATTTTCAGTTTGATATCACAACGTGGATTTAGGACATTCCTGCACTATGAACTTAACTAATAATTATGCGCTCATAAAAGGACTTTTGAATGATACGTCTCTTCCTCTATGTTTTTAATGAATATTTTTACTAAATTTCGTTACAATCTGTCCATTAATTTTTCTGAAATTCGACATGGTGTACCAATTCCCAGAATTGTGCACATGAGTGAGCGCTTCTGTACTCATAAAATCCAGAAAACAATGACGATTTTCATTTTTTTTAATCAAAAGTTTTAGCTGAATATTGAATTATTGGAAATCTGTGAGAGAAGTGGATGCTTCGGTAATGGTTTCGATTAGAATGTGGGAATATTTGACTCAAATCTTATATTTGATACCTGAGGAATAATGCGATAGGTGTCATTAAATACCCGTTCAACTAAAGGGTTTAATTCATGATAAATCTAGTTCAACTCCTCAGATTTATGAGGTGGGAAAGTCAGGAAAGTTAGGTGTCAGGTCAGATGTCCTCATCACTTGATTTCGTTTCAAAATTACGAGGTCAGACGCCAATAGCCAAGTGCAACGTCATTGAACAATTAATGAAACAAATTTAATGGAATAATGATAAGTTAAATTGAGCTTCAAAATCCTAACGGGATGTTGTATAAAAGTTGGAAGAATTAGGTATCAATCCAGGTGACGTTTTTGTCCTCTGATCGAAATTTCAAATTTCGAGATATTTTGCCCTTCTGTTATTATAGAACGATGTTAATTCAAATCAAACAAAATTTCTTTGACAAATAATAATGATATAAAATATATAGCGAGACATTCAATTTAGATAGCATTTCAATTTTTCTACGTGGGGCGTGACATAGGGCTCCTGTGTTCATCAAGTGTCGTCCTCGACATCAAACCATCATCTAAAATAACAATGTCTGTCATCAATACATGGTTATATGGATCTAGTGTGACGTTAATTGAACAAAAGAAAAGTAAAAAGCATTGCAAGCAATAAAAAAACTTGTATCTCTAGAATGGAAAAATATTTCCTCATAGAACAGATATTAATTTAATCTTTATTCAAATACAATTCCTTTTAATTGATTTAAAATCCTTTTAAATGATAAAATTTTTAATTATAACAGTGATTCATGTTATTGGAAAGATCAAGGTTTTTAATATATATATATATATATAACACATGGATCAATAAGTCCCGAGACTGTGCGGTCGTTTTTTTGCGATTTCCTCCTTCAAACGCACCAGCAAGTCAATATAATAATCACTGTTGATCGATTTACCTTTTTCGAGGTAGTCAATGAAAATCACGCCATGCGTATCCCAAAAAACTGACGCCATGACTTTGTCAGCTGACTGCTGCGTTTTCGGACGGCTTTCGCCAGCTGTGCGCCACTCAGATGACTGCCGCTTCGACTCTGGAGTGTAGTGATGTATCCATATTTCGTCCATGGTCACGTAACGACGCAAGAAATCTTTTTTGTTGCGAGTAAATAGCGATAAACAGCTTTCTGAATCATCGACTCGTTGCTGTTTTTGTTCCATCGAAAGCAATCGCGGCACCCACTTGGAAAAAACCTTTTTCACTTCATTTCAAAAAACCTTTTTTCAATAAATACACTTCCATATGATATCTGTGTCATCTCAGCAATCTCGCGGAGCTTCACTTTACGATCTTTCATTATAATTTTTGTCACTTCACTCACATTTTCCGGTGTAACGGCTTCCACAGGTCTACCCGAGCGTTCCGCGTCATTTGTGTCGGTACGACCACGTTTAAACTCGGCAAACCACCGACAAATCGTTGCTTTTGATGGACAAGAGTCCGGGTAACATTTTTCAATCCATTGTTTCGCTTGCACGGTGTTTTTACCCATAAAAAAACAATGTTTTATCAGAACACGAAACCCTCGATAACTCAGCTGTTTCTGGTCCGATCGACTTAAAATTTTGACACGTTTCAAGCAAAGGTTAGTACTCTAGAAAGACCTGGTTACTGGTTTACTACGAGCGCCATCTCTGGGTTAGTCTCGGAACTTATTGATCCATGTGTTATATATATATATATATAGGGGAATAAAGTAATTGTTCGATTATTTGTCCTTTAATTGACAAAAAATAAATGAAAATGAAATGTATACGTTCAAAAGAGAAAAGGACGAAAAAAAGGAAAAGAGTAATCTGAAATTGATTTCATTTACTCGTCGTTCTAGAAATTCTAAATAAGGTATTTTGACATATACTCGGATTTTTCTCGAAAGCGTAAGAACTGAGTACAAAGGTCAACAGCACCGTCATTCATGATTTTCGTCAAAATTCCTTATCTCTGAACAGGAATTTTTAGAGATTACGACCAAGAACACGTGTAGAAATGTGTAACAATCCCTTTTATTTACATTTAGCTAGATTACTACCACAATTTCAAACTATAATACACAGTAATTAGAAAGTTTAATGCAAAAACTTTTAAGTCTTTCAATAATTGTAAATCAATCAAATTTGAGATATTTTCATCAATTAAATCAATATTTATTAAAGCCTGTTTAAATTCTTGAAGTTAGTGATTACATTGATTATGGTGCTAATTTATGATAATTTAGGATCCGTGTAGGAATTTATTCAATGGCGTAGAGAAGTATACTCAAAAGATTGTAAATTCATAATTAAATGAATATCAGAAACGTTACTTGAAAAGATTGAATAAGGGACATTTAGGGTTAAAAGCCAAGCCTAGCTAAGCTGCTTCAAAAGTTTGTTTAAACAGTAATCTAGCTAGAAGAATGGAAGAAAAGGATAAAAATTGCTTGACTAAGGGACGAAAATAAAGTTCACTAGGTATCCCGGGGGCTAGTGTATAAGGACAGTAAATCCCACTAGAAAGAAGATCATTTAGTGTATCTCAACGCCCTGATTCCTGCATTTACCTTAAGAAAGTAAGCCTCTGAAGGGAAATGGAGAGCCTTCCCGGGCATAGAATAATTTCCGACCCTTGCAGCCCCTTTCACAATTCCAAATGTTTCCCCAGCCGTTTCAGAATTCCAACTGGATTTCTAACATAGTCTAAGTTTTTGCTTTCTAATAACCGATGTGAATCCCGTAGTAAAAAATCGTCTGCTCCTGTACTCACATGTTGATTTTCAAATAGAAGACGTTCTAAGTTATGATTTATTAAGCACGGTCAATATGCACTAAAATACAGTCTCGTTTATTAGAATTATATTTGTAATATACGAGTAATATACATTCGAAAGGGAAAAAAGGCTATCTTCATCTAATCTTAAAAAATACTAGGATGGTTCAAATGGCGCTATTCAGACAAGTTGCTGCTACCATTATGTGCTGTCATCTATTAAACGGTACCGAATCAAATTCGACAATGATTCATCGGTCAGTTAAAATTTAGCAGCTATTTGCTGAGGAATCGAGATCCGATTGCTACGGCGTCAAGTTATCACTACCGATTAGACCTGTATTAATCATAATACACCGGAAAAATAGCAACCACTAAATCGATGGGTTACTTCAGGTGAATCTGCTCCAAAGAAGACGAAGATGGTCTTTTCGGAAGGAAAACTTTTGGCATCGATTGTTTGAGATTAGAAGACCTCATACTCTTGGACTTCTTGATAAAAGTATAAATCATCACTGGACAGTACTACATTGAATTACTCCATTCTCATTTCGAACAGAGGTATTTTTTGAACCACCATTATTGAATCCAGAAGCAAAATACTTTATTAGTTAAAAAAATGTTCCCTTTTTATTGCAGAATTTTGATTTAGCTCGTATAAAAAACGCCGTTTATATATTTTAATAAATAACTCATTTCCATTTGTATCTGATCGTTTTTCTTGCGCGTTCTTTATTTTATCTCTTTTTCTAAAACAAATTTATATATAAGTTTCATGATTAACTGATAATGAATTTCGAGCATTTAAAGCTCTCTATGCAACGAGTATAAAGATCTCCCAAGTCCCCTGTCTCTCAGCCACTGCGGTAGCAGAGTGGTCAGTGTCGCAAACTCGTGGCCGACGTTATTTTCGTAGACTCTTTGGTTTCAGTCCCTTTGCCACTAAAACCCTGTTGTGTAGTGGTGTTGATACACGCTTATTCTGTCGGTCAACTCGTCGTTTTCTACCGTGGTTCAAAATTACTAGGTCTGTCACCAATAACCCTCGTTTTGCTTCTTCGTGAAACGTTAATAAACAATTAGTCAATGGAACTAGTCATTCTGAATTCGGGAAAGTATATATAATATTAGCCTTATGGGTTTCCTAGAAATAAATCTAGGGTCATATGAGATAAATCTAGACTACTGCGTTTTTTTGGAATGCAAATAACGTGTGTACTGGAGAATAAAAAAAGAGTAAAGTTTTCTTTGGAATTGCATTTTCTCTCTGATTTTTTTTAAAAATAGTTGTACATCTATTTCGATGATTATTTGTGGATTTTCAAATCTTTAAAAAACATTTCCAAAAACTGGAGAAAAAATATAGTTCACTTTATAAATTGTTCCACAGAATCATTAATCGCATTCAAATACATACAGTAGTCTAGATTTAAAAACGAACGGTGAAATTATATAAAGATCAGATCGGAAACGTAACAAATATAAACATAGTAGTTAAACTGTTACGTTCATAATGATTAGTCAGATGAGAACTTAATTATCTTAAAATGAAAATTGGTATACACACATAAATACATATGCTTTCAAGTTAAAATTCTTTATTTGTTCATGATTAAATCAGGAGCTTAAATCATAGGTCCAGCCGCCAGGCTGAAGTAATTCGAGTAGGATTGTATAGTTACTGCAATTATTGCTTATTCAGCATTCTTTACTATAAATATCGGACAGAGGCTAGTGCTTGAAATAATTCGGGTTATAACTATTAAAAGAAATGATATAGGATTGCAATTTCAACGTTGAATGATCATCGCAGAGAAAATAACTACTATTAAACGTTAATTGCGAATATGTACGGCAGGGAAAAACAATGTTTAAGAGGGAAATAGAATTTTGGTTATGTTATAAAATTAATTATCCTTATATATACTTATTTATTTAGGTGTGTGTGTAAATATATATGTGTATGTATGTGTGTATGATAAACAGAAATGTAATATTCTCAAGAAATTTTAATAATATTGAAGAATTTTTTTTAGGTATAAAATGTTGTTCTGGTTTTAGATTATGTTCTTCTCTCTGCTATACAAAAAGAAATTTTGCTTGAGTCTCAAACTCTAAACGGAATACAATTTAGAAGTATGGTGAAAGAGTAGTTAAAATTCAGATCAGCTTGACTGGATCTTAAAAATTCTGGTGCTTAGCGAATATTCCTGTAGATCTAATGAAATCATTGATTCTCGGAGTAAGTACACAAATATATAAATACTTCTTCCTTGTCATCTCATTGATGGGCTAAAATTTACTCCGATTTCTCTTGCAAATAAATATCGGAGAATATGTCTTGAAAACTCTTGAAATGACGTAATTCGCTTCTTATCTTTGGAGTTTTTCTTTTGAGATTAAGGCCTTAAAGCGGGAAAAGGTGAAACGTTAAGATAACGATAACAACGCACATCGAGCCAACTGTAACAAATGTAGACGCTAACCAATATATGGAATAAATACTTTCAAATGTATTAATTCCATATATTGGTTAGCGTCTAGCAAAGGAATAGTGTTTAAATGCGAATGATATATTAAGTAAATTTTAAAAAGTCTCTTAGTCAGGAAATTTCGGAAGAAGTGTTAATGGTGTCAATGTTCAGTTGTTCAAAATAACGTGATACACTTCCTGAATCTATTAAGACAACAAGATTTTAATATTGTAAACACCAATTTTGTTTACGTCTATGATTCAGAATTAAGAGTAAGACACAGATAGCCTCTGAAGCTCCAAACAAAATGTGGCAACTTTAGCTTAGATGTTTTGATTAGAGTAGACCATTTCCTCTGCATGCATTGTCCACGTGCATTGAAGACTCGTGATGTATGACGTTCTTTGATTTTACTGTTTTTATTTAACAAAGATAAAGGTCATTACAAAAAATTAATATTTTTTAATGATTTAAATAGGAAATCAAACTAAAATAAGACCTTAAATAATCATAAAAATAAAATGTTTTAACATTAAAATATTTTTAAAAAAACCTTACTTTAATTTTAAACCCAGTCAGAGCCAATAAGATTTAAGATTCAGCATTTTCATTTGGTTATATATATATATGTATATATATACACAATAGTACAATGTATATAACGTCAGATCTCTCACGTTTTCCCCTTCAATTAACTATTTGGGATTTTAAATGTTGTTTGAATTTTCAGCTCTGATATTTGGACACTGCCACTTTTTTGAGATGGTTTTTCCATCTCACCACGGGAAATATCGAGGGCGATTCGGTCTCTTCGGACGGTTCAGATCAAGAGCAAATTCGAACCCTTGATCTGTTGGTCAGAAGGCAACTCGTCCAGTCTTGTTTTGCAGTTCTTTTAACTATAATTCAAAAGGAATTCCCTTTTTGAGACAGTTATTAAGGCCTTTTATTTAACTTGCGTCGTCGTTATTGAAGATAATCTCCAACAGTATTATTGTGATAATACGAAAAAATGTTCTAAACCATATTTTTAGAACTGGTTATTTTTTCAGCTATTATTGTAAATTATATAAATCTTTCCCTATTGTTTAGAGTATCGTTTCGACAACTTCCTTTTGACGTCATCGGCTGTCTTTAGCTGAGATGTCGGTCTATTTGACGCTTGTGACTTAATCGGGATTTATGTTTGGGTGTGTTAGTTAAATACTCAGAGATATATGTCAGAACATATCCAATCAGTAGCTCTAGGTTGGGCTGCCATCTAATGTTAAGTCTTGGGTCAACATTTAAGCCCGAAGATATGTTCCACCCCATTGCATTGGGGATGTTTTTCACCTTGTGGCTAACAGGTCGGTTGACCTTGGGTAAAGACAATTATCCGAACCCTCAAACTTTGGGTCCGAAGAAAACTCCCCCGAACTTATCTGTGATTTTGACAAATAAATGAAAAGGGATTCCCCCTTTACCTCTGATTAATAATTGAGGTATTTTAACACCTGAAGTCATTTTTGAAGATAGCCGCTGAAGATTGAAAATCTCTTCTATAGAATGAAACGAGTCTTATATTGATTAAATTAGAATTATTGAAGTGTAGTGGATAAATTTGATAAATTGCTTTTATAAGTTGTGAAGAATTTAACACGAATTTTATTAGGATTAAGCAGAGTCAGTGGTAGAGCGAGTAAGAGGAAGTTACAGACCAAGGAATTGTGCTTGAACTGGCAAGTGAAAGAAGTAGTCAGAAAGATTTTTACCAAGAAAAAAAATTTGTACAGAATCAAGGAATCGGACCTTCATCTCTAAATCTACTGAGGTCTCGAACCTCAGTGACTCAGATCGCGAAAGAAACAAATTATTGAATCAAATGTTAGATTCTGACGCGTATAGGATATATCCACAGATATAGTAGGCTTAGAGGTAAATTTTGATTATTCATAGATTTGAATAAAATGACTTGATTATCATCATTATTTTGACTTTCTGTTCATTGATTATTGATTCGTGACTGTTTTAAATATAGACCCATAATTTCGCGACCAAGTGAAGGAAATACTACGGGCGGCGTTCAAAACGTAAGTTACACTAGTTCCTCCACAGATGGCAGCCTTGCGAAACAAGAGCAAAGCTTGCACAGACGATATTTGAGTTCAACGACTTCTAACTACAGCAATTTCATTGAGATAGTAGCAAACGTTGCAGCGTAATACAAAAAAAAAAAAAAAAAAAAAAAAATGGCGCTTCACCTGAAAACTTAATCCATTGTGGACGTATGGGGAACAGTACGTTTTATGTGGGGAAAAAGTTTCACGAGTTCGGTGATTCCTCGTGAAATATCTGCAGTGATTGGGCCACTTGCATTGTCAAGTCCAGCCATTGTGAAATAATGCCAGCAGTACGGAGATTGTCGCACAGACTTAACCCATCGGAAGCACAAGGAAGGCCAGCAACAGTGAGCATAACTATCAGACATAAGACATCCAAAGTCCCCGTATCAGCCGGTAAGGTCATGACTATGGTTTTTTTTTTCTTTTTCCGATTACGAAGGGGTTGTCTACACCAAGTTTACGTGGAAGAGGAAAACAATTAATCCTGAATCGTACTGAGAAACACTAAGAATTTTGAGCAAAACTGTAAATTTAATAATTTAATTAATTGTATTAATATTTGTAATAATAAATAAAATAAAAATGAGACATATAAAGTTGCTTCTCTTGCACAAGATAAGACCTCACAAGGCAAGCACAACACAGGGTTTGATTCACAGTTTTAGTGGGAGATGTGGCAGCCTCCACCGTAGAGTCATGATCTGGGATCCTGAGACTTTCACGTGTTCGGCAAGCTCAAAGATTATTTAGGTGAAAGACAACTTTCCAATGATGACCAGATTCAAACAACTGTTCTGGGCTAGCTTTAGGACCAAGGAGCGATTTTCTATCGTCAGGGCATCGATCGATTAGTACAACGTTCGGCAAATGCCTGCAGCGACTATGAATTTTGTACAGAAATAGTGAGCTGTATGTGTATCATATTACATTGTAGCGCACTATTCAATAAAGTGTTTTTGACATACATTTTACGAGAGTAATTTACTTTTTGAATGCCGTTAGTAACATCAGGGAGTTACAAATGAACCCTGCAACTGCGAATCCTCTATTAGCGTGGTGTAAGGATTCCGAGATTCACAAGCTCAAATGTCATTTAACATGTTTATTTTTTTATTTAGATGTGCGTCGCAACTTCCTCCCCCCTGCAGATTTAGAAAGAAGTCAAATCAAAAATTGTGCTCAAAATAGAAAATGATTAACTATAAGAGAAAATATGCTATATATATGAGTATGAGAAAATATGCTATTTATAATATAGATGCTATTTATATATTTCTATAATTTTCAGAATTTTGCTTCCAGATTCTATTCAATTTGTATTTTTGGTATTGTAACAATTTTTTTAATAATACATTTTGTTGATGAGGATCGTTTGGCCAATTATTCTAGAATAACCCAGCTTAACAGTCTAAAGACTGTTACAACTTTGAATATATTGTTTTTCCTTTTTCTGTTTTTTAAAAGCAAAATTTGGTTTCAATTTTTTTTTTTTTCAATTCGTACATAATTTTTGATATTTCTGATTTTTGGTTTATTTTTTTAAATTTACTTTCCCTTATATTTATATATATTTTTCTTTTTCAGAGAAATTATTTATTGCATTATCTTTCATTTTTCATTTTGTAATATTAATCTTATCAACTTGTCCAAAAGAGACGTCTTAGTCGTGGTAGTTATTACGGCTTTTTAATTTCTGGCGTTGTTAGTTAACTGAGCCGCCGTATGTATCTATTTTCATCAAAGATTTTTTTTTTTTTGAATTTCAAGCCTATGAAATTAGGCTGTTCCTTTTACACCTTAAAACATGATATTCGTTGCTAGATAAGGAATTAGAAGTCGTAGTTCGACTGAATACGCAGTAGCTTCAGTATCCCTCACTATTGTGTTTGGATTCCTCGGGACTCGAACCGATGACTCAAATAACGCTTCAGCGCTCATTATCTAATTAACTGAATTACATCGGTATTTTCTTCATTTAATTAAATCAGCGACACTGAAAATAATAATAATGTTCATATCACAAAGTAAATTAATTTAAAAATACCGATCCCAGGTAAAAACACGAGAAAAGTCACTGAAAGCGAGACATTGGACTTTCTTTAATACACTGAAAAGTCAGTCTCGTACATTTTTAAACAGTTTTGGAACATTTTGAAATTCGCTTCGGGAATTTCAGAATGTTCCAAACGAGAGCGTGTAAGACTAATATCATTTCTTAACGACTGAAATTTTAATTAGAGAACAAATAAATGGAATACGTAATTCAATTCCAGCTGTTACATAAGAAAACATGCGACGCGTCTGAAATATCTGGATAATATTTCGTAGAATTAAATTATTTAAAACATGTGAACAATTTAAAATGAGTCGATACAATATATAAGCAGGTTCGAGTTGCAGTAACTTATGTAATGAACTTTCGATGCCATCTTCCTGTTAAATTTTCTTTGGAAATTTTCAATAGAGGAGGAACTGTATGTCAAAAATGCATGTGTTGTAAACTATTCTTTGAATTTGCGATATTAGTTTGAATTTCAATAGAAAAGTTGTGAAAACTGTATTATAATCTTCACAGTATTCTTATAAAACTACTTTTTTAGCACAGTAAAAATGTAATATCCAAATATTTTTTTAAAATTTAAATTTGTTAAAAATTGTGGAATTTATACATTCCAACAAATTAATTAATATAGTTTGAAGAATTATATTGTTTTGTGCCAATATTATAGGAAACTCGTTCGTTAATAATGCGTAGAAAAGTCATCTGCAGTTATATTTTTCTTCTGCAGAAATTTCTTAAAATGATTGTGATTTCGTAAAAAGTTTATGGAATCTATAACTATTAATTTTATTTATTTTGCTTAAGAAATGTTACAAATCAAACAAAACTGAAATATAAATTCTTCTTCTATCGATTTGAAATCATTGCTGAAATTTCTTTTTCCCGCCTCTTTTGTACAGCTCTCTAAATTTTCATTTCTTCATTAAATTTTCCGACTCTGATTTCAGGCAGTATTTTAGGAAAGAAGGTTTACACAGTGATAGTTACATACACTGAAAACAACTAAATCTTAAGAAGAAAGAAAAACAAAACTTTTTAAATGTCATTTAAAATTTTATAAACTGTAGAAGATGTTTTTTAAATACTTGTTTGTTTAAATAGTGGTCAAAGCAGCGCGATAAGCAAGAGACAAGCAAAGAATAATTTAAAGAGGGAGAAAAGAAGATCATTGTATCAGGAAGCTTGTTTCTGCAAACGACTGTCCAGCGAAATAATTAGGACCACTGCACATTGTATTTGATGTAATCTTACGTTAGAGGGAGCTTTTGTAAGCTCGGAAATGTTAGGGTGTGGTTGTTTCCACCCACACTCGAGGGACGAAAGGCTTCCGCACCTAAAGTGTGCTCTCCCTGGAGTGTGTAACTCAGAGAAATATGTAACTGTAATAAAGAAATTAACGTAGTGATATCGTAAAATTTGAATTATCACTGAGAAATAACTGAGATAATTGGGTAAAATTTTTCTGCGTATTAATTGATTTTCATACACACGATGTTGTAAATTACAGCTATTCTTGTCGGTTTGTTTAGAAGCGGTTGATTGAAATTATCTGCTGTTCTAGAAGATAATCTGCCAAGTTCTACAGTTACTGTCTTCGAGAAGTGAAGAAATGCTGGGGGAAAATGTATAACTGTGGATTGATGACTGTGTAGCGAAGTCTTTTTTTTTTTTTTTTTAAAGAATAACAAATAAAATTTAAGTTTCTACCTCGATTATTTTCAGTAATAATTAAAACTTCACGATGCTGTGGAGATTGTTTCTATGGCAACCTGAAACCAAACAAATCAACATGAAAAGCTGTAATTTACAACATTATGTAGATAAAGATCAATTAATATGAAAAATGAATTTTAACCAGACATCTCGTTTATATTAAGACTTTACGATTCCCCTTGCAACCCTAAGGACCCGTGTGGTGATCGGAAATGACAGAATAATCCCACTGTAGCTCATGCATGTCGTAAGAGGCGACTAAAAAGGGTACCAAGCGTCTGGAGGTATAGCCGGGCACCTTGCCCTTGGGGATTATATCAGAGGACCTCAGGGACTTATCTTCTTCAGGTAAGTACGGGCATCATGACCCCGAGGCACCCTAGTGATCTTTTTCTTTCCTATGGAGTTTACTGTCTTTGGTAAACACGGGTTACGCGCCCCAGGGGTACCCTAGCGATCCTTCTCTATTTTCGATCCTCCTTCTCATCAACCAATTTTTGTCTTTTCTTCAATTTCTTCACATATAGACCACAGTTAAATCTTGTTTGGCGCAGTATAGCCATATCTGGCTCTTGGGCCAATAAGCTTTAGATTCACGCTCTTGCAACCCTAAAGGAGCTTACCTGCAGATAAGTATGGGATTCATGACTATCGAGGCTCCCGAGTAATACTTCTTCTCTCGTGGGGTTTCAGTCTTTGGTTAACAAAAAAGGTGCGCTCCATGGTTTATTCTAGTGATATTTCTTTATTCTTCTTTTGATCATCTGCCTCCTTGTCAACAAATATTTATCATTTTATTCCTTCACTTGTGATCACGGCAGCCTAATGATCATTGTCGAAGGCTCACGGCTGACGGTTTCGTGCCCAGTCATGGGTTCGAGCCCAGATGCCACAAAAGATCCGATGTGTAGCGAGACCGATGCACGTTAAATCTGTCATGGCTCAAAGTCCTCCCGTTGGAATGGTGTGGAGCTCAAAGAGGTGCCAGCACAGGTGTCGTTTTCGTCATTTGACTGAGGTTCCAAAGTACGAAATCCATTGCCAATATCCCTCGTGTTGTTTTTCAGTGCGACGTTGATAAACAATTACATTCTTCCTTCATTTTACGTTTTGATCACAGATACATATTTAATAATTATTATAAGTTTATAAATAATTATAAGTTTTTCATGTAAAATTTTTAAAAATAAAATATTAAAAATTTCTTTTAAAATAACATCCAACCATAAATAAAAATTTATGGTTGGATGTTATTTAGAATATTGACTATTTTTTTTATATATTATTATTATTATTTGCAGAGGTATTACCAGTCATATTTTTAATGCTTGATTTTTTTTTTCAATGTAATTTACAAGTTTTTTTCGTAATTTTATTTTAAATATGTATGTACATTACACTTAATCTGAAGTTGGTGGTCCGGGATGGGAAGAGGGAGGTAGCCTCGCTTTATTTGAAAAAGGTTGCAGTGGAACCTAAAATGGTTGAAAGCACTGCTCTAAAAATGGAGGAACTTCGCTAAAAAAAAAAAAAAAAAAAGAAAAGAAAAAATATCTACATCTATATACATCACTCAATTCACTTAAAATCCGGAAATCATTTCATAACTATTTCTAACACCTTCCTGTCACATTAAAGAGCCGGAAAAAGTTATTCGGGGAAATTCGCCGCTAATTCATTCACTTAGAAAATGAGACACGAACACGAGACCGTGACATCTTGTGGCGTCTTCGTCACCGTCGTCTGTAGTAATCCAAATAACTTTGCGGGCAGTAAACAAACTCCGTTTCCGCACTTAGGTGATAAGTTTCTTGTTTTGGAAGACCACATCCTGTCCGAAAAGTGCGCGTAAAACTCACTCACATCCGGTTGAGTTTCCCGCCCTTGAGAAAGCCGAACCATTCATTTTTCCAACGCTTTCATTCATAATATCCCTCCTGAAGTATTTTATCTCTCGACACTTGAAAATCCAGCGCGCGGAGAGATCAGTGAGAGAGAAAAAAAATGGTCCCCGTGTTCGATCATCGTGCGGTTCTTAAAAAAAATAAAGTAAAATAAAAGTGCTCTTTTTTTGTAAAGAATACTTTCCCCCTTTGTTCGGTCGTTTGTTAGTTTAATCGCTTACATTGTTTAATCGTTGCACTTTCTTACGTTTAATTGTTCAGCTCTTTTGTTTTGTTTGATGTTTTAATATTTAATCATTTTACTTTCTTTTGATTGATTGTTTTACATTCATTTGTTTCATTCAGTTTTTTTTTTTAAAGTTTATTTTATATTATATGAATAGTTAAATTGTTATTATATACAATCGTTCCATCTTTTTATCGTTTGTTGTATTATTTTCTACAGTTTAATCATTGGTTAATCGTTTCGATTTTATTTAATTGCTTTACTTGCCTTTATTTAATCGTTTTCTTTTGTACCGTTTAACCCTTTTACTTTCCATTGAGTATTTAATCGCTTTACATTGCTTAGTCATTTTACTTTCGATTGTTTAATAGTTTTATTTTTTTTATTGACAAGATTCATCTACTTTATATATATATATATATATATATATATATATATATATATATATATAT
>BMAW01001293.1:465222-513929 GCA_019974015.1 Nephila pilipes | reverse complement strand
TATATATATATATATATATATATATATATATATATATATATATATATATATATATATATACATTTCTTCTTTTATTGTCCAAATTTACGTATTAGAATCATTCCATTTTTTACTGTAAAATTGCTAATATAATCGTATAATCGCTTTATTTTCTGTTAAATTATAGTGTAACTAATCAAATTCTTATTTGTTTAATATTGTTTCGTTCATATCTTCTTATCATTTGGATTTAAAAAGAATTCATTTTATTCATAAGAAATGGTGTGTCAATTAATATAAGTTGTTCTAAAAGTTAAACACATGTATTAATTTTTAATGTTAACGAATGACAGATTATATTACTCATGCATTTAAAGCAAAATAATCTTCAAAAATTCCGAAATTCGTTTCGTTTGCAGTTTTTCTGCTTCCTGAAATTTTGATCATTTATTAACCGATTAATTTAAGTTATACTGACTTACAAAGTAAAAGCAAGTAATTCAGAATATTTTAGCCATATCTTCAACTCAGAGATCGCGAAAAATTAGTACACATATTACGTCGATATTTTGAGAAATGTGAAACGATTCTATCTCATTTTTGAAAACCATAATCGCCAAGTTTCTGGCCAGATTCGGTATTATTTTACAAATAATATCTACATCAATTCTTGAAATATATCTTCGAATATCCACCAAGAATTTTAACATTGATTTGAAATTAAGCTTACCAATATTATATCAGAATCAAAATAATATTATTTTATACGAGAATTTAAATTTTTTTCCCTTACATTTTCTATTTATTTTTTTAAATCGTAACAATTGAAACTTTTTAAAATTCTTTCACGATGACACTCTTGAAATAAGTCAATGACTCAAAAAATCAGTCGGGAAAAAGAATTTTATTTTTAAATCTCGAACTAAATAAATATTAGTCATCCGAATCCCTCGCCAACTTAACGTGGCGTTTAATAACAGTAACTAAAGGGGGGGGGAGATTATTTGCCGCCAACGCAATATGACCAAGACAGCGATAAGAGGAGCTAGAATACAAAAAAAAAGGAAGAAAAAAGTGTAAATATCGAGATATTTTGTTCGTGGGTTGTGTTTGTAATGAGGCAGATCGGAATCTCTGCAATAAACGGTTCCCCGCCCTCCCTTTGCCCGCGGAAGTTGGCAGGATTCGTTTTGTAACGGTCAATGAAACCTTGCCGCTGCTTGAGCACAGAGAGGGCAATAGGAAGAATTGTTTCCTTAAATTCTTCCTTCCTTCCCACACTCCGGAGATCGGTGATCGCAAATTACACAAGGCTTTGTAAATGACCTTTCCTGTTCCCTAGTTCAGGAATAGTGAAGGGGAGGGCTGAATAAATTGGGGGAAAGTGTTAGCAAATCTCGCGAGTGAAGCCAACGTCTGTTTTAACAGTCTCTGGTGGAAATGTTTTATTCAGACCAAAGACAAGGAACTTGTGCCATAAGTTAGTGTGGTGTGGAAGTTAGGAGAGGGAAATGCTAGGTCGGGTATCACTTTCGTCACTTGACGAGATTCAAAATTTCGAAGCTCGTCGCCAATAGCCCTCTTTTTGCTTCTAGTGCGACATTAATAAAATAATCTATCAAGCATCTTCAGTTTTCATTCCAAAATAATGTATTTGGACAATCTTCAAAGATTGTCCGACGCTACCTTGACGTTGTCAATATTGTGAATAAAACACTTTTCCTTCCATGAGTCGTATTATGCGCAGTTCAGTTTAGTTGGGTTTTATATTAACGTCACACTAGAAGCAACACGAGGGCTATTGGCGACGGACCTCGTAATTTTGAACAACGGTCAAGTGACGAGGACGACACCTGAGTTGCCCCCTTCTCCTCACACCACGCTAACGGGAGGACTTTGGGCCCCGACAGATTTAACGTGCATCAGCCCCGGTTACACGGCGGTTCTTTAACAGCCAAGGATCGAACCCGCGACTGAACGAAAACCGTCGGTCACGAATCCGAAGCCATGACCAATAAGATACGGCGCCCTACCGTATTATGTGCAATGCACGACGCTGCATTTTCGCATGATGCGACTCCATCACCAAAGCTTATATTTAAGATTACGGCTCTTGCCGACACACGACCACGAATTTCAAAGTATGCTGTTAATCTTATTGAAGTTCCTAATTTTCTTCTCAGATGTGGAGTAATGCTTTTAACTGCATGGAATAAGATGCATTCAAAAAAGTAAAAAAAAAATTAAGTTTCTGCTGGATTATTGTAGTTTTGTGATTGCCAGAAAAATGCAACATATGACATCTCTAAATATTAATCAATACTATCAATATCTATTAAATATTTATTAAAGATCTAAAATTTCATAACTACATTAGTGATTTTAAGAACGAGAGTCGGTATTTCTTTCCTTGAAAAGAGAGCGACGAGTAATTCTTTTTTTCGAGAAGGGAATGAATGCCCCCCCCCCCCCAAAAAAAAAAAAAAAAAAAAAAAAAAAAGAGATAGTGAACCAATGTCTTAAGTCATATCTGTCCACCGATGACCCCCAAAAAATATGGAGTCTCTCAAATGAAAATATCAGTCTTTTTTTTTTCTCTCTCGATATTTTGAAGTCATCTTGTATACGTCGTTAAAACATTTCAAAATAAGATGAAACTATTGAAACGGATCCTTCTTTTCCGAATTAGAATAATTATGCATTTCGACCTTAATAGCATTTATGATTATTTAACTATGCCAAATGAAGTGATCGTATAGTGGAGAAAAGAGGCTCTGATCATTGATGAGATTAGAGCTAAGAGATTGAACAACGACTCAATTGAAGACTATCGTTTGATGCAATCAATTAATTCCACGTGTTTTAATTTATTTTGATACTGCTTATTTAAAGTATGAATTAATCGGATTTAAGATTTTTGACTGATCCTTTCTGAGTCACCGTGTCTCTTAATCATAACGAAGACAGTTCTTTACAAGAGATCAAAAAATTGATTGCGGTCTTTTTCTGTTCAAAGATTCCTCCCATTCGATATAAAAGTTACATAAAATTAATGCTTTTGTTGATCCAAACTTATTCATTTCTAACATAAACCATGACAGTATAAAAAGTATTGCTCGTTATTTATTATTGCTCCAAGTCTTATTATGGCCACGGTAGCCTAGTGGACATGGTCACAGACTCGCGGCAGTCATTTTTTTTTTTTTTTTTTGTCGAAACCTGGCTTCGAGCCCTGATGCCACAAAGGCCAGCCGTGTAAAGGGTCTTATGCATGGAAAATGTGGTCCAGGACTCAAGTATTTCGTTGGCTTGGTGTGGATGAATGGAGAAGGAGGTACCAGCTCACGTGCCGTCCTCGTCACTTGACCGAGGTTCAAAATTACGAGGTCCGTCGCCAATAGCCCTCGTGTTGCTTCTCATTAGGACGTTAATAAGCAACTACAATCTGCGTCACTACGTCTTTTAATTACTAAGAAAACTATTCATTATGGTTTGGTTTGGCCTTATTAACGTCGCATTAGAAGCAACACGAGGGCTATTGGCGATGGACCTAGTAATTTTGAACCTCGGTCAAGTGACGAGGACGGCACGTGAGCTGGCACCCCCTCTTCTAACTGCCACACCAACGGGAGGACACTGGGCCCCGACAGATTTAACATGCATCAGCCCCGGATACACGGCGGGTTTTTAGTGGCAAGACTATTCATTATAAAGTGTTCAAAAATTGATTGCGGTCTTTATGTATTTAAAGATTCCTCACATTTGATATAAAGGTTACATGAAATTAATGCTTGTGTGTATCCAAATTGACTCGTCTCTTACATAAACTATGACAGTATAAAATATTGTTCGTTATTTATGACTGTTCTAAGTTTTACTATAGTCTAACCGTAAATTTACTGAACATCTTATTAATTAAATATTGTGTAATGAATGAGAGTTCTTTTAGTGTCTAGTTCTACTAAATATATAAATTTGAACACGTGTCAATTGAATACAGTGATAATGAATGCTTAAAGTTTTACCAAAATTTAAAGTTTCATCAAGACGAAATAGACTTTCATTTTGCTTTTAATATAAAGTCGTACCAGTTAGACCAAGATTCTTGAAACTTCTGTATGAAAACTTTATTCTTATACACAATACATCTAATCAATTTTACGTTCTACATACGGAATTCTAAAATTATATTGATTAAATATAGTTTTTGATTCTTGTATTTATTGGATACTTATAAATGTCGCACTTTGTAGCAACACGAGGGTTATTAGTTACTGTCTTCATAATTCTAAGCCTCGGCTAAGAGACAAGAAGGATACCTTAAATAACATCTACCTCTTTGAACATTCATATTACGTCCAAGGAGGATTTGAAACTTCAACAAATTTAATGGGCATCAGTTTCCCTACATGACGAGTAGCATTCGGCTTGATACTATTTTAAGCATACTTATTAAAATGAGAGAATATGAAAAGGTGAATGGGATAAATTTTGAATAAAATTAGCTGGTTTTCAAATAATGTGCTGCAAGAAATAAAATATACTACAGATAAATCAAATTTTAGTATCGTATGTGCTTCAGAAATACGCATAAAGTTAGTAAGTTGTATGAGATCCTTTGAATAGATGACACAATGCAAAGCGCAGATTAAAATAATTTCTGTGGATACAAAACTTTTAAAAGTAATCGATGTCTGGTTTTCAAATCTGCAACTGAAGCTCGCAGTAGGGAGGAGCCTTGGCGAACGTTGAGAGCCAAATACCCACACCTCGAAAAAAAAAGGGGGGGGGGGGAATCTCAACATCAGACTTGCTCCGTGCCATCGATTAGAAAAAGTTGATCTTGAAATGCTTTGGAAAAAATCATTAATTTAAAAAATATTTTAGAATCATTTCTTAGTCCAGAAAACGAACAACAAATCATTAACATACGGAGGGGAAATTCTTTTGAAAAAATTCTTGAGAAAAATGTAATTTTGCAGAAACTTATTTTTATTTATTTATTTATTTTTGCTCTTTCGGATTCACTTGTTTTGCATTCGGATGATAGACAAAATAGTAAAGATTTGAAGACAGTAGTAGAAATTCCATTTGATTAACAATACGCTCACAAAATCAAAATGGCTGGTAGATAAGAGCTTTAATGAAATTTAGTAATTACTTAACGATATGAAATTTAGTTAAAAGCTTTCTTCGTGTGAAAATAACAAACCAACTATTTTTATAAATTGATATATATTCACAGCATCATTTATACTATGACTTTTTAAATTTCTTCTCAATCTCCAAGGTAGCAACCTTATGGGCATTTTTAATACTAAAACGTGTGACGATCTCAACAAATGTTTAGCGCAGTTTAGTTTGATTTGGCTTTTGCGCCATAAATTCGCATTCTCTAACTCTCTCTAAGGTAGCAAAAGAAATAGTATTGCCTTTATAATGTGACTCTCAAAAATGATTAATACATCCTCGCTTATTTTTTATGAATTGATTTCCAATTTCCTCAAACACCCCAGCGATTTTTTCCATCGCGACAATAAGACAGTTAAACTTAACCTACTTCAAATCCATTATTTCGGTTGCCAGAATTTCGAAACAATTTTCTTTGTCTCGGAGCTCGAAATGCAGCTAAGTCCCTCTCCCAGATTGCTATTTTGTTTGTACCCATTGCTCTTTGTCATCTTTAAAATCGGGATTACACAGTCTTGCTTTTAGAAACAACGCACCCCATTCGCAAGATAAAGCACCGCTTGCGTAGTAAACGCGTGGAGGCCTTGTTGCCATTTTTAAAATGCGAACAAAATAAGGACATAAAAAGAAATGGGTCTGAATTGTGAAAGAGCAAATATATAGTGAAGAAATTTCCCGATCTCTACGTTTCGGACTGCATCAGGCACCGAGCCAGTGTTTTCGCGTACACAAATGAAAATTCCGCCGCTGCCGCTTCAAGAAACTCCTTACATTATCATTGGCCCCAGATGGTAATTTGGCTTATTTCCCGAAAACGTGCTCGGAAGATGCAATTTGAAATTTTCTTCCTTTCAAAGGGGTATACATAGAAAAAGAAAAGCCAATACGCGACTCACATCATAAGATCCCTGCGTATTTATGGTTTGCCCGGGAAAAGATGCCGGGTAGATTATTGCATACATTTTCCCTTTTCCGTTTTTTGAAATTTTCGTCGGGTATATTCTGGAAAGTCATAGGCCCTCGGTATTGAATGCGAAAAACTTTGCCAACTGTATGTGTGAGAGACAAATGGAGGGAGAGAGAGGAGAGAGAGAGAACAAAGATATTTTAGATTTTTTTCCCCTTGTTTCTTTTGTTTGAAGGGGATAGGAGGTCTTTCTCTCTATCTTGCTCTTTTTCGCAAGCCTTTTTTTTTTTTTGCCTTCGTTTTCTCAAGACGCAGACGATTCTTGGGAAGGGGAGGAGAAAAAGAGGGGGTTCATCACCTCCGCTTGGGAACAGTGACGCTAAATAGCTGGGTGACAGACTTCGCACCCGAGATAACATCTTTTGGCGTTATAATGGGGGTCTTAAATTCTGACGCGACAAACTGCCTTGACACGAAGAGTTGAATTGGATTCCGCGTCATTTCCTGATAGCATTATGTTGGAGAGTAAAAAAAAATGTTGTATCTGTGTGTGTGTGTGGTTTTCTTGTTATGTTTTTATTTTTATTTCATTTATCAGATAATTCATTCGTGAAAGGCAGTGAAAGTGTTTTTTTTTTCATTGTGAAGAAAGTTAATAAGGAAAGTCGTTTGAATAAAATGGGCAATGAAGGTTTTTAATGCGTGTTTCTAAATGTCTATGTTAGCCTTACGAATTCAGAAATTGCCCATTTCTTTATTTACATTGTGAATGAACTCTCTCTATTTATCTAACTTGTGTCCAATGTTTATTCTTTAATTGGAAACCTTAATGGATTCAATACATATCGTCACCTTAAAAGAGCTAATAGGTTCTAAGTCTACTGTGGGTAATTGAGAGAAAATATAATGAAACATTTTGATAGCAGTACATAACTAACAAAAGAGCGTTGCATATTTACATCTCTTTGTTTATTTAATTATATTTTAAACTGTGTAGAATTCTGCTGAACACTTGATCTTACTTTCACTAACAAATTCAACGTTTCCAATAACTCGTTTTGTATTATAAAAAGGAATATAAAGTTTTTATGCTTTATGGAATTGAACTATTGTAGCTTTTTCGTTTATATATTCTTTTGAAAAAAAATTACGTAGTTTTAAAATTTGCAATGAATTCATCAACCACTAATGAAACAGATTTTAAAGCATTTCTTGGTTTATGTTATTATTTACTATTATACTTTATTTTCATTGTGAATGACATTCCGACACTGCAATATCTACAGAAGTTTTGATAACTATTTGACAGTAAATTTTTCCGCTATGAAAGTTTTGCTCCGTGCTTAAATGCAAATCTAAAATATTTTTTTTAAAAAAAGAATACAACCTTAAGTGTTGTTATAGAAATGCTGGATCACCCAAGTATCTCTATTTTATGCTAACTGAGTAAATGACAATGAAGGCAATTTTCAAGGTCTCCAAAGTGGGTTATGAACAAATAAATCTTTACTGTTAGGTATACCGAATGACTGAATTTATCTGCCAAACTTTTGTAACACTAACAAAACGAAAGCAAATTTACTGTCCGACAAATGACAATTTCTGAAGTACACAGAATTTTTTTTTAAAAAAAAAATACAGTACCTGCTTTCTTACAAAATACAAATCAATATTTTACCATTCATCCCAGCCGTTTCAAATTTTTTAAAAAAATTTCATCCTATGCAGCATTTTCCTCTCCAAGTGTTTCGTTGAAAAGAAATAATATGTTTAGTTTAGTTTTTATTAACGTCGCACTAGAAGCAACACGAGGGCTATTGGCGACGGACCTCGTAATTTTGAACCATGGTCAAGTGACAAGGATGACATCTGAGCTGGCACCCCCTCTCCTAATTTCCACACCAACAGGAGGACTTTGGATTCCGAACAGATTTAACGTGCAACATCCCCGGCTACACGGTGGGTCTTTAGCGGCCAAGGATCGAACCCGCAACTGAACGAAAACCGTTGGCCACGAATCCGAAGCCATGTCCACTAGGCTACCACGGCCAAAGAAATAATATGATTAGTTTTACCAAAATTTCATCGATATGATTAAGGGACTCCCTTCGTAAATTGTTTTTGAAATATTTTTTTTAAATAATAGAACAGTTGTATTATTTATATACATTTTTTCATTTAAAAATATACAGCTTTTACAATTGTTCAACCTTTCCCTATAAAGAAATAATTGTTAGTTATATCACTAAGCTAATTACAAAAGATAAGCTTTGAGGGACACAGTTATAAATATTTTTCAATGTTGAAAAAATCGATATCTGTTTTATATTTTTAAAAGATCCTCGACAGCTCTTTTATATAAATAAACCTTTTCCTGTGAAGATATGATGTATAATGAGTTTTACTAAAATCTAGTAATCAAAATTGAATTAGAAGGACTCACAATTGGAATTTTTTTTAAATGTTAAAAAAAAATTCGATAGAATAGCCATTTTGTATATTTTCAAAAAATTATATATAAATTTTTTGTTCAACCTTTCGGTGTAAAAATAATTTCGCTTTGTCAAAAAAAAAAAAAAAAAAAAGAAAAACCTAGCTATCCAGTGGGGAACTAAGAGACTCGATAATAAATTTGCCTTAATGTTAAAAAAAATTCCATAGAATGACTTCTGTATGATGATTTATTTAAACTCTAAAAGTGTTGCCAATGAAATTTTTTAAAAATAGTTAAAACTTTTTTTTTGTCTGTGTTTTTAGGTCGATGATGAATCCAGTTTTTCAACAGATTTTTGGAATTTCTTTGATATAGGGTAAGATTTTTTTTTATTGTTGTTTATTTTATTAAATTTCCGTTAAAATTATATAAGCAAGTAGAACAATACATTAAATCAATGGTTTTTTATTTTTATTTTATTGATTTAACATTAGAAATCGTTTGTAAATAGCTATAATGGATGTAAACTTTCTTCATGCCAGTACTTACATCTTTAGGCATATTTCCTTAAAAATTTCTTATAGATAAAGAGTTATTTTTTTCTGTACATGATTTATAATTTTACGTGAAACTTTTTTTATCTTAATCCTTTTCTTCCATAATTAGAATTATTTAAGATATATTTTTAAGAATTATTATTATTTTCTTCTTGGATTAAGCTCTCGTATTTTACTCTTCATAGAATATACTGTTAAATTTGTAATTGTGTACAAATAACTAAAGATAAAACATGTTACAGAACTTGGACGGTTATATCTTACATAATAGCATCTGTAAGATAACCATCAAAGGTTGGTTGGCTTATTAACGTGGCACTAGATATCACACAAGGACTATTGGTGACGGACCTCGTAATTTTCAATCTCGCTCAAGTGACGAGTACGACACCTGAACTGGCATCCCCCTCTATTAACTTCCACACCTTCCAGGACTTTTAACCACGACAGATTTAACATGCATCAGCTCCGGCTTCACGGTGGGTCTTAAGTAGCATCAAGGCTCGAATCTGCGACTCGACGAAAACTGCCGGCCGCGAATACGCTACCATGACCACTAGGCTACCACGGCTAACCATCCAAGAAACTACAATAAACTGGTGATTAAACAGAGGTATTCATTTGAAAGTAAACAAAAAGATCCTACGTCTAATCTAACGTTTGACAATAATAAAGATTTTTTTAAAAAAAAAGAGCTTAAGCAAAATAATGCTATTAGGAAACAAAGCTCATACCTTTCATTTCTTTGTGTTTGGGGACTCAACTGATAAAGTTACGTAGTTTAAATAAATGGTACATTACTGTCAAATATCATAGAGAGTCCAAGCCATCAATTTATAATTTATTACAGTGAATCATCATCTTTTATTGAATACAATACAATATACTTCAAGATTACGAAAGCTGGTCATTTAGTTAAATGGTTAACTCTGAATATTATTATATGTAAGCAGTCCTGATTAACTGATGAAAGATGATTAAAAAAAATAGACAATATTAAGAGAAAACTTCAGCATTAAAGATCGTCATGAGGACGCATCGAGTCTGTTACATGGCCTCTAAATTTTCAGCGGTCTGGCGGGGAATTTAGAAAAGGTAGGTGTAAACTTAAGTGTCATCTTCGACACTTGAAAATGGCCGCGGTAGCCTTATAGTCCTTTTTGCGAACACACGATTCGAATCCGTTGAGTCGTGGATTCGAACTTGATGCCACCATAGATCTACGTATAGCGGGGCTGATACACTTTAAATCTGTCGAAGTTTCAAGTGTGGTGTAGAAACTTGGACATGGAGATGCCAGCTCAGGTGTTGTCCTCTCTTGACCGAGGCTCAAAATTACAAGATTATTCACCGATAGCCCTCGTGTTGCTTCTAAGTGCGATGTTAATGATCCATTTATTATCAATAAAATCGTCTCTTGAATGGAGTTGAAAATTACAAGGTCTGTTACTAAAACCCCTCGAGTTGTTCTGGTGCGATGTTTATAAAATCAAGCTTAACTATTAGGAATTTAATTAACTATAAATACTATTACATTTAACAAAATTTGGCTGAAAAAGTACCTGAACGAGATATTCCTCTAGAGTCGTTGCATTAGGTCAATAACACCATTGGTACTGCCCACTGGGGGGCGTTGAAGAGATCTAAGTGGTGTTGAGGATCAATTCTAACCCCCCAAGCAATATTCGCTAGGGTGTGATGCGGAGCGTAATTAATACTAAAAATCATTGAACAAGTGTTTCAACAAATAGTTCTTGATATCTTTTAAGTAAGATCAGTCCACAATAAAAGGAGGTGTTGGTATTTTTTAGCTTTGTTCCCAAACTTTATTGAATAGTATATGAATCTTTGAATAGTACTGTCCCTGTTTTTAATTTATAATATAGGGTTATTCAAAATTATTCATCCAATTTCAAAATTTCACATATTTTCAAAAATAAACGACACAGGTAAGTAATGCATGAATACAAAGGAAAGCTGTGGAAGTTTTATATTGTGAACAGTAGGTGGCCCTTTGTATTCTTTGAGAAGCTATTTCACGAAAGCTGTTTTAAAAGCTTTCAAGGAGCACCTCACAGTTGGATCTGTCGCAGTAGACTAGATGATTTGATGTTACACATTTAAGTCACCAGATATGCGATTCCCATGTCTAATCACCAAATACCTTTGCGATTTCTTCCTTTTGGGATTTGTAAAAGATAAAGTGTACACGCCATCATTACCTACAAATTTATGTGAGCTTAAACAACGTATTTCTGCTACTATACAATAAATTGCTCTTGACTCTTAATAACGTGACTGTCAGGAATTTATAAATCGAATTGACATTATATGTATAACTAAAGGAAGTTACGTTGAACACTTGTGGAAAAAAAATTAAAGTGTTTTCTATTTGCCTTCATGTATTACTTATCATTCTGTATCGTTTATTTATGAAAATATAGCATTTTGTATTCGGATGATTCATTTTGCATAACCCTGTATAGTACATTAGAAAGAGCCATCGAAAAGTAACTTTGAAAAAGTGAAATATGACTCCCAAAAGCTGAAAAACTATTGGTTACATTATTAATTTTAAAAAACGGGAGTCGGTATTTTTTCTTTTTTTAAAGATGAAGTGAGTAAATTTTTTTCGCGAAGGTAGCTTCAGTCCAAGAGAGGTTAAGAACCCATGCAATAGATGAAATCAATTCAATATCAGAAGCCATAAAAGTTTGGCAAAGCGTCTTCAAATATTAAAAGCGCTTGGTTGCATTTGGGAATATTCTGAACGACAAATAAATAATCATTTCTACACCAATAAATTTTTTTGCCCCCTCCAAAAAAATAAATAAAATGTCATCCTCGGTAATTAAAACCGACCTAGTCATTCATCCGCTCAATCCATTTCGTTCAAGCCGGTCGCATCCTCGCAGGGATAAACATCCTCCGTAGACCCTGTGTAAACATCCCCAAGATCCTGGATTATAACCGCGGAACGATCAAAAAGTAATTCGGGGCACCGTTACGCAGAGGTCGAATCCCTCTGCAATAACAAAAACAAGGGAGGATGGGCATTTACCTCCCATTAAAGTAACTGCAGTGATACTCGTCTCGCGCATATGAAAGTCGTTTGAATCTAATTATGGCAGGATATAAGTTGGCTTTAATTACTTTTTTGGGATTTGGAAATGGTCGGGGAGGACGTTTTCAGGGTCTCCGTTAGTGCGGCTATTAAGCTAGGGATTCTTGTTTCCGTAAATTTCCTGGATTTTGAGTTTTCCTCGTAGTATGTGTATGGGAAGATATTGGATGTCTTATGGGAATGTCTCCATATTTAAGATGGTTTTTAGAGACGTTGATTGGATAAGACAGCGCGGATGAATGCATCTTGCATATGTTCGTTGAAATAAATGAATTTTTACTGTATTGAAACGTTGAGATACGAAAGAATTTTCAGCCATTAGTTATTTATTTAGTGGTCCCCAAATTTGTAGAATTTTTTTTTACGTATCTGCTTATATGTGAATCTAAGTAGCTAAACAGAACCAAGTTTCGTGAAAATAGTCAAATGGAGCTTCGACAATAATTTAAATGAGCATGTAACTCAACATTGCACAATTGCTATTCTTTAGATTAAGGAGGGTAAAAATCGCAACAAGATTACGCGAGTGGTTCAAAAAGTATTGTACTTGAAGAGAGATGGCATCATTAAGGTAAAATGTTATGAGCATTGGGTGCTGCTATCTGTTAAATGAAGTCGAGACAACTTTAACATTTATTATAAGTTAATTTTGATTTGGTAATCATTTTCTGCCATATCGAAATTTGATTGCTGCCGCGTCGAGTTGCCACAGTTGAGGGTAAATGAATTCATCGTTATGCACCACAAAGCAAGCAACAATTGAAATGTTGGGTTGCTTTCAATGAATCTTTTCCAAAAAAGGCGAAGAAGGTCTCATTGGTCTGAAAAGTTATGATGCAGAATATTTGGGGTGCGAAAGGCGTCATGACCACGAATACGAGTAACTGAGAGTTTGACAGTTATCTTGTGAGTTATGATGCTTTTTGAAAACAGATCATTTTCGATGCTACGAGCACCATCTCTTGGAACTTCTAAAAACTTATTAACTACCCTCGTAGTTATATTACCTTAAAAGATTTCTTTTTTGATATTTCGAAAAATATTTCTTTCCGTACTTCGAGAAAGTTATTTCTTGAGGTATGGTACTCTTGCTGCAGTAGAAATCAATTTCGAATTATGGCTGAAAATCGAGAATAATCCTATAATATATTTTATATGTCTTTAAATAACAGTGGAAAGGTTGGAAGGATATATTATGTCATTTTTCATATGATCCAATATGTAATCCAATATATAAGGCAGGAATCAAGAGCCACTAAAAATGTGTATTGTTTTTTAAGTATCTTATTACCATAAACAGCCTGATTTTTTTTAAATTCCATTCAACTTCAGATAGTTAAAATACATCTCAGTTTGAGGTATTAAAAGCAAAATATTCGAACATAACTTAGATAAAATCTGTATGCAAATAATATCAAAATAAATATATTTATTCAACAAAAACTTGTAACCTCGGTAGCTTAGTGGTCAAGGTCGCGGACTTACAGCCACGTTTGGTCGAGCCGTGAGCTCGAGATCTGATGCTACTATAAAGGCCCGCCGTGCAATGAGGTTGATACACTTCAAATCTGTCGAGGTCCCATGTTTTCCTATTAGCGTGGTGTGGAATTTTGGAGAGAGAGAGGAACCAGTTTAAGGGTTGTCCTCGTCACTCGAACGAGGTTCAAAAATAGGAGGTTCTTCCGAACAGCCCTCGTGTTGTTTCTCATTGCGACGTTAATAAACAATCACCATCTCATCAATAAAAACTTATTTGTAAATTAAAATCATGTAATATCAATTTTTTTTAGTAATTAGCAAAAAGTATAAAAATGAAAGGAATTAATAATCAATAACAAAAAAATTTGAGTTCATTCAAAAAGTCGTAATTGATGGTCCAGAAGTTCCTGTTTCTGTTAAAAATAACAGCGGGTAAGTGAGGTAAATTTTCCACTAATAGTTAAAATTTAAAAAAAAAAAAAAAAAAAAAACCAACATTAAGGGGGGGGGGGAATCATTATGACACAGACAACATTAATTTCCCTTTTCTTACGTGATGCTAATACAGCCAAAACAAACACAATATCTTATCACTACGATCCCTCCTAATACAATACCTCCAAGTTAAAAAATTTTGAAATTATCTTTTAAAAACTGATAGCTATCCTGCTTTTTTAAAGTTCTATAATTCTCCATTAAAGTAAAAAAGTATATAAACTTTTTTAAGTATATTAATTACTTATCATCTATTATTAATTTCATAATCTTATTTTAATATATTAATTATTTCCGTTACGCTGTAACATCTATAGTGATTCTTTAAATTCTCATTTCACTGTTATAAAATTTGATTCGGTGAAAAGTATCGGAAGTGATTGAGGTAGAGGTATATTTCATCAGATTTAAGATTATTAAGTTGAATCCTTCAGCATATAGTTTTACAGTCATGTTTCCTAACAAAAACGTAATAAAATTAATAATGTAAAGAAAATAAAGATATTTAACATTTTCATTCCTAGCTCATTTTCAAAACGTGTTTTGTTGACATATAGTAATCTATAAAAAGAATATGAAATGTTGTGACTATAGAAAATAGACACATATTGTTACGTGGTTGAATGGCTTTCAAATTGATACGTGGTCCCCACAATCATGGAACTGGAGGTTTTATTTCGCGATTGTTCCTCTTGGACTCTGAATTTACAAATGACATACTCGTAGATATGCACATTTAACAATTTGAAAAGTAATCGCTCATTAGGGAGGAAAAGATGTTTTTTTCTCTTTGTGGTGACCCAGTATCTTTTTCAGAAACACATTTCAAAAAGAAGTTCGCCATGATTTTGCTCCTTCACACGCATTCATTCTCACACGAATTCGATGGAGATACACTACACCCTCGGAAGACATACATACCAACAAACACAAAATAAAATTATTCATTAAATAACTAAGTTTGAGGTATCATTTGTCGTCCTTTAGGTTTGTAAAATTAAGTGTATGTTAATTTTTATCTTTTTTTGCTCTATAGATTAAATAAATGCACTGCATGATGGTCTTCTCATTTGTGTTATTGTTCTTATTCATTATATTCTCTTCTCATTTATGATCAGAGCTTCTTCCTACACTATACGATCATTTGGCCTTGTTAATTAATTATAAATGCTCTTCCTCTCTAAAATCACAATTTTCAGTAAACAATTTAAAACAGAGAAGAAGCCTTAGAATGAAAATGAAGGAAAGTATAGGCAATTCTTTTGGAGTAAATCGTATATTTTATTCTAAAGCTCTCTAGTAAAGATAAAAAATTTCCTTCGAACAGAAAACAATTAACAAACTCTTATGAATCTACAATAGTATTAAATGTAAGAGTTCCCACCATTATCGAAAGTACCATTACAAAATCTGTAATCAATATTGCATAAGGTACATACACTAACTTATATGCCCATTTCGGTTACATATATACTTAAGTGCCAAAAGTCATGAGATAGCAATATACCAGCATCCAGATGGCAGAAACATCGGATAAAAATGTAATCCACTGTCAGGGCTTTCATTTGTACTCAAACAATTCATGTGAAAAATTTTCTGACGCAATTATAGCTACCCGATGGTATAAAACAAACTTTGAATGCGGAATGCTAGTTGGAGCAAGATGCATAGAGAATTCCATTTCTGAAATTGTTCGTGAATTTAACATTCCTTTAACCACAGTGTGATAGGATATGGTAGCAGAAACCCGACTCGGATGCCTTTATTAACAACGCACCATCGACTAAAGTGCATCTGTTGGGCTCACGAATTTATCGGCTAGACTCTTGATGATAGGAAGAACATTGCTTGGTCAGATGAACCATGATTTCTGTTGGTAGGGTTCAAGTGTGGCTCAGGACCCACAGGGCCATAAACTGGAAATTTTCAACAAGGCATTATGGAAGCTATGGAAGCTTCCATAATAATGTGGGCTGTTTTTACATAACTGGGTCTTCTGGTCAAACTGAACCAATTAATGCTAGAAATGTTTATATTCAGCTAATTGGACATTATTTGTAGCCATTCATTAATGGAGTTTCTTAGAAACAACCACGGAATTTTCTAGGAGTACAATGTGCCATGTCATCGACCAAAATCCTTCGGGATTGATTTGAGGAACATTCTGGATAATTCCAGTGAATGAACTGCTCACTTAGATCAGCAGACATGAATCCCATCGCATATATATAGGATAGGAACGAAAGGTCAGTTCGTGCACAAAATCCAGCCCCGACAACACTTTCGCACTTATGGATGGATGTAAAACCAGCGTGGCTGAATATTTATTCAGGTGATTTCCGTCAACTCTTACTACTCGAGTTGTTGCACTTTGCAGGGTAAACTAGATCCAACACAATATAAGGAGGTGTCCCATTATTTTCGGCACTTAAGTGTATAAACTCTCAAATTTCATTCTAGACACATCTCAACTGGTATCAGAGTAAGATTTGTCGCTGAATAAAGGCCAAGGTCACCCTATCTATTCAGCATTATTGTCCGGCATATACTCTCCTTGCCTACAAACCCCTTTTCTAGCCACAATATCTCTTTAGCAAGGATGATAATGAAGTCCAAATTTTCTTAACAATATTTATACCTTTGGTTTGATTTTAGATAAATATCAATTAACCGTGCTTATGTTCCCGAAAGCTATTTTACAAGTTCAATAAACAGTGCTATCTGATTTAAAATTCAAGAAAAAAACGCATGTAACAAAAATATTTTTTTCGCGCTAAATTATCAAAAATGTATTGCATCTTAACACACACACATGCACAAAGAATTCCCAGTTTTTTTTTTTTTTTTTTTAAATTCCATATTCATTTTAATCCTGTTATTATGTACCAAATAATGCTATTTTATGTGGTATTTTTTAAGTAACCTGAAAGAGAAAGAAGCCTATTGAAAAATTATGAATGCGTTAACACAAAATTCATCTTGAGCGATTTTTTATCACATTAGTATAGAACGGATATGTAATTCTAGTTTAATTGTACTTGAGTGGGGAAATGTTATATAGATGTAGAGAGTTTAATTACTAGGTTATTTAATTTTAATATTTATGAGGGTAAGGAGGTTTCACACTAACACGGTTTATGAAATTTTAATTCGACAATTTGGTGTCGCAGACTTCAATTATTTGTAACCAATTTTAAACAGTTTAATTCTATATTATTTGAATATGCTTTCTGATGTATAGTTTGTGACCCGCTGACCCGTTTTAATATATTTATAAGAAAGACTTAAGCCTATCACTGTAACAGAAAGTTAAAAAAGCTTTTATATGTTGCCATCTTTTTGTGTAGAAATAACTTATAGCTATAACAGTCATTTTCCATAACTAAGAAAGGACTTCAATTGTTTTGTATTCTCTTTGATACGTATTCTGTTGATATTACCTCGATCTGATGTAAGAGTTTGTCAACTCTGATATATGAATCATTCTTTTTTTCCCCCCATTGAAGTCCTATAAAAATTCTGATCAATTAGATTGTTCACATCTTTGGCTTCTGAAAAATAGTTGTCCTATTTTTGGACACTGATGAGGTTTTAATTTCCCTCTAAGCCGTTCCAAGGCTTCTTTAAAAAAAATGTCACGGCTCTACCTTAAAGTCCAAGTTCTAAAAATAGCAAAGCAGTACAGAGATATAAATCAAGGGAAACTTTTTAAAGCTAGAAATGCCGTTATTTATTATGTTTCCTTTTATGAAACCTAAATATTTCATTAAAATATTCGTTCATTAATTTATGTATATAAAAATACACATTAATTTTAAATATATAATTTATTATGTTAAACATAACTTCAAACTTTGTTAATGTACGCTTTTTCCAGAAATTATGACGTAACTAGGAAAAAATATGCTATAATGATAATTCAAAGTGTTTGTAATGTAAGCCTTTCCTTAAAACGTAAACCATTGTTAAGATTGTCAGCCTGTTGAACACTTTTAATATTTCCGTTGAACAAAAATGAATCTTTAGAAAAATAAAATTTAAATATTAATAATATTTAAATATAAATATAACCACACAGATTAAGTTACTGAAGCTTCAGGAAAGAAGTGATTGTTGTTGATTAAACTGAAGAAATTCCAGGACATGAAATAAAGATGTTCAGACACATCACACACATTTTAATACACATTTAATATTTTTATGTTGAATTAGAGCTTAATTTTAATATTCTTTAATAGAATACCTCATAATTTCAATTTCGACTGCTTTCCTTGCAAGCAGAATCCCAATAACTAATTTACTTCCAAGTATAGTCTTTCATTTATCAATAGTAATCCTGTAGCAGAAATATGTCCTGTTAATTATGATGCGTGCGAATGAGATAAATGTACGAATAGATAACGTCGTAGATACAACATGATAATGTGTTCTTTTAAATTATCTGAGTCACAACTATGAGCATTAATTCTTTCTGAAATTAAGTAAATTTAAATGCTAGTCCTATAATCATTATATGCTTCAAGCGTCCTGGAATTTCGGTATGCGTTTTCTAGTGACATAAGCAGCAGCTACATAACTCTTAGAAACTAGTGTGGCTTACCTCCTTATCTTCATATACGGGCAGAAGCTACTTCACATCCTCAAACATTTTAATGAAAAATGTCAGAATTTAAAGGTAAATTACTAACGGAAACAAGGCGATAAACTCACCTGGGAAAATTAACAATGGATAACTAACAGCCATTCCGCCAAAATTAAAAAACGACGAGCTGACGAGGGTTAGACATATATTTAGAATTTCATCAAATGAGAACAAAAGAATTGTGGTGACATCGGCACCAAACGGAAAAGAAAGAAAGGAAAACTAATGACCACATAACGCCCTATGGCTACAAAAATTTATTTGGATGGCCGAGGCAGGGAAGTGTCCGGGAGGCAGTGTTAGACTGAATTAAATGGCTCGCAGCTGTTGTGATCTCATGCTCCAGCTTGATGTGACGCGAATTCATGATGAAGATGAACCACAACAGCCTTTGCACAGAAATTGACTTCAATTTCCTTTACAGTCTGTAGTGGAGATTAGTTTCACATACTCTGATTTTTTTCTGAAAGAAATTTGATTAAATTAGTTTTTTAAATACCAAAATAACTTATTAAATATTCACATAGATTTTTACTTGTCACGAAATCTTTCTAAAGGCTGTCTTCAACTAGTGTTAAAGATTGGAACCTACTTTCTCGGAACTACTTTCAGATTGAAAATTTGCTCAACGTTAATCCTACATTATGACTAAGTTATTCTAAAGAAAGCAGAATGTTTTGTAATACACTTAATTTTTCAATGAATTTATCCCTTTTCTCCATATTTCATCTCCCATACTGTAATGCTAAATGGGCAACTTTACATGCTAAAGAGAGAGAAAAAAACTGAGCCTTTACAGATTTTTTTCTTATCTGTAAAGACGTAGTTATGAAAAAAAGCATACGTATTTTTATACGTAGACGTTATTGTAAAGCATACGTATGCTTTACAATGTCCCGAATTTATTTGGGTTTGTGCCTCGGTAGATTTAAAGTGCATCAGCTTCGCTACACGGAGGGCTCGAACTCACGATTCTCTGAAACAATGCCGGCTATGAACACTACGTTATTGTGGCTACATAAAAATTGGAACATTTTTCTATATGAAATTGTGTTCCGATTCGGTTCAGGCTGTTTGACATTAAGCAGAGACTGCCTTAAACGCTTTTTAAGCCTAATTTGCTAAAAGAATAGAACCATTCACCAACTGCCATTTACCTGTGTAAAGAATTCATTTCGTACATGTACCTAACGCATTAAGAATGAAGCAGGTACGATCACTTTTTTTTCCAGCGTCTGATAGCCATTTACTAGACGTTTTTGTTTTTTTAAAAAAATCTCGACAACTTTTTTTTCTTCTTTTCGCCCTGAAACAACGTCAACATCAGGAGCACAGGGACGCATAACCTATAAATAGAAGGGCAGCTAAGGCGCTTTTACGAGCGATCAGGAAACTTAAAGGTAAACAAGTCGTAAAAAAATGTCGAACATTTTGCAACATAGTGTTTACTAGTAAGGGGTGAGTGTTATTCTTAGGGGAAATTTTTGGCGAAGTAAAGTTTATTTTGATGATGACTTTTTTTCGACACTTAATTTCTTACGTTCATGGTGCCTTTTTTGTATGTTTCTTTTCTTTCTCTCCAACCTTCGCGGTTGGTAAACGAGATGTACAGCTGTTTTGGCAGGTTGGTGGTGACACTAGCGTTTTGTTGAATAGTCGAAAATTGCGCTTCGAACCGGTTGGGTTTTATTCGAAAGGATAAACTCAGTAGGCATGTCGTAAATATAAATTTTCATCCGTTCAAAAGATTTGAGAAGAATTTGTTTCATAATGAAATTAGTCGCAATCGATTGTCCAACGGCTATAATTTGTAATAAAAAAAACCATTACGAGAATCGAGGCATTTGAGTAGATAGAATGGCTTATATTATTCCATGTTCTTGGTGTGATTTATACTTTTAAAAAAAGGTATGAAAAAGGAAATTCTTTTTAGAACGAAGTGAATGAGAAAAACTACAACAAGATATTTTTGCAAAAATAAAGGAGGTAATAAATCTTCACATACTCGCTCTGACTCCTCTATGGTTCGTATATCCTCAATATACTACAAAGGCGAATCAGATATAAACGAGACATTTTGTGAAAAGATCTTTATTGACATGCAAATAAATCAAATTATACCAGTGTTATTTTTCTACGCACAGTAGTACTTATTGTGTCACCTCTATTTAAGGGACAATTCTGTTGGTCCCGGTCCCTTAGAGTGGTATATGTATTTACCTTTTATTAAAGGGCACCTCTATTTAAGGGTTAAAATGTATGGTTCGGTGGGTGTCTCTTACTGGGAGGTACTACTGCTTCCGCCTTATAGATGTACACACATTACTTCCAATTGGGTTCGAATCCTGATACCACTAAAATCCTCTGTGTAGCGGTGCTGATGCATGATTAATCTGTCGAGGCTCCAAGTCCTCCTGTAAAGTGGTGTAGAAGTTTGAATTGGGAAGTACCAACTTTAGTGTCAATTTTGTCACTTGGCGAATACTCAAAATAACGAGGTTCGTAGCCAATAGTCCTCATTTTGCTTCCAAGTGGAACGTTAATAAAACACACACACACACACAATCAAATCTATACTTTCAATATACTAGGAATTTTTTCAGTTGGACGGGTAAGAAGCCAATTGCGCACGAATTCTACTATTTTTTCGATTAATTTTTTTCTTTTTCTAACAGTTCTTTGAAGGGTCTAGACAAACAGAAGTTCAAAAGTACTTCCTGACTATAGCGAGGGTGTTGGAGAGCTATTCACTGAAGATTCTTTAATTTTTCTTGCGTTACACCAACTGTGTATAGTCTTGCACTGTCATGGAGAAGGAAAACATTGCGAAGTGCAATCGAATGATTTTTGGATATATATGCAACCGTATCCTTCTTCTAAAGTTCTAAATCGAATACCGCATTAATAGTCAGCCAAGAAGAAAATTTAAATACATATTTCCCTGTATATCCCTCCAGGAAAATCTACTGAGAACTTTTCGAGCACATAAACGAGTTTTTGTTTTCAGAGGAACAGTTTCATTTTTTGAGCGCCATTCAATATACTAGGACGCTTTGTTTCAGGGGGATAGCGACTAAATTAATGAACATTTAAAGAATAAAACGATGCTCAGACGATTATTTAATATTA
Organism: Nephila pilipes; assembly: GCA_019974015.1. NCBI lineage: Eukaryota > Metazoa > Arthropoda > Arachnida > Araneae > Nephilidae > Nephila > Nephila pilipes. The sequence continues at coordinate 491,993 of BMAW01001293.1, read as the reverse complement.
AAACAACTAATCATAGTTGCTTAGCAACCCGCCTTAAACTGCTTGCCACTTTCTCACTATGCCATGAGGCAGCGCCATCCATTTGTACATTTTCGCCTTGTCACGAAGAGGCACTTTAGAACAACTAATTTCTGCAAGAGCGCAGTTATGCAAATGTCAAGTATTCTTTGCGTAAATGCGGTATTATTACTTATATCTGTTCAGCTATCTGAGGACACAACAACAGCGGAAGAGGTAAAGGTGTTCTTCCCTTACCGATCAACATGCTTTCCTAATGATTCCATCTTCTGTCTTACTCCTCTTCCGGAGCTACCACTCCTTTCTCTCCATCGATGGCCCAAACCTGCTGAGCCCATACTGGTTGAGTAAAAAATATTTCCCATCAGTACATTTGCCGTTTTCTGCATATTCGAATCTTGATTGCAACCGCACAAAAGAATAATCGACAGTGATTCTTCCTCAGTATATTCCAGTCTAGCAATATAACTGTATCCATTCAGTTACCATTAGCTATTAATTTTGCCCTCTTTAAACTAGCTTCATTATTGCTCTACCTGAACGACTGACATTCTAATTTCACAATGCTATATTAAATAACAAATTATGTTTTTTAAATATTTAATATGTCCTGGATCATTTGAAACCTCGTGATCTGAGTCATTTCAAGTGTGATGTATGCTTACGCATCCAATTAACCCTTCAGTCGCAATGGAAAAATGTTTAGACATTGTTTGTCGTTGTTAAAAAAAATCTCATTTATATTTGATCCATCTTCGTATGATTAAACCCCATCCCTCAGGGGAATCTTCTTTAGACAAACAAGGAAATCTTGACCTCGAGGAACTTAGGTGATCTTTTCTTTCCCACTAGGTTTATTTTCTTTGGTAAACACACAAGTGACGTACCCCCGAAATACCCCAATAACCTACTTTCTACCATTTTTCTTCTCAACAATATTTATCCTTTATATAAAACCCTTTTTCTAATACCTAGATCACTGGCACATATTATTTGGCACAGTGTAGCCAAATTTGTCAGTTGTACCAAGAACCCTACATTCACTCACATACTCGTATGATCAACACATTTTCCAACATTTTAATTGAAAAAGAAAGTATTGTACACTCACCTTACCTTCTTTCCATCTTTTATTCAAAAATCTCAATAAAGAGAAGTAAAAAGATTAAGTTGAAAATGTTCTCAGAAGCACTTCATACAATCGAAATATGCTGAACTAGTCCAGCAACAGAAAAAGGGTATTGCTGTATTTTATGATATTTTTTAACAAAAAAAAATCGAATACGTTTTTGTGACATCCAGACATACTCTAATTTCGAGCAGTTTAAGATGATACGAGTAATAATTTTCATCTTATAAGTTTTCTACTTTTGTAATTGTACCTCTTCAAAGGGTAAATAGTGTTCGAACTCTCTGGCATTGCTTTCTCTATTTACCATATTCTACTATTATTATAATTTCTTCGTTTACGAAATAGGAATTAGTCTCTTCTTTATTGATATAAAGATAGTTATTAGTCGTCATTTTAATATATATGTTTTTAATATGAATTATTAGTGCCCTTCTTCAAAAAGCTAAAAATTGTAGCGTTCTCTAATTTGATGATTTCCATAACATATACTAGAGAAACTTTATATACATTCTATACCAGATTTAAATTTAAATCTTTGAAAATCGGCGAGAACCTTTCAAAATATACTTTGTATGTATGAAAGACTTTTTTCATTTGCATTCGTTATTTAAATAACTGTTTCATTGTATTTATTTTTATATTTAAAAAAAATTCTATAGATAAGAGCATAAAAAAGTGGGTTTTTTTTTTTTTTTTTTTTTTTTTGTTAGAAAAGTACTTTTCTCCTTAAGTAGAGATTGCGTCTTTGGAAATGGAGCAAAACATTAAAAAAAAAATTGTAAATAAAATTTTAAAAAAAATGGTAAAAGTAGAAACGAACAGAAAAAGCAAAAAACAAACATAAAACAAAAAAATTCCTTTAAAAAAAGCAATAAAAAATATTTATTGGTATTGCACATTTTTATTCAAAAAACTGTGATTGCTCAGAGAGAAAAAAAAAGAATATTTTTAGCGATTTCTACATAAAAGGAGAAAAAAAATTATCGATCATCTATTGAGGAGAATTTCTATGGAATACAAGATGTCTTTGCGCTAGCTACACTTTCGCTATTTGGAAAAACTTGAAAAGAAAAAATTATGCGTTCTCTCCTCTTTCTTTCTATTTTTTTTTTGCTCCCAGGATATATTTATTTCTTGTTCGATACGAATCGGGAACTCTCCCATAAAAGTCCGGAAAAGGGATATTTGCTCCGGTTTTTCCCAAAAAGGAATACACGAACGCGCGGTTTGTTTCTGCGCAGGCGCAATTGACCTAAAAGCTTTTTCCTCCAAAAACTGAGCGGTTACGGGAACAGGATAAAAGTAACGGTGAAAATACTGATCGGGTGCGGGTACAGGATGAGTGCTATTGATTTGGCATTTGTCTGAAGATTTGAAATTGCGCGAGTATATATAAATCGATAGACGAATAGGTAAATTTAGAAACAGCGAAATGAAATTTTGCGTCTATCTATAAATATATATATATATATATATATATAATGTTGAATAGTAATTTCGAATGGGGTTAGTGCTACCACCAGGGGGCGTTGAAAAGATCTTAGGTGGCGTTTTTTGTAATGCTAATTTTAGAAGCGTTGAGGAGCCAACTGCTGCCTCCCTGAGTTATACTCGCAAGAACACGCTAAAAAGCTTGATTAATACTTAATAAAAAGGATCAAACACTTTCACCAAATAGTCCTAAATCCCTTTTAAGCAAGATCAGTTTGTATTATTTATGTTTGTATCAGTTTGTATTAAGAAAGATTAGTTTGTATTAATTCAGGTATTGGTACATAAATGTGTTATTCTCAATGCCTTTTTCATTAATACAAGAATGAGTCGCATTAAGCGCAGTGCATCACAATATGTATGTGTGCATGTTTCAAAAAATTAATTTACGAATTTACAAAAATTAAATTTACGAATTTACTCTGGTTATGACAAGATTAATGTTGGCACGTCGCCACAGATTTCCGAGCGTATTGCTAATCCTGTTGAGTTCCCTACTTTTCTTCTTGGAACTAGATTATTTTTTTTAATTGCATGGGGTAAAATACATTCGATAGAATGAAAAGAAAAGAATATTTCTGATTTTTTTTTCTTTCTTTTTCAAACTTTTGAATGTAATTTTTAGGCATTTTTTAAAGATCTGTAGACTTTCATTTCTGATTTCAAGATCGGGAGTAGGATTTTTTTTTAAAAGAGGTAGGTGAGTAATTTTTTTCCGCAATGGAAACGGTAGACCAAATTTTACTGATAACCCATAAAAATTTTTTGGTCTGTAATCGTATTTAAATGTAAAGTGCAGTCGTTGTCATTACATTGGAATCTGGAGTTCACCCTCCAAAAAATTTACATTGTCTATTCTTTGAGCAATAATTACATGGAAACACACATCACATGAAAGCACGGCGAATACAAGCGGATAATACGTGGCGTGAGCAAAGTCCAATGTTGAACCAATCTCCTTTTATCTATATTATTTGGATCTTCCAGAAACTACTAAAAGATCCCTCTTGAACTATGAATGTTGATTTCTGAATTCGGTTTTCTCGTTATATGGCATGTTGTTATGATTTTGTGCGTGATATACTGCTAACGTAGCAACTTTGAGCAGTTGTAAGTTAGTTACTCTTGACTGTTTCCGTCAAGTGAATAATTAGTAATAACTTTGGATCTGCCTTATATGTTAAGAACCAAAATGAGTTAAAGTTCTCGAGAACCAGTTGTACAAGGAAATCATTATATTGCCGTGTGACAACTATTTCACTCTAAATGTACGACTAAATTCACAAAGGATCTCAGAAACTTCAGAATGTAAAAACCATTCTATATAGCAGGAGTGACCAGCTACATCACCTTTTGAAGACAAATTTTAGAAAGGAATATTTGAAACAACCGTTTATTCAGTGTTGCAAGATGAAAAATGGAAAATGTCTCCAGATTACACTTCATTTTTCCTCACAATGACACTCTTTTTCAAAAATTTTCCTCCTGACAATTTTCCCAAGATAAAACGGTGGCTCAGCTATTGAATTTCGGAAACAAGGTCCGGGACAAAAATATTATAAAACTAAAGAGTGCCCCTTGAGAATAATCTCATCTTATAATTGTAAGTTTTTGCATTCAACACTTAAATTTATAAAAAATAAACATTGACCTGTTTTAGTAGAACTTTATTTAACTGAACTTGGGGGAACATCTCTAACAAATCTTCAACCAAACTTTCGGTAACCAACTACTAAGATGGGCAACATTTGCAAAGCATGACATCCACAAGCAAATCTAACTATTAAAGATTTTCGTTACAAAACCGTTTGACAGAATCAGTGTAATATTTACATTTGTTTTATGTTTTGAATAACATTACTGAGTTTCTTAACTAACAAGCGAAAAGAAATAAAATAATTACTTCGGATATTGATCAGTGGATGTTTGCAAATAAATTGGTAAAAATAAATGAAAAGATTCTACAAACAAAATTCAAATTTGCTTTCCGTTTTCTTCCCTGTTAAGTACTCGAAAAAGTAAGATTATTCAAAATGATTTTTTTAATAGTATAAAGTAAGCGTATTTCTGAGTATCAGGCTTCATAGAAACAATTGCTATCAAGAAAAGAAAATACCTACTTCAAATTCCTAATGCATTTTTACCTTCAAAAGCAAAACATTCAAGAGTACAAAAACGTTGCCAATGTAACAACAAAAAAATAAAAGCAGACGATTCTGCCATAAAAATGTATTATTAAACTAAATATTAAGATAAAAGCAAGCGATAAATTATTAAAGTACACAATAATGCTCTGTTTGGATATTACAATAAAAGCAGTCGATAAAATGTTAAATTAAATGTATCTTATCAATGTAAATGTACCGAAGCAAACTAAAAATGTAATCATTATATAATCATAATGTATTTTAATGTCTATCTTTTGAACCTAACACTATGTATCCTTTATTTTATGCCCACGTATTTTTGTTGACTCCATTTTCTCAAAACAATAACATATTAGCACATAGTAATAAATTAATTACTTTTGGATACTGAGTTTTTTTAGCCAACCATATTTCATACCTATATTTTATTTGCATAAAAATCGCACCATTCGTTTGAGAGAACAATTCTTTAGCACACCTGCTGTATAGCTTATATTTTTAATTTTACGAATTTATACGATTTTATTTTAATAACTATTTTTTTTACATTGAGAGTGTTTTTTAGAGTGATCAATAACCAGTATAATTATTCTCATAGAATATTTTAGAATGTTGGTAGAAAAAAGGAATAAAATAGAATTCACATAATTAAGGCGAGAATTTTGAAATTGCATTATTATAGCGACATTAAATCATCATAGCCTTAAATAAAAAAATTTATTATTTTTCCTAAAAGTTAATGTTCAAATGTGTGGTTTGTTTCTGCTTAAGCACTCCAAGAGAAAAATTAGTTTTGATGTATTAGTAGACTATTAATGTAAAAGCACTATAGCAGTTATTTGGAAAGGTCTCCTTGTAAGTATAATCTTAGATTAGGTATTTTAAAAAAAATTCCACATAAAAAGGCATAATAACTATAATTTAAACAGAAATTTTATCTTTCACAGTAAATGTTATAATATGTATATATACTAAACGTACATATATATATCATGGAATTTACTGGCGAAATAATCTTTGTAGATACATTAGAACATCCATTTGCTTAGTTTTTTTTTATATTTACTTATTTATTTTGAACCATATATTATAAAAGTCAAAATAAAAGTTCTGATTTGCTTTATGTCAAGCTTACTTAATTTTATCGTACGCTTAATTTATATAACCTTCAATTTACATCAAAAATTCTTCGAAAAAATATGTCAGAATATCTATTTTATTAGATATCCTAAGCATCACAGTATATGCATTCCTGTGGAGCATTCCAGTTTTTAAATTTTGTTCTAGAATACACGAACATATATTTCGTCCATTTCTTTAAAAACTTTGATGGAATCATAAATACAATTTTTTTCTTCTCTTTTATACAATGCACGTGTTTCATATAATTTATTTAATATGTAACTAACTTAATTTAATTATACTATTTGAAGTATTTTAAGAGTGAGGAGGAGGGGACTGCTATAAGCATCTATGCGTCCTTAATAAAAAAAATTATTATTATTTCTAAAATTCAACTTACACACATTTTTTTTTCGGTAAAACATATCAAGAACGAAAAGATACGTTATTTCTTGTTTATTATGTAACAAGTTTAGAATTCTTAAACACAAACGACTCGTTCAATATATACTAAAGTACAATATTATCCGCAAATTTGATATTGTTCCTTAATGACATTTGAAACCTCGGATTACGATCATGTACTCTATTCTTCAAAATTTTCACATTTCAGTAATGGTTGAGCATTCAGCCATTATATTTCCAAATCTCCTTACAAATGACTTTGATTGTTTAAAAATGTATACCAAACTTACAAAAATCAAAAGAACTATTCAAGTAAATCGATCCAAGAAAACCGCTCAGCAAGAGTAAACAAAATGAAACTTGGTTTTTTTAAAAATTTCTGGGTTTTTGTATAGACTATTATTGCTTATTTTTGTCGCACTGAAAAGCAACACGAGAGCTATTGGCGAAGGACCTCGTAATTTTGAACCTCATATAGTGATGAGAACGACACCTGGGCTGGCATCTCTTTTTTCAAACTTCCAGACCATGCCACGGGCGGATTTGAGCCCTTGACCAGATTAAACGCGCACCAACCCAGCTACAAAGCGGGTCTTTAGTGGCATCAGAGTTCGAATCTATGATTCGACGGAAACAACGCCCCTGCGAGTCCGCGATTTTGTCTACTAGGCTACCGCGGTTACTGTTTTTCTATAGAATTTATTGGTTATTTAAAATTAACTTGGAAATAACATCATACGTCATTCTAGGATTATATGATGGCTAATGGTGACTGGTAATTTTGTATCATAATCAAGTTATAGGGATGTCGTTTGAAGTGAAAATAAATAGTAAAATATAATCTCTTAAAATATTATTTTGAGACTTGAATTTTTTTTAATTGCTATAAATCCTGTATGGTATTTTGCTCCTAGGCCGCTTTTCTGTTAGTCCCCCCTTGACAGAGACAAAAAAAACCCTTTTGCTTAGGAAGACCATGAAATGATTCCTTTGACTTACGTTCATGCAACTGAGATCTCCGAAATGCACTTCACGATTTGTTGTCGCACCCTTCGGTTATTTCCAATGGCAAGAGCGAGAAACGATACGAAAGTAGTAACGGCCTCTCATAACTAACTTCTTTTACGAGGCGACCCATTCATAGTTTCGTCGACCAGATCCGACTTTCGCTTTCATTTCATTCATTAATGGCTCATTAAAACGCCGTAAAATGTTCAGGGCCGTAATGAGACATGGGAGCCTGCCGAAAAATTCCGCCTATTTGCGTCCAGGTTCACAGCACGCCAACCCCGGCATCTTACCTGAAAGTTTATGATCAGTTTCAGAGCTAAGAAACAATGTTTCGGATGCAAATATTTGAATAATGCGATAATTTGTTTCTGGAAGTGGTGTGTCTTGCTCGATCGGGTTTTGACTTCAGGGACGGAAGGAGCATTGCGGAAAGTTTGTATACGAAATGGTGTCTGATACTTAACGGAATTAACTGAAACTGAATGTTAAGACCGAATTGTGCGCTGAATGAAAACCAAATAACTCTTTTTTTTTTTTTTGATCGAACTGAGTTATCATAATCTACTCTCAAGTGTAGACGCCCTTTCTGGTTGGTTGGTGGAAATTATGACCTTGAATCCTCGTGGGATAGACTGTGCCTAACACAAAATTGAGATACTAAGATTTTTAGAGCTAAAACAATATAAAATTCAACCTCAATACTCAAATAATATAAAGTGTAATAAAATTAAATGAATGGAAGTAAAACCAATGTCACATTAAAAAAAATCCCTTACCAAGTCAATTAAAGACTGTGTATAAGATTTAACATGTGTTTAAGACGAACAGAATTAATAAGTGCAGAGTATTCAATTTAAATGCGTCGCACAGTACGAGGACAACACAATGATTACATATAGGAGGATCCTCCCTCAGAAAGAGATGTTTATATGTAAGCTTCATGTGTCCAATACGTAGACGTGTTAGAATTACTTCCTGCCTTCGCAATGCCGAACGCTCTTTTTAGAGAGTTATTTTTTGTGAAATGAACTTCGTATAAATAAATTATAAAAAGTTCACAATCGAATGGAAGCGTGTTCAAAATTCCTTCAATGTTTCATACCATCAGTGCATTTTAAGAATTATTCGTGTTTTATCCATCACAACTGCCACTGCTGAGTCTTTAGCCCTTTAATAAGAATAAAGACATTTTTAAGATTCTTCATGAATCAAGAGAGACTGAATGGGCTGAATATCTTAAATTTGAACGTTTTTCAATATCCTGTGTATAAGTTAATAAATAAATCCTTGAAAAATGTTCTGTGCCTCCTTGTTGATTTTTCCTGGAACCACCACTACCTGTGAGGAGACTACCCAAGGGATTTTTACGAATTAGTCGATATATTCTAGCAGCAGGTAACAGAACGAAAATGAACTTATGATACATACAAACGTGATTTTATTTCTCGTCGGGATCAACTGAAATGGAATGTTAAAAATTGTAGTGTACTTAATAAAAACATAGTAACTCTTTCTTTCTTTCTTTTTTTTTTTTTTTATGATTCTGAAGAAATATAGTTTTCAAGTAAAAACCCTGTAAATAGACCATCCTAACAAATCAAAGAATACTGAAGTGGACAATTGAATAAAAATGATGGACCTGTGTGGCATCGACTCTTACAAACATAGTGTCTAATGCTCGTTAGAATCAACCGAAATGACGTTAAAATATGTCGTGTACTTAACGAAAGAAAATCATTCTTTTGCTTGCAGTCCTAGAAAAATTTAGTGTAAAACAGAATCCCTGTAAGCATATCATCTAAGGGATTTTAATAAATTAGTCAGTATTTAGAAGGACTAATAAAAGAGAAATAAACTTTTTGGGCCTACCTATGCAAGCATTTCTTTTATCCTTCAGTTCATAACGAAAATTGTATATAACGGATAAAATTGCAGAGAAAATTACCATTCAAATTAATTTTATTTCTTTTTTTTTCTATGATTTTGGCTTTATTTATGAAAAACGAAAAAAAAAAAATCGATTATAAATTGTTTTATTTTCTTTGTTATAAAATAATCGGTAAAAATTCATATTGGCTTTTACCATTGAATGCATTGGAAATTATCTCAAAGCAGAGAGAGATTATAGGATCTATATAATAAAACATATGAACATTCTGATCCAATTTTTAATTTTCAAAATACGTAATTTGTAGCAAATTAATTTTCATTTTCAAACTAGATGTGTTTTTCATTACTATTGTATATGTTTATAATTTATAAGACTTTTTTGAACGTGATAAACTTATCACGTTCGCAAAATTCTTTAAAACTGAGATAAAAACAGATTTTGAGATTTAATGTAACGAATGCATAATGAGATTTTTCCCCCCCCCCCCCCCCCCGCCCCTAAATAAAAACAGTAATAAAAAATCGAAGCAAGTATTAAAAAAATTGAAATTGGCTTTGCTAATTTCTTCTAACAAGTGCTAACTTTTTTTTTCTAAGATTTATACGAATTATAAAAAACCTTCATTTTTGGTAACCGGCTCATTCGACGATGAAAGTTTCAAGTTTTATATTGTGTAGCCATCATCTTCCCAATCTATATCACCGGTTTACCAAATTGAATATTAGTTAGCGTAAAGTAAGCGTACTTCCGAGCACCAGGCTTCATAGAAGTAACTACTATCAAGAACAGAAAATACCTACTTCAACTTTGTAATACATTTTTCATTTTACAAACAAAAAATATTCTAAAGTACAAAAACACTGCCAATCTTAACAATAAAAAGAATAAAAACAGACGATTTTGCAATAAAAATTAATTATTACTCTAAATATTTAAAATGAGAGCAAACAATAAGTTTTTAAAGTAGATAATATTCTGTTCGGACTTAAAAATAAGAGGAGATGATAAAATATGAAATGAAATGTATCTTAGCAATATAAATATACCTTAAGCATACTAAATATAATTATTACAATTATAATGTATTATTACGTATATCTTTTGAACCTAACACGCGATGTATCCTTTGTTTTATGACCACGAAATTTTGTTGACGCAATGTTCTAAAAACAATAACATGTTAGCATATGTTAAAAAAACAAGATGTTAGCACATGCTAATAACAATGTTTAAAAAATAATACAATCAAGAGTTCTATATAGTACAACGTTCCTAAACAATATTTGAGTTGTAGTTCAGCATACAGAGAGATAATTGGTCTTGCATTGATAATGTATTCCATCTGAGGGCCTGTGAAAATAAGTCAACTTAGGATGAAGCCAACTTAGATAAGTGATTAGTTTTGAAAATTCTTCAGCAAGTTTATTCACGTGTTGTGTAAACTTTTCAAATCATATTTCTCATTTTACGAAGTTATGCCATGAATCCTTGAATGCAGTTAAATAATCATATAACCTCCGCCTTTGGTTAAAATATGCATAAAGGACTATACATCCCATTATTGACCGAATAGCTGGTTATAGAAATCAATTTTGAATTCCAGGAAAGAGAAACCATTTAAGGTTAAAAGATCCGCATAATGTAATTTGGAATCTCATGCAGTAACTCTAAATAGTCTAAAAATAATGTTTTGAGATATTTAAGAGTTAACGTAAAATCAATCTAAAAATATAGACAAACGATAATTGTCTTGATTAATTCATGGAGAAATCGTTCACCACTGAATACGTGATTTTAAATATAAAATGAGGATATCTATATCTATCTGAAATTATTATTAGCTCGTGTTTCCCCCCCCCCCACAAAAAAAAAGTGGACTTTTGCCACTGTAAAAAATAAAATTAAAAAAAAAAAAAAAAATTCGGCTCGTGTATAGAAAAATACATTTTTTTCCCATTTACTTCTTTTAAGCATACTAATTTCAGAATTATTTCGTATTAATGAGAATTTTTGTCGGTAAAGGAGAAAATTAGTGAACATTTTAACAGTACAGGAGTGTTGACAGAACCAAATAAAAAGCATTTAAAATTACTTTAAATGCATATGGAGAACACAACGAAACAGAATCTTCTGATTAATTAAAATTTCAATTGCAGTTTGCAATGAGATTTTTTTTTTTTTTCGTATAATGAAAATTTTCTGAATCAATTATACATTTATGAAAGTTAAAGAAAGAAAAAAATTTCTTTCGCAAAATTCCTACAGTTCTTGATGGTCCTACAAAACGCAGGTTTCCCATTTTTGTCAAACAGTATATAATAACCTTTTCAAAAAAGTTTATTTTGGTACTTAAATGTTCAACCCTTTTGATTTATATATATGCTTATTGTTTGTACATTGCTCTTTTTCTTCTACTTATTCCAGAATTCTAGTTGTTTAATTGATGGAAATTTGAAATGATAGCTAAAACAATTATTGTTTCGGAATTCATTCATTTGGATAAAAATTGCCTTTAAGAATTAGAGAGATTGCGACATAGCCACTACAGTGATTTTTCAAAATTTTAGTGTATCGTGGAGTAAAAATTTTGATTTTTAAATATATCTTTTTATCTTATATCCCATTTTAAAATAACAAGATCCGTTTTCAATCATTCGCTGCGTAGCTGTACAATACAATTATGTTACAACTTAACGATTTTTTGATTACATAAACTAAAAGGAATGCGAGGTCAGCGGAGGATAAATGGTGCATTACAGCTTGAAAACTGTATGTGATATTTTTCAAATTATTAAAAGTGAGTCAGTTTTAAGGAACTCTAAAAGAATTTTCATAAATTTTCAGAAGTCCCCCTTCTCTCTCTCCTCTGTACGCATTATTAAACAACCCATCATTCTCCTAATCCGCCTGAGACAGAACTTAAGCAATGTTTACCTTGGCGAACATGTTATTTATAAATTACACTTCGCCCGTAAAAATGAATGCAATAACTTACCGGCAAATCGCATTCAATATTCGCCAAAAGCAGAGACCTTATTCACACGGTTGTTGAGGAGAATACCTGGAATTTTAGCTCTCAGGTGTGAAGTCAATCAGTTTAATGCTAAACTTATTCATGGAACGTTAATTGGGACTCCAAACAAAGAACCACACACTATTCCTTGCGTTTTCTCTGGTGGCCTGGCTTTGTCGTAAACGTAATTTAAGGCTTTCTGGATTATGGATATACAAAGCAAGAGAAAATTACCGCAATGCAGGCAAAGCATTTCCCCCTTTTTTTCCTTACTACTTCCTTTCCTTTTCTTTTGGTGATTTAAATATTTTAGTATCTCTAGAAATTGGGGAGACAATAAGAAAGAATGAGAGAGGGGGGAAAAAAAGAAGAAAAGAAGTAGGTGGAAAGTAAGAAAAAAAAGACAAGAAAGGTCATTGCTTTATGGAATGTACCCGACTATGCGGTAGATTCTGTTATTTAATAAGAAAAATCTGTGCGAAAAAAATAACATAAAAGAGAGGAACTGCAAAGTCAACGAGAATTTTTCGGCATTCTCCCCCCCCCCCATCGTCTTTGTTTTCTTGATGCAATAACTCGTCCTTTCGAATAACCCCGAGATTCGCAATCTATTACATTTCGGGTTTTCTCGGTCTGCATTTTCTGTATTTCCGCGTATTTACGATTCGTCAGCCCAGTTTTTTTCTACAAAACAGGGGATGCTTTGATTGCCTGTGGAATATTTTTTCCTCCTATTGCCCATACTTCATAGCTGTCTCTTGATTGTGGTTTGTTTTATATACCAGGATATATACCCCGGTGAGGAAGTTGGTTTTGTTAAGTTTGAATATTTGGAAATATGTTATAGAGGTTTCTTGCTTTTTCTACAACAAATGCATGGAGTTATGTAACCTTGAGTTAGAGCCTTTTTGCCGAACATTGACATTTCTTAGATTATTAAGAAAGTAGTGGGTTAGAAAAAGTTTTGAATTTCAAATATAGTTTTTTCGTTGATAAATATTTATTAAAATATTTTGTAAGTCCAAAAGTGATTCTTTGACACAGACACAATTTACAGATGTCCAGGAATTAAAATCAAATTATAGGATACATTATGAATTAAATAACTCTTTTAGTTTAAGTATATTTATTTTCAAAATTTCAACTTGAAATGTATCAAAAATAAGTCTTTATTTGAGCGAAATTGAAGAAAACTAAATAAAAGAGGAAAAATAAGACGCAAATTCAACTTAAATGTAACTAATATCTAATGCTAATCAAGATGGCGTATCTCTAATTAAATTTAGCGACGACTATTATTTAAACGAGGTGTTCTGATATTTTTTACACATGGCTTATTCTCTCATTTTTTTTCTCTTAACATGGTTTATTCTACCACAGGAATTTTACATACAAAGACTGGATTCCGTTCAATCCTTAAAAGCAATCCCATTAAATTCTTAATTAATTTGCATAAACCATCTTCGGGAAATGAATTTGGGTTTGCTGGAAAAAATAAAGCGAAATAAGCAGAAAATCGTATATTCAGGTATGCTGTTTCCAAATTTTTGTTAGAAGAGCATTAAATAATTGAATTTAAAATTAGTTTTTAAAAATTTATATTTTTCTGAGCAATAATGATTTATTTTTTCCGATGAATATTTTATCCGAGCTTCAGTATTATTGCTTAGTTTAGAAATGAAAACGAAAAATTTATTCGAAGTAATATTTCAAATCAACCTACACAAATTTAGATATCCCCTAAAATTTTCTTCAAAATTTTTATTTTAATTAAGATGCAGATAGATTTGAGAATTCTTTTTTTGCTTAGAACAAATACTTTCCCTATAAGTGTAAATCGCTTCGTAAACCAACGATATCATACATGTCGTTATTAATTTCTTGTAAATAATACAAGCTTTTTAAAGGCCAGAAAATTACTAAGTACTTGCATTTCAAACTTTTTGTTATCTGCAATCTCAGCAACCAATAACAAATTCTTGCCGACTTTATTTGTCAAATAATATCTGTGAAAAATATTTAGAATATCATAATAGATATGTAATCATATACTATAAGAGGATCAAGCTAATACTAATCCATACTGTTAAACCTTTTAAAATAAAATTAATTTAATCTCGATGCTACAAAATGCGAATTCAAAATTCATATTAATAAATATGGACTCCTATTAATGATACAGAACATTTCTTATAATAAAGAAATAGTTTTAATATATAAATCGTTGAAAATTATGTACCTTTAGCATTTGGCCTTAGAGATGAAACATAAACTGAACCACATTGTTCCATTCCGAGCTTAAAACTGAGCAACTAATTCTAAAACTGTAAATGGAAGTTTCATTGCCAGATATATTTCTAAAATGCATAAAAAATAATAATAATATATGCAAATAAATTTTTTGATTTGCAGACGATATTTTTATAGATACATTGGCAACTTGAAGAATTTTTGAAAGAGGCAGACGATTTTTACAGTATATCTCAAATTAAAATATTACACGTACAATTCATAAGAAGTCCAAAGCAAATTAAATTAAAGAACGTGTGTTGATTAAATATATTGAATTAAATTTGTTTCTATATATTTATATATATAATCAATTCATGTAATTTGATAAAATAAATTAATAATTCAGTACTAGTAGCATAAATAATTAAATATATCAATTTAAATCATGCAAAATTGTGTTGATTATTACATTTAATTCTCTTTCTGCATACGATCATGAAACCGATATGTTAGGAGTAGTTATTACATAAATTTGAGTCTCACATTACATGTGGCATTCACGAAGTAATTCGCCCCAACATTGACGTGTATGGAATAGCACCCTTTTCTTTTTAAATGTTTGTATCAGATCAGGTTTAGATATCAAGCGTGCAACCACAATTGAAACCCCTTTTCGCCCAAAAAATCAAAGTAAACCATCTGCAATTCTAGAAAATCCTAGTAATGCGAGAAACCAACTGACTGAATAACTAGACAATAATAAACTGCTTTTTATTTCGACGACAGCGCTACCGAGTACCATTTCTTTTTATTATCTAACTGTTGTTACCTTTGTTCGCGCTGGCAGCTGCCACGAAAAATATAAAAATTTCGAGCGTAAAAAAAAAAAAACATAGGGTGAAGTGTTTTTCTTTGTCTTTTTTCTTAGGGTGGGGTGTCCGTTTACGTTTTTTTTTTTTTTTTACAGACAAACGTTTTTTGTTATATTTCGAGCTGACATTCCAACCCCCTGCATTAAGTTTCGAACGGAAGTATAGCAGACACTTCCGTACGCTATTTTTTTTTTTTTTTATTATTATTTATATACATATATTTATATATAACGGAGTTTCGTTTTAGTCGAATTTCTTGCTTTTTTTCTCTCTAAAATGTGGACTTCTTTTTTCTTGTATATGACAATACATAGTTTTTCAGTTTATTTTCTTATTTTGTCTTCTTTCCTTGTTTGTTAGTAAGACGAATGTCAATTTTTTTTTTACGAATCCTTATCACTGCAGAGTGTGTATAGAACGTTTTTCTTCAATTTTCTTAAAACATTTAGAGTTGCTGAACAATTTCCTTTTCTATTTTTATTGACTTTGAAGTATAGAGTTTATTTCGAGTTTTTCGGCTCGGTATTCTTTATTTTTTTTTTTTTAAAAAAAAAAGCGAATACAGATTTTTTTTTTTCCCTTTGCATAAATTTTTTTCAAAAGTTTAAAATATTTGAACATTTTTTAAATAAAATACAGGTCTTTTAAAAAATATTCGTAGTATATAACTAGTGCATTTTTTAGCGAATCATCTATTTGAATGTTCTATCTAATTTTTAACTTAACGATACTCCAAGAAGAATCTACAACATACCTAGATAAAGTTTTTTTCTCTCTTTCAAATTACATATTTTCTCATGTGCAAAATTAAGAAACAGTACACATTATGCCTAATTTCTGAAAAACTCATTGGTAGATTTTAATGAAATTTGATATGAATATACTATATTTATAATGAACAAAGCAACGTACAATTCAAAAGTCATTTTATGTACTCATGATTACCAATAAATCTCCAAATTTAGGGATGTCCAAATTCCACATAGTGATAATGAATTGAAAATTAATCTAATCTAGGGTATGGTCCCTTCTCACAGACAGATAAGTCACACAGCGTGATGGCATACTAGATAGAAGGTATTTGAGAATCTCTGTGGCAGTCAATCCCACTCCTGCAGCAAGGCAGTTTTTAGCTCCAGGATGGTTTTCGGAGGAAGATGGGACGTGTAATTTCTCTCCCTGGAGTATCCCAAACATATTCTACACAAATAAAGGTTAGAAGGTCTGGCGGGCCAATCCATACGGTAAATATCCTCACTTTCCTGGAAACGGTTGATTAGCTCAGCCTTATGTGGACGAGGATTGTCGTCTATTAATAGAAATCAAAGACCAACTACACCTCCGAAAAGTCGAACATAAGGGTTTTAAGATCTCCTCTCTAAATCTCATAGAAGTCAGGAAACCTTTGTCTAGCACATGCAGAGGTGTGCTGCCGTCCAACATAACGCCTGCCTAAGCCATTACATTTCCACCACCGCAATGATCCCTTTCTCTGAAGAGGGAGGGATGGCATCGTGTCCCAGGCTCTCTCCATATACAGATACGAATTAGTATTCAGAATTAAATGTACTCACCTGTAAAAAGCATGGTCCTCCACTAAAGTCTGGTCCCAAATGCATTCGGTCTGCATCATGCTAAACACGCTCTCGTGTGTTTGCAATGAGCGGGAGGCAAACAACGTGTCTTTTGGCTTATAACCCTCTCTCCTGAAGCCTTTGGGTAACTGTAAACCGTGGAATTCGATTCCCAGTGCCAGCATACTGCTCCCGTGGAAGCTGTGAAGCTCTAGCATTCATATGTCATCGAGTTGGAAGTTCTAAATAACGATCCTCATTCGTCGTTGCAGATCTTGCATCAGCTTGTCCAGGTCTTTTCGATATCAATACAGTATCAGTATACTGTTTCCATAAATTGCAGACGACACTGGGCGTTACATTGAGCTCTGTAACCAACTGAACTTGCGATTGGCTTGACTCTAATTTACAGACATTCATCCATCTCATTCAGTCATCCATACGTACGTAGATACTCATTTTATATCTGATACCTTATAAAATGTATACAACCCTCGAGAGAAACACGGCGAACATCATAGAACAGTATGAGCACTCAAACCATCGACAATACTTCTTACGCATATAATGTGTGCTTTCGTATTCGACTTTGAAAATTTTCATAATATTTTATCAACCTAATGAGTATCTTTACTTCAATACTTTGAGCAAAAAAAGATACAAATTACAAATTCCTTAAGTTTTGCACACGAGTGTATATATATATATTTCTTTTCTCGATTATTTCATTTAAATTTATTGTTTGTATACGTCAAGGAGAATAGCTTTTATTATTAGAAAATTTTATTATTTAAGAATTAGAATAGCTTTTATTATGCTTTTTCCAGTTGCAATATTCTAATTCAATACGCAATTTGGTTCTTAAGTTTTTTTTTTTTTTTTTTTTTTTTGCATTGGTAATAATAGTAAAGCGAGCTAAAAAAGGATAAATAAATCTTGTTCATAAAAAATCGATGTTTTCCTTTCTTTTTGAAAAAAAGATTATTATTTTCGAAAGTTTTTTTTTTTTATTATTATTATTTATTTTATCTTATATTCTCTTACAAAAAAAAAAAAAAATTTGAAATACGCAAATGAATTACATTTATAGTCGTTCCGCTATGTCTGCGGATGACCAGATATGTAAACGCTTTAGCCAAACATTTCAAGAATGAAAAATTATCAAACGTCGACTTTCAAGCTTGTACTAAACCTAATTATGATTAAAAAGTCCTGATTAAAATAAAATTGATGATTTTGTGCGACATTAAAGAAAAATGTCAGAAAAACTGCAGGAAGAATAAAAATAAGCCTGTATTATCTTCTTTCTAAAATGAATAAAAATTTTAAATCTTTTTTTTTTTTTTTTTTTTTTTTGTAAATTCTGCACTATCTTTTCATAGCTTTTTTTTTAAAAAAAATATTATAAATTAGGAAATATAAAAAAATAAAGAATTGTATTAATTAATTATTTTAGTTCTTTTAATCTTTAAAATGATAAAATGTCTACCAAAAATACACTATTAATGTAACAAATTACACAGTTTAACAGAGATGTTATTACATATGCGTCATATTTTTTAACGTTTTAAGTAGATGAAATTGAAAAATAGCCATTTTGTTGTTGTCCTAATGTCACAATATTAATTTAAGTCCATTAACTTGATATAAAACATAAAGTGGGTTTTTTTTTTAAAGAAAAGCTCTATTCTTAAAATTTTGAAATATTATATGAATACACAATTTTTCTTTTAAACATATAAATAATATAAAACTTTTTCGCATTTTAAAAGAAAGGTGTAACAGACAAAACATAGAACTCATTTTACTCATAAAAATGTGTTGATTAAATCACAACTAAGTAGAATAAAAATATTTTGACGTTGTTGATCGCTTTTACAATACCAGAAAAGGACCAATACATAATTAATATACAGGTTCTTTCGAAGCAGATATAAACTTTATTTTGAGAATTTCTGACATATACAACACGTTTCTTTTTAAAAGGCAGCAATTAACACACACACATGAATACACGATAGCACCAATTAGAAGTTCGCGCAATCACAGCTTTATACGTAAGCACAATTTCACATCAGGCACATTTCGTTTATATATACTGATATAAGCAATGATTCACATACATATACACTCTCAAAATACAATCTACAACCTTCCCGGCTTGTCTAGGGGCATCTAGTTTTGTCACCGAATTTTGTGACTTGGCGATATTTGGTTGCCAAATTTATCGTCAAGTGTGTCTGTAAGGTCACCCCGACTTATTTAGCATTATTGTACGCCGTATCTCTCCTTGACTGCGAAACCATATTTCGGCAATAAAAAGTTTTCGGCAAAAAAAGAACAAAAGTACAAACTTTTCGTAATATTTTCGTGGTCTGTGCACAGAAGAAAGTCAGGGTATCGTAATAATTTTTTTTAATATTTTCTACAGGAAAAGAATTCCGAGTTTTGAAGTTTTGAATGTAATCTTTAACATTAGTTGAAAATATCCTTCATTAGTACACGGTTTTTCTGAATAAGTAACAAAATATTTTAATTTATTTAACCGTTTTAGTTATCTCTACTATGCTAAATAAGGTCATTCCACAGAAATTTTGCAAGCTGGAATGACGATTTTGGAAAGACATTTTAAATTATTTGATTTTATCTGCAATACATATTCTGCGTTGCAATATGGATAAACTACAAAGGTTGTATTTCTAAAAAAAAAGCTTGTTATGTTATGTGAATCCATGTTATATTAAACAAAGAACTAGTGAAAGACAAAGTTTAAAAAATTAGAAAATCTTCAAATTATTTTCTTATAATTAGTAGAAATGTGTTCATTAAAGTAATTTATGTCAAAAATATTACATATCTATTTATATTAATTGTTTTAATTAAGTAGGAAATGCCGAAAAGTAGACTCAGGATCATTTGCGCATTTATGATTATTATCACTTGAATTCGAGGTTCTCACGCTGGTCTCATAACATTATTGTTTTATATTATTGTCATATATTATAAAGGGATGCAATTTATAATTATTTTCGTCTGAAATCACGCGAACAGGATCGCTGTTAAATATCATCATTTTTTTACCAGCGAGATGAAATGACTTCTATAAGTTTGTATTTTATTTCTTCAAACAAAACGTTCACGGCAACAATTATCTCACAAAATAAAAACCATAATTACCACTCATAAAAATAAAAAAAATGAATAATATTCACCCGAACAACAAAATTTTAAAACACAAACTCTAAGAAACCAAAATCTCAGAATGTACTTATAATAAGAACCAAATTTCAAATTCCAACAAAAATTTGAAAAATAAACTTAATTCCAAATTCTAATAAATATAACTGATATGTCATATATTCTCAAATGAAAAAAAAATCCTAATGAGATATCTTATGAACTTAAAAGATTATGTGTATTTCATTTCGTGTTACGCGGGGTATTCCCTAATTTTGAATTTTGCTTTCAAATATTCTGAAGCGCTGCACGAGGATTTGTCAAATTCTATAGAAATTCCAAATTTACAGATTAAACATTTCTCGGTTTCGGAGAAATGTTAAAAACCAAAAGATAGCTATGTCTACACCTGGCACTTCTGACAAATTTTTCTCTCTGATTCTTTATCAGCGCGAGAAGCAGCTCCCCAATTGGCTGGTCAGCTAAAGTATTTCCTGACATAATATTAATTTCATCTTAACAGCATTCTGCAAATGATTTCAACTATTTTTTATAGAATTTTGCAACTTTTCATATTCTTAACAACGTTCCTTTAATTTTTATCTCAAATATTAATTTTCTAAGAGGCAATGCTTTCAATGGGTTTTTTTTTTTTAAATTAAATTCTTGGGCAAGTAACAGTCCAAAACAACTCATTTCAAAGACTTTCTGACTGCAGATTAAAGAAAGAAAAGTGCTCCGTCATAACATTCAACTTTCTAATTCTCAAATGGTAATCCTGGATGTCATTTTGTATTTTTGGTTCTCCCAATTCTCGAAGTTCTAGAAGTGCTATGTTACACAAGGGTGTACATGGGTCGTGTTACACAAGGTGCATGCTTTTCATTCTTAGTATCATATAATAAGAAAACATTTTAATAATTAATCACGTTATCTTTAAAAATTATATGAAAAAATAAATATTTAATTATGCTTATATATTGAGTTAAAAATTACATTTCTTTATCCAGAGTAACAGTGAGAGAGAAAATCTTACAGAGAAGGAAAGAGATTATTACACCATTGCGTGCAACACGATACTCAACCCTGGGTGCTTATTGTGATTTTTCTTTAAGTCTTATCATTCGTGATAAGGATAAGTGACCGTTGCGACCGGACTTCACTTGATTGAAAGGGGCGGCGAAGGGACGTCTTATTACGAAGGCCGAGTCGCCAAAACTTTTTAGGAAGTCTCATAAACCCTATGATGGGTTCTGAATGTCAAGTAGCGAGTTGTGAGAAGAATGAAATTATAGGTTGGTGGGGTGTGTGTGAAAATGCCATTCATGTAACGCGAGATTTCTTTTCACAGGCTACGTTGTAATCTTTCTTTATATGTAGGAATGAGCCTTGCTGATGTAGACTTGGGATAGGGCCTTGCCATGTGTTCTATATTTGTGATTCCATTCTACAAAGCATTGGATCTCTTTCTACACGTAATTTTTCGTCGTATTATTATGCCTGAAAACTGGAAATTGTTTGTCAAAATCCAAATGAGGTTTTCTAAGGCGATATTAATGTAACCTGCATGAGCTCCCCAAATTATATTCTTTTTAAAAATAAGCCTTCCCACCATCAAGTTTAATATATTCGTGAAAGAATCTGATAGACGAAAGTGGTTCATAAAGTACCCTTTTTTGGCGACAGATGGCGTTACTACGGCATGAGATGTTACCATTGTGTGCCATAAAATAAAATAAATAAAAATTTATAAGTTAGTTCTCTCTGATATGACAGTCATTTGTTGCCAAATCTAAATTTGATTGTTATCACATCGAATTGTCATTGAGACCTGGATTCATCATTATACAGCAGTAACCAAGCAACAATAAAAAACATTGGGTTGCCTTCAGTGAATCTGCTCCAAAGAAAATAAAGACGGTCTCTTCGGCAGGAAAAGTTATGGCGACAAATTTTTGGGATGTGAATAGCTTCATAACCATGAACGTTTTGGAAAAAGAAAAACAATCAGTGCATTTTAAATGTACATTTTGAACCATACTTGTAGCATTTATTTTAATTGTAATGCAAGTTGACATGAATGATATAAAATTTAAATTATAACCCACATTAGCTTGTTTTCAACTAATGCTAATTTTTCATTATTTTGCAATCTTATGTCCTGACTAGCGTCATTGAGTTTTGCTTCTTTTTTTTTATTAGAAAATTCTGTTGTCTGGTGCATTGTGTAAATAAAAAATGTAACACTTGACGTGGAAGCCAAGTAGAATTCATTATATATATAATTATTACAATTCGATATACTGAGCAAACGGTCAAAATGTAATTTATCAATTTTTCGATATTAAGATAAGGTTTAATAACAAATCATTTCTCTATTTTTGTAGCTCATTGAAATTCTTACTGCTCACGAACGTGTTAATTTGAATATTTCCCAGATTCCTGGAAATACGACTCTTTCTGTACTTTTGTTTAAGTATTATTTCATTTATATTTACTTATTTTAATTACTAATTTCGTATACTCTTATATTTTTACTGAATACTTTTAGTTTTTACATACATTCATTTTCATTGATCTTTTTTTATTTGTCCCTCAAAAGAATTTAATTTTGATTTGTTTTTCTTCTTTTATGTAATTTTATACATTTTTTCACCACTTCCTAGGCTATACCAAGTATCTCGTATATCTTTTTCAAATCGTCAGCAAAAAAAACATTTTTTTTTCGTGTTTAGTAGCCAGATAATCAAGATATTTCTAATTTTCCTAACACACTAATTTTCCTTCCCTAAATTAATTGCAGAAACTACCACGTGAAACATATTTTAAATATCTAAGACTTCCACTGTACTAATTTTTTGCTGTATAAATGTTTAACAACGAAAAGTTGAGAAATTCCCTTGGTTTTTTTGTGAGTATCAAATAAAATTAAATGAGCATTTACATATGCATAAATTTCAAAAAGATTTTATATCTAAATTTGAGGTTTTTAGATGTTGTGAAGCACACATTATACAATTATACATCACATATTTTTTTACTTTAATTTTAAAATTCAGATTTATAGATAAAAGGTACCTATTCTTTTTAACTGTAACAAAACCCTTACGAATTATTTTTAAATGTTTTTGAATGAAAAAAAAAAAAAAAGAGAGGAATTTTTATTGATTTTTATCAGTTGAGCAATGTTTCTTTGAAAACAAAAATGCGATTTATTCCCAGGTATTCTATCTTACCATTTATTTGATGGAATTACTAAAATGCAGTATAGACTAACTGTACATTTTTTTTTCGGCGCCAAAGAAACAACTGTCGCTTCCCTCCCCCTTTCATTCTCCATGCACCTGCGTCTTTGGCAGATGTTGGCGAGACTCAAAATCCATTGGGTGCCGCATAATTGGCGAAGTATTTTATCGCAAAAACTAGCTTTGTAACGAAATATGACACCGCAGATTTTTACTCATTATTTTCTTCGAAGCTTAGCGGTTATACGGGGTCTGATACGAAACAGTAACAAATCTATTGTGTTTTAGTAATTATATATACCAAAATCTACAGTATAAATAAAATCTATTGTTTCAGTAATTAATAAGAAAAAATTCTACACAGTAAGCAAAAACTATTATTTTGGTTGTATTGGATCCAACCACAACCAACAGTCTTAAGAAAAACGGTCTTTATAATTAATTCAAAGAACAATATCAGACTGCTTTTTTTCTTAAATGCTCTAATTTTTTCAGAAATCATTAGATTTCCCACCCACCTATATTATTAACTTTGCAAAGGAAAAATAAAGTGTTTTGACTTGTTTATTTAAATAATGCCGGGCAGTAAATGCTCAAGATTATCTTTGTACATCGGAGAGCTAGATATAGTTGTATTTTAAAATGATATAATTTAATAACACATCGAAAATAATATTTTTATGCTATAAACTTTTAACATACATACATTGCTTTCTAAATTCTTTGACTTTAAAGGCACAAAAATATAAACATTTTCGGAATATCTACTGAATTTAAAAAAAAAAATGTTGACATTTTGTGTGTGTGTGTGAAACTGTCATATTTGTTATAGTTAGAGCTGTTCGAAAAGGTCAGTTATTGTATATTCTAAGTCACATAGAATTCTGACAGATGAAACTTATAGCCAGTAGCTATGTCAAAGAAAACTTGAAATGCTTTCAAGTATAAAAGATAAAGTAAACTTAAAAACCGACATAAATTATGGAAAATAAATGCAATTGATTTAAAAAGAGAGAGAAAGAGGGGACATTACAAAAATCTTTCATATAGGAATATAAACAAGATATTTTATTTCGTTTCTTTTTTTTCCTTTAAATATTACAGGTCGATTTTAAAGCTTTACTAATATTAAAAAATTCGAACTCAACAACTTTTTTTTATCGCAAATGGAGAAGCAGCATTATAAATCGGTGTAATAATGAAACAAGTAACTGTTAAAATTTATAAACATAAAATATTAATTCAAATTTAGAAACATGAAATATTAATACAGATTTAGAAACGTATAAAAAACAGGTAATTTTAGTTTTATTTGTTAAAATTCATTTGTCATTCGACAGTAATGACATAATACGGAACATACTTTACACACGACACAATGGTCCGAGATCAGCTGAAGTTTGTATTATACATAAAAATTTTATTCACTGTATGCCAATGGAATTACAATTTAATATTAAAAATGATAAATTTTCCTTTTTTGAAAAATATTTACAATTTAGATTCTATGTTCTCAAATGCAAAATGACCATCGCTTAAAATTATTTTTTTTATAGTGATCAAGTACATGATATCAAACAAATTTTCAAAACAGGACAAATTTTATCACTTACAAACTGCATCAAATTAAGCATAAAACTACAAAAAGGAAATAAAAAAAAATCTAAATGTTATGTGTTGATTGAAAAGAATCTATTTTTACAAATATTTTGGCGCGACTTTTCATTGCTATGCAATTTCTTTAGCAAATAAAAATATTTGTGATTATTATTATTCATACAATTCATGCATTAGTTATTCAAATATAAAATTTCGACCGAATATATCAAATATTTGTTAACTGCAACATTGTATCTTTTGAAACACAGAAACTAGCAGTTGTAATGACGTATATAAATGAATAATAAAAGAGTTAGAAAAACAAGAATTAGTAGCGGAATTCTATAAATATTTATATTTTATTACCTTTAATAATGTGTTATATACGACTGGAACTTAACCAGCGTAACCATGGTAACAGGTATGACGTACTCATTGGCTGTGTTATGTTGTTAATATTTAATGATTCGTTTGCTAAGTACCAAAAGCATTTCATAGTGTAATTTGCTTCTTTTTTAATACATTTTTGAAAAATCGATTAATATGTCTAGAAATATATGTTATTTATATTAACACAGTAAGCAAATATGAAGTACGTGATTTTGAAACATTGTTACTCGTCGAATTGGACTTAGCTATCGATTTTTGAATCGTAGAGAATTGACTATTCTAGAGAAATGTAAAGTATATAGCATAGTTTTCGTTTGAGAATAATATGTTCTTGTTTACTGCTTGTTCCATTCTTTAAAACTGTAGGCTCGTATTTGAATTTGAAGCATTGTATAACATTGTATCGCAATGAATTTGTATTTTTATTTTTAGTTCTTATACACAATGGAAACAACTATATATATATGTGTGTGTGTGTGTGTGTGTGTGTAGAAGGAGGGGTGATGAGATTGTACATCCCGAATCTACGATGGTTTGCTCTTACGCAAAGGGCTGGTTATCTAGAGGGGTAATTCCATTACCGGATTCTCAGATTACTTTGTAGGAATTCAATGATGAGGCTCGACTTATTTTACTTCGTTTATTAGAAGAGATGATGAAGAAGTGAAAGTATTTATACAACAGGGGAGATGACGAATTGACCAGTTCATTGGAGAAAAATAGATGACTGCCTCATTTAACCCCTATCAGCGAAGGGCGCTGGAACGCGCTCTAGCATTCAGAGTTTACTTCCGACGCGGATAATGCGAAGAAGAAGTGAAGCGGAAAGCGGAAGAAAAAGAGGGCGAGAACGAAAGGTCGCTCAGTTTTATTCTGGAATAGGTGGCGCTGCATGAGCTATCATATGACGCTGATTCGTGGTGCCATCTATCGAGTATCTGAGGAACTGGTTTTACAATTCATTGGAAAATACATTTTCTGTGCATGGTTGAAATGAATAGTACTTTTTTATAATAATAATTATTACTTCTAGCTGAGAGAACGTACGTACTGATAAATTTAGCACGGCTTTCGGCCACCAAGGCCGAAGTGGAAGACCATATGAAGATTACGGCAGAGGTGAGAAAAGAGGAGAGAATCAGAGAGAGAATTTCATTGTATTTTTGGTTACATAGCAGGGAATTTGCAAAATAAACATCATATAACACGTGATACAGGATTAAGGGTTCCAGGGAATGTAAAAATAGACAAAGAGTCCAGTAGGGATTATTTTGGCAGATTTATTATCGTGGGAAAAAGGGATTAAGCAAATTTTATGAGCACGTGATCTAATAAAAAAAAGGATAATTTGGAATGGGATCAGGAAATAAGAATGAACTCCTTACTTTTAGATTAGGGGAAATAGGGTAGAATAGAAAATTAAATTATTATTAAGAGAAGTTATTAAATTAA